>OX940912.1:10005752-10318252 GCA_954871355.1 Cabera pusaria | reverse complement strand
CAATCATAAATGTTATAATTAGTAATAAATATAATATAATAATATATAATATAATATATATAATATAATAATATATAAAGATAGTTTAAAAACTATAAAAAAAAAAGATTCCGACGAATTGAGAACCTCCTCCTTTTTTGTGAAGTCGGTTAAAAACAACCGAATTTCATGCCCTGTGAGTCAATTTCAGTAGCAAGTTGAGACGTTTATTGTCATATATCTGGAGATACTTATCAAATCTCAATGAAATTACAATGGGACCACCTCTGAAACCTACCCTACCGATAAAAAAAAGAACCATTCGAATCACTTCACAATTGACAGAGTAATCGCGTAACATACACACAAAAAATATGAAAAAATAACATACGGAAGAATTGAGAACCTCATTCTTTTTGGAAGTCGGTTGATAAAATAAGAAAGTTGACGTTTCTTCCTATATAAAACCCAGTGACGTTTAACCGCCGCTTTTGAAAGAGGCGGTTAAACGTCACAGGGTGTTTAAATATACCGATAAACTTAACTCTAACATATGTAGTAAAGTAAAACATAAAACATAAACATCAAATCAGTCGTGATTCCGTCATCTAAAGATCTAAACGTCTGAGTATTTGTTGCTGGGCTTACAACTAATCGTAGTGGCAAAGTTCAAGGATTTAAACAATAACGGTTACATAGCTTAAAGGTAATTATCTCTTTATCTATAAATAGAAGTGATAATTTAGTTTTATAATAGTCTAATTAAAGTGTTTTTCCATAGATGCCTATGACGATTTGAAGAGTTAATAGATTTTAACATAATTGTCGAAAGGAGTATTTTTATATTTCACTGGCAACCTTCACTGTCGATACAATACAATAAAATAAATAAATATAATAATGTTATAAATTAAATAAGATTGCCAAGTTTTAAATGTTCCTTTGGGCTTTTCCTAATTTTCTTTTTTTAAACCACCTTGATTTTAAGACCTCAGAATTGTTTTTTTTAGATTACTCGCGTTAATTTAATAAAGTACAATGTATTTTGTACAATTTTGTATGTTTGTACTTAATATGTAAAATTTACCTCAGGAGTTTGGCATCCATTGACCAATCGAATAAATACGTATTTATTTTCAACCTACTTTTTTGTGATATAAGGTAACAGGATAAGCACGGCGCTTGCCTGATGGTAAGCTATGACGTCTATCTATTACAGACAGATACAGCGGCATGCAAAGTTCTGGCCGTCACTGCACTGCGCCTGTTACCTTGAGACATAAAGGTGTTAGGCCTCACATGCTCTGTAATTTCACTGGACACTTTGCTATTCAAACCGAAAAACATTCATATTTCACGGCTGAATTCATTGGCATAGTGGTGGTACCGCCTCAAGCGGACTAGTAGAAGTCCTACCACTACAACTAGTTGAAAAAAGTGAGGCGGGTGTTGTCTATTCGACTGTATTTTTTTAACCGACTTCAAAAAAAGGAGGAGGTTTCTCAATTCGACGGTTTTTTTTTTTTTTTTTGTTTGTTCTCGGATAACTTCGTCGTTTATAAACCGATTTTGATTATTCTTTTTTTGTTCGAAAAGAGATATCCCAAGTGTGGTACCATGGTAATTTTATTGAGGTCTGATAAGCATCTCCAGAGATATTGAGATAAACATCTCAAAATTGGTACTGAAAATGAATAGCGCGGCATTGAAGTCGGTTCTTTTTTAGTTTTTGAACGATATTATTAATGTTTTTACCAACGGTTAATAAATGGCGGAGTATTATAAGGTAAACCTCAGATCATTATTAACCGATTTGGATAATTATTTTTTTGTTTGAGAGAGTACCTAAGTTTACTTCCCGTTTGATCCCGTTGTAATTTCATCAAGTTCTGATAAGTATCTCCAGAGATATAATACACCTCCCTCAAACTTGGTAGGTACTGCAAATGACTAGTACGGCATGTGACATCGTTATTTTTCATTTTGTACACGATCTCTAATTATTATGTTCGACAGTAAAAAGCGGTATCTAGACATGACATCGAAAACGAAAGAAAAGATAACAACAGCTTTGACTTAATTACTCAGTATGACGTCAGTGACAGATCACTGGGTTAATTTTTAACCGACATCAAAAAAGGAGGTTTCTGAATTCGACCGAATATATTGAATATATAGGTATATATTTATATTAGGTATATATTTTTATTTTTATATATTACAGGGCATGTGAGACTCAACATCTTTATGTCTCAAGGTAACAGGCGCAGTGCAGTGACATGCAAAATTCTGGCAGTCCAGAATTTTGCATGCCGCTGTATCTGTAATAGGTAGACGTCATCGCTTACCATCAGGCGAGCGTCGTGCTTGTTCTGTTACCTTTTACCATTAAAAAAATACCATGATAATTTCATCGTGGTCTGATAAGTATCTCCAGAGACATTGCGATAAACACCTCAAACTTTGTACTGAAAATTAATAGAGCGGCATTAAAAGTCGGTTCTTTTAGTTTTATAAACGACTAGCAGCCCGCCCCGGCTTCGCACGGGTAGAACATATATGCCTACAAAATTTGCATCAGTTTGTTGCATCAAATATAAAATATTAACATATTTAACAATCATCGTCATATTTCAACCAATTTACACAAAACCATAACGAATTATGCACCTAAACCTTCTTCATAAACACTCTGGCTATTGGCGAAAACCGCATGATAATCCGTTCAGTAGCTATTGAGATTATTGCGAACTGACAGACAGACGCAGTGATGGATTTTGTTTTATAATACTTACGTAGTGATATTGGACGGCCCTTTGGCGTAAAGGATAGTTACCCTGATTCAGACCCGACGGTCGTTGGCTCTAATCCTAGCTATATACCTACCAATGAAAGTTTTATGTGCATTCATGAATCATGGGTTTTCGTACAGAGGTAGTGGGATCATGGAATCAAAATCAATCAAATCATGGGATCAAAGAAGGGGTATTATACGTTTAACGTGTGTATATATGTCTGTCTGTAGCATCTTAGCACCCAACCACATGAACCGATTTTGATTTTATTATTGATATTTTTATTTTTTGTTTGATAGATGTCTTCGTCGAGAGTGTTCTTAGCTTTGATTCATGAAAATTCGTTCAATTATTATAAAACCACGAGCTGTTTTCTAGTTAATGGCGCTATGAAATCAACTTTCATAGGTCTGATCAATTCGAAAATCTTCTTCTTCAACGATATTGTAAGAACATGGAAGCATTGACCTGATGCTGGGACATCTCCTGGACTCTGCAGAATACTCAAATCCTCACCAACTTACATCTCAGATTTTAAATGTCGTTTTTAGAGTCATTGGAATGCTTTTAATGAAAAGATTATACATAGATCAGTCGGGGTGGTTTAAAATATTATATTATATATATAGATGAATATTATTTTATACAATAGATCATATTATTATACTATATTGACTTCAAATTGATTGTGATCTGTGGGGATCTACAGAAAAGCTAAGCTTATATAATAATATGTTTGTAGTAACTATGAGCTATTCTGTGGTTTCACTGCAAATATTTTATTAATTTTGCGATGCGTGTATGTGAAATCCGTGATATCTTCTAGAGTTTTCATTTGAATTATATACTGTGAAAGACAATTTTAATCTATAATATGTGGCCAAGCCAATTAACGTAATTATTTGGATAAGGATTAATACTATATACTTGAAAATAGCCTTGGAAGTTATGTAATACTTTTTAACAAAAAATTAAACATTAAAATGGTTACTGTGAGTCAACCTTAAGAGAT
Source organism: Cabera pusaria (assembly GCA_954871355.1). Taxonomy (NCBI): domain Eukaryota; kingdom Metazoa; phylum Arthropoda; class Insecta; order Lepidoptera; family Geometridae; genus Cabera; species Cabera pusaria. The sequence goes on along the minus strand of OX940912.1, from coordinate 10,314,466 downwards.
AGACATATGCTGTCGCAGACTTTGTTGTAGGTCTTATTAAGTTGTATAACTCTTCCAAAGAAAATATTCTTCCATCTATTTTCAATTGAGCAGCTTTCGTAAGAAACGTGTATTTTCGACCGTTTTTTAGTCGACTTAGGTTGCAAATTAGGTCTCCACGAATATACCTTTGATTTAAACGGGATAATATATAGCTTATTTTCATTCCGAAAGTCCATTCTATATTTTAGTGAAAGAATTTTTGAAATCGGTCCAGTAGTTTTTGAGCCAAATCATTACAAACATACAAAAATACAAAAATACAAATGTTCTCTCTTTATAATATTAGTATACATCTGTTGAGTCCTCACTGTCCTCAGGAACTACATTTTTTTTAAGGAAATGCCTCAATTCTTACTTAGTAATAACCCTGTATAATAAATACCTACTTACTAACATGTATATTTATTTGTCAACAGACGCAGTCGACCAAGTTTTAATCACACGTGGAAAATGAGGGTGATATATTTGCTCTCACTCTTTTACGTGTGTGTGTATGCTCAAAACAGAAGACTCGGGAAACTAACCGAAGTGTTTGCATGGAAACAACTAACGTACAACATCAACGACAATTTATGTAAGTTTTTTTATTTAATAATAAAACCTAACTTAGTAGAACTAAGAAGTAACCTAAGGGATCATCCATAAAGTACGTTACACGTTAAGGGGGAGGTAGGGGGTGAACGAAGTATGACATTATGTGACAACTGGGGGTTAAGTTTCGTGACGTCACATTTCAAAATCTTATGTACCTACCTACATCTAAGGCTGAGCTGCACCATCTTACTTTAACCGTAACCATAACTATAATCGGTGTTTTTATATGTATTTTGACTGATTATTGACTTTTGTTACGGTTAGCTCAGCCTTAGTGTTAAAATGCCAAATTTGAACTATTTACGAAAATATTAAAAATATTTTCAACTTTTGTATGGGCATAAGTTTCAAATTGTTTTGTTGGCTAATTTTGGAACTGATTATATAATTCAATAATTTCTAGGTTTATAATTGTAAAATATGTGACGTCACAGGGAGAGGAGTCAAAACATGATTCAGATTAGTGTGACGTTCTTTATGGATGACCTATAAATAGAAATATAGTTAAAGGCATAAATATTCCAAATCGACAAGTTTTTGATTCAACAGCAATCAATTAAATATTATTTGTTTTGATCAGAAAAATATATATGATGTAGTTCAAGAAACATTCTTGATTATTGTATGGTTCAAAACACGAGAATTACGACTTCACTCGATCAAAAAATAATACGAAAACAAAGAAATGTAAAGTTAGTTAGTCGTGGGTATTACTTAAAGTACATTAACTCTGACTCACAAAATATATGCCAAAAAATAGGTAAAGAAGTTAAAAAAAAAATTTTTGGTTACTTTTTTTTTCAAATAACTAGTCCTTATTTTTTTAACAAAGCGGCCAGCGCGCCATACTTCAGTAGCCCATAGATAAGATAAGAGTATATATAATTATATATTGAAAAACAGTAGCCCACGAGGCGTCTTTGAGGTACGACCCGTGTCACTTTTGGTAGCAGGCGGACAGTTCCCCACTACGCGATCGGAATATCCGTCACGGCAACGGAGGTATCGCTGTAATATAGTGTATTTGACAAGCTTTGTGTATTTGTGAGGTACTAATAACTCTCGGCAGCGACACTCTATTCGCTGAAGTTTTTGCAGTAACGTGAAACGCTGAAACCGTGACTTAAGTTTATTATATATAACGCCTTAAGTTTATTATATATAACGCAACTATCTTAACCTATCTGCTACGTTGGCTAGCATCGAATATAATATAAAATACTCAGCGACTCGATTCACGACATGTGTTTGTTCGGTGGGTGGTTTGTTCACCTGGGTAGGGTATTGCAACCATTTTACTAGCTTTTATTAAAAAAAGTCCCACTTCCCGGTGCTTATTTGAGCTGAAATACCTACCTATGGAAATCGGATGACAATGAAATGTATGTTACCATCGAATTAGTCTGATATTGAAGATGGAAGGTGGCCATAGGAACTACTGAACAACACATGATAAATCTGCTGTGTTTGGACTAGAAGGTTTTTCAACCGACTTCAAAAATAATGAGGTAGCGTGTAGTGCTACCTCATTTCTTTTCTTCTCAGCTCTTGAGAGTCAGCGTATTCTAAGCCTAACGTGCTATCATCCCCAACCGTAACATCACTTATCAACAGGTGAGATAGTGGTCAAACACAAGGCTATAAAAACACCCATCAAAATAATTGCTGTCCCTTTTGGGCAGTACGGTAAAAATAACGGACGTAAAAATACTGTTAATTTATTTAAACTGGACAGTAATTAGCATATAGATTAAGAAGGAAATTTTGGGTTAGTAATATAATAAGTATAGTCGTTATAATAACTGCTATTTAATGATTGCGGCCATTGACTTCGACATTAAACGACGAGAAGACTATTTATCTGAGCTATTTACATAATACCTAGATATGTATGAATCTGATTTGATTCTGATCTGAGATGACAGTACGATAATTATCAAATGTAAAAACAAGGACACCTATCAACAGGATATAAACACTTCTTTGACGTGCATAATAAATTGGCTAGAGCGAAATAATTTGAAAATAAATTCAGATGAAACTCATGTAATGCATTTCAAGCAACGAAACAAGAATCCTTCAGATATAATGGTCCACTATAATGATCAACCCGTTAATGTGGTGATATCCACAATTTTTTTGTGACTAGAAATTGACAATAAAATTAACTGGAAAACACACATTCAAAATCTTAGTAAAAGATTGAGTACTACTTCATATGCATTATACAAACTAGCATCAGAACTCAAGCGTTACTAATAGCGTACCATGGTTTAGCTGCGTCTATTTTGAGGTATGGAATAATTTTTTGGGGCAACTCCACTGACAAAGAAATAATAATAGAAATAATTTTAAAGCCCACAAAAGATGTGTTCGCGCAATGTTCAATTTTTTTAAATTGAACATTGCGCGAACACATCTTTTGTTATTAAAATATTGCTTTATTAAAATATGGCTTACAGCTGTCTGTTACTTTTGTAACAGACAGCTGTAAGCCATATTTTAAGAAGTATTCAATATTGACATTACCATCCCTATATAGACTTGAAATCGCAAATTTGTGAAAACTAATTCCAATCTATTTCCACAAATATCTGACAAGAGCAATCGCATTAGACGTGACAATAGCGAATTATGCTGGCACGGCGCTAGAACTATGAGCAAAAGTTTTATTTGCGTGGCACCAGCTATTTTCAATAAAATACCAAAGGACATTGAAATATTGAATTTACATTTATTCAAAAATAAACTGTGGAAAATATTGACTGGCAAATGTTATTATAATATAAATGATTACTTGACGGATAAATTATGACTCATCTTTAACATGCACATTATGACATTTAGATTTATTTTGTGTTCAGTATTAATTTAATTTGACATGACCTTTTTTATTTTTATACATTGCATTTATAGTTGCTACTCGTAGAATGTATTGTTTTTTAAATTGAATTGTGTTATTAATTTGTATTTTAATTTTAATTTCTTTTTTGTTTATCTAATTTTGTACGCCTAAGTGGTTCAAACATGTATGTTACATTAATTATTTATTACCAGATTGCATGCATTTTCTTAATTTGTGTGCATACTCATGATTGCACAAATAAAATGATCTTTATCTTATATATCCTAGTGCCCTAGTGTCCGCTTGGCTAGCTATAGTAGCTACCACCTAATCTGTCGTCATACATCTATGTGCTCCGGCAGCTGTCCTTGCGAGCCAGTTCCAATTCTAGATCTAGCGTGCTGCCATAGAAAACAGAGCAGTCAGTTCTCTCTTTTTTAGGGTTCCTTACCTTAAAAGGAAAAAAGGAACCCTTATAGGATCACTTTGTTGTCCGTCTGTCTGTCTGTCAAGACCTCTTTTTCTCAGGAACGCGTAAAGATATCAAGTTGAAACTTATATTAAATACTCGGGTCTACAGTCTCTTTTGGCTGTTAAAAAATCAAACTTATAAGTCAACGCGATCAAAAGATATCACTGTTTATGTCGTATATTTTCGCATATTTTTCGATTTCACAAGGGATCAATAGAGTACTTCCCGTTGATACCTACTTGTACTACTTTTTACTTGTATCATTATTCTGTGCCGTTGACCTAGAATCAGGAAATGGGGCAAGTAAGGTCTTGAAGCACTTATAACCGAAAAAAAATCTGCAAAACCGTAAATATGTAGTATAATAATTCATTCAATTAATCATTTCAAATGCTTCACTAACGTTTGGAGTCCTGACCTACCGCAACTTACAGTGTTACCCGCTGCTCCGAGCGACCGGTCGCAGTGGTGGTGATTCACACTTTGCACTTTGTTCGAGACCGGTTTTTGTCTAGGAATCCAGGGCCGTATCCAGTGTGGCAAAATGATCTGCTCGGCGTGCAACATCACTATTAATGACGAAAATGAACTGCACTGTAACAACGACAATTGCTATAAAATATACCATCGAATATGCGCTGATGGGCAAGGCATGGCAAGTAAATAATTTTGGATATGTCCTGAATGTAGCTGTGCCTCGAAAAGAGGCGGTGATAATAGTTCAACGCCAGTAGGCTCGTTAAAAAAAAACCGCAACAATGTAACTTTCCGGAAGAAATTTCCGTCGACTGTTCAAGTAGAAGCACCGGAATACAAAAATCAAGATAATGAACTAGCCGCTGAAGTGCGTCGCCTCACAGAAGAAATGGTGTCGATACGACAATTGCTACAAGATAGTGTTTCGATAGCTAAGACAAATGATGTGAAGATGGAAATATATGTGTCTCAAATAAGTTCCCTGCATAAAAAACTAGAGGAACATGAAATCACTAATAAGACGTTGGCTGCAGATTTGAAACGGTATGTTGCTTAAGTTGAAAAACTAAATGCCAACAAACCGGATTTATCGAATGTCGGCAAAGTTAATTCAGATGTGGTCGCAACTGAAAGTGCAAGCAGCAGTTTGTGCCGGTCCCAAAGATCTTCTACTAATAAAAGACAGAACAAAAAGCAGTTTGATGGAGAGCCCAAAAAACATGTTCAATCAGTAGTTGAAATTGAACCGGTTATCGTGCAACCTAAGACCGTTCCAGCTGCCTGTAGTTCAAAGCCTAATGCAGTGCTTGCAAATCCTAATAATAATATACTCGATATAAGTACTGACGTTAAGGAAGATAAGGGTATTGAAACTCCGAATCAAGTTGAACGAGAGGCTCCGTGGAATGAAGTCAAAAGAAAGGGCCGTCGCCCAACTTCAATGCTTGGAACTGCTGGACCGGCGGTGACCACCCTTAAAGCGGTGGAGCCGCGAAAACATCTGCACCTGTGGAACATGGAATCAACAGCTGAAGAGATCCGTGCCTATCTTTCTAAACTTTGCCCCAATGGAACATGTTCTGTCGAGGAGCTTAAAGCTAACGGCAGTTATAAATCTTACAAGATAGGAGTACCATTAGCTTACTAAGATCTATGTTTCTCAGCTGAGGTCTGGCCGGTTAATGCCAGGATCAAGTCATGGGTCACATTAAAGAAGCCAGAAGCTTCACGGTCTACATTGGATAAAAAACAGCCCTTTCGTGGCCTGCCAAGCACACAAGAAAGCCGCTTATGTTAGCATCAATATTCTATATCACAATGTACGTGGTCTGAAAACCAAATTACCAGCATGGCGCCATCATTTAGCGGTATCAGAATATGATTTGACTGCAGCCACCGAAACTTTCCTGGATGAATCAGTTGGGGACTCCGAGTTAACTGCCAACAACTGGTCAGTGCTGCGAAGGGACAGGAGTACACACGGTGGTGGTGTTCTACTCGCCGCGCGTGCCGATATATTTCTGCATCGACGTTATGATCTCGCGACGGAATCTGGTGAAGATCTTTGGGTGGATTTTTCGTGGCGTGGTCGGGCGTTTCACGTGTGTGTCGTTTACATCAGACCAAGGGCTGTTGAAGATGAATATATGCAGTGGTTCATTAAAATTGAACATTCAATTAATCAACTAAAAGGACATGTAATTATACTCGGAGACCTTAATTTAAATAGCGCATCGTTAACCATCAAGCATTATTATGGTTACTTTTTATCAATATGTGATTTGACGGAAAATAATAATGTAATGAATCTATGCGGTGGTAAACTAGATGTTGTGCTTGTCCGAGAGAGCGTTGATGTCGGCGAGGTGACAGTTTCTCGTACTGAGGGTGTAGTTCCCATTGACGCGTATCACCCGGCCCTCGACATTGAGCTACTAATCCATTCAACTTGCTATTCTGACGTTATACCACCTAGTAATATAAGTCCTTCAAATGATTGGAATTTTAACAAATGTGACTATGTTAAGCTGTATCGTTTGCTCTTTAATGTTTCGTGGCAAAGTGTTTTCGAATCGAACCACCCACATGACGCAACACAATGTTTCTATGACATTGTGTATGATATTTTTAATGCATGTATGCCTAGGAAACACCGCAGGACAAATACTGACAACCGCTATCCAGTCTGGTTTACGCGGGATATAATTAGGGATATAGCGCTGAAATTAAAATTGCATAAGGCCTGGAAACTTAACAAATCAGATGAGACGTATAAACAGTTCCATGGTCTTAGAGCCTCACTAAAGAATAGAGTTTCACAAGCTTATAAAACACACATAGCTCTGATAGAGGATAATATAAAGGTTAACCCCCGTGGGTTCTGGCGGCACGTTACTAGCTTACGGTCGAAGGGTGGCTTCGAGTCAAGTGTTACCTACAAGGGCGAAACTTTTTGTGGAGTTGCAGCTGCTGAAGCGTTTGCCACCTTTTTTGCCAGTGTTTTTTCACCGGACATACCACGTCTGAATTATACCGCAGTTAGTTCTACATCTAATACCGTTTACAACAGCAACTATGTCACTATATGCAAATTTGATAACTCAGACGTTATATATGGTATCAACAAACTAAAAACTAGTAGCTCAATTGGACCAGACAACATACCCTCAGTTATAATCAAGAATGCGAAAGAAGCTATCTGTGATCCACTATGCCATATTTTCAATAAATCATTGGAATCAGGTTTATATCCTCCGCAGTGGAAAGTATCGAGAGATACACCAATACCTAAAACAGGAAACAAATTTTGTGTCGAGGAGTACCGACCGATTGCCATACTATCGTCACCGGAAAAAAATTTTGAGAATATCCTCCATCGACACATTTACCTTCAGGTAGAGAAATATTTATCAGACTCTCAGCACGGTTTCAGGGCAAGACGATCGGTCAATACCAACCTCCTTACCTTAGTGAACTTCATCTCGGTAAGTCTAGATCGCGCTCATCAAGTTGATGTTTTATACTTCGACTTTCGCAAAGCATTTGATAGAGTTGATAATGACATGTTATTGGATAAAATGAATACAATCGGCTTTACGCCTGCACTTTTAAGGCTTTTAGCAGATTATTTACGTGACCGCCAGCAATTCGTCATACTCGGTATTTACGAATCCTCACCATACCACACACGCTCTGGTGTGAGTCAAGGCTCAGCTAGGCTATTCTGTTAGCTATCTCGACAGCGAAATCCGCGGTGAGATTCGAATTTCGTACTACGAAATTCAATCGTATCACGTTCGTAATACGGTTGAATTTCGTAATACGAAATTCAAATCTCACCGCGGATTCCGCTGTCGAGATAGCTTACAGAATAGCCTAGCTGTACTAGGACCTCTGCTTTTCCTCATCATGGTTAACGATCTTCCGGTGATTCTTAGGCATGCTAAGTGTCTTCTGTACGCAGATGATTTAAAACTCTTTGCTGAAGTAAGATCAGAAGCGGACTGCTTGGCACTCCAGGAGGACGTTCGTGCCGTGCATGAATGGAGTATCAAAAACAAAATGGAATTCAACCACTCGAAATGTTGTGTTATGAGTTTTGGTCGCGGACGGCGCCCAATTTCGTTTGACTACAGAATTGGTGAAGCCATTCTTCCTAGAACTTTAGTAATGAAGGACTTGGGTGTCGTATTCGACCAAAAGCTCACTTTTCATGAGCATATGCTTTTAGTCGCAAAGGAATCTTTTAAGCGCCTAAGTTTCGTACTCCGGAACTTGCGTGATTTCAAGAATGAGCATGTAATACGGCTCCTATATAATACGCTTGTTCGCAGCAAACTTGAGGCGAGTTCGTGTATCTGGAGTCCTTATGAGTCCACATACGCGCTCTTACTTGAAAAGGTGCAAAAAACATTCCTTAGGTACCTATACAAACGAACTTTCGGGTATTACCCGTTCATGTACCCCACAGCGTTCATCCTGGGATGCCTCAATTATAACTCGCTCGAGACTAGGAGAGCAAATGATCAGCTGGTTACTATGTTCAAAATTTTTCGGCACAAGATCGACGCTCCTAATCTCCACAATGAACTGGTTGAATTGTTTGTCCCAAACAACTATCTCCGGTCTCGGAGACACAAACTGTTCGCCGTGCCATCGAGTCGCACGGTGGCACGCCAAAACTCGCCTATTCCTCGCTCCCTCTCTGCACTCAATGCTATGCTCGAAGCAACTCCTGAGTTAGACCTGTTTGCGGACGAATGGAGGGTATTGTTGACTGCCTTCCAAAAATTTTGTGAGACTTAAATCTACTGGGTGTTAATATATAATTTATTTATTATTATTTTTAATATTTTTAAGGATGACATTTTAAAATTATTATTCTATGCTATATACTTTGATCTTAATTATGTTGTATTATTTCTTTCTATTTTATTATTTATATAATTTTGACGTTTCTCTATTGTTTGTGTTATCAATGTACTTATGACTTAAATGATTTTATGAATTAATTTGTGTTAATTAGTGTAAGTGGTTTGTTACCGTTCTAATTATCAATAACTAACTAAATAAATAAATAAAATAAATAAATAATAAAATGATACAATTACAAACTTATTATTTGCGGTTGGTACCATACATGTTCTATGGATTGAATTGCAATGTTAAGTTCGTCCTTTAACCTTGTTTGACAAATTTGTACGGAAGCCTCGGAGCGCGAGTCCAACTCGCACTTAGCCGGTTTTTTCATACGATTCAATACCTTCAATACTTAATACTTTGAATAGGTAGGTTAAAAAAAGTCGTGATAAAGATAAAGTCTGAGCAATTATAGGTAAAGTTTAATACCTATAATGGATGCTGACAATTTATCTTAGGATCTTATTTATTGTTAGCGTGTTCGTGAACGGCGGATGATATCATACTTAGTTTGTAACCTGTTTCCCGGTCTTTAGACCTATTGTTTTTTCCAATGGATTCTACTTATTCGTATGCAGTTTATTTACCTGCTGCATTGATTGTTTTCTGTTGAATAAGTTTATTTTATTAGTTATCCTTATCCATCAAGTATTATAAATAATACCAATTATAATAATCATTGCGAAGTATAATATTATAGTTAATCATAATAATACAGGGTGTCGGGTTTCATATGGTCCAAACGAAAACCGTCGACGGAGGACTCCAAGGGCTACCCAGAGAAATATGTATGCCTCCATGTATGTTCCGCGAAAATCTATAGTTTTCTAGAAAATAGCGTTTTACTTGTTTTCGAGTTAGTCGCCGAAATTTTGCAATTTATTTAAATTTTCTCCCAAACTATAAAGGCTAGAGCCCTAGTATTTTTTTTGTGGGACTATGAACAATGAATAGGTCTTTCAGGATAAACTACATTTTTTTTTATTTAGGCTTATTATTTTCCGAAAAAAAAATAAGACGTCACATTTTTTTATCTAGACGTTATTTAAACTTTTCTTTAGGCAGGCTTTCCTCCAAAAAAACACAGAATACAAAAGTTACAACTGATTTTAAAAACTTGTCTGTTTTATGGACCTGCTGCTTGCCAAATTTCAGGCGGCTAGAACAAGAGGTTCTAAGAACATAATTAACGAAATAATGAACTTTTATTATATAAATGACATAATATCGTTTAAAAACTAAAAAACAACCGACTTCAATGCCGCGCTATTCATTTTCAGTACCAATTTTGAGATGTTTATCTCAATATCTCTGGAGATACTTATCATACCTCGATAAAATTACCATGGTACCACACTTGGGATATCTCCTTTCGAACAAAAAAAGAATAATCGAAATCGGTTCATAACCGACGAAGTTATCCGCGAACAAACATAAAAAAAAAAAAAAAAAAAATATACGGTCGAATTGAGAAACGTCCTCCTTTTTTTGAAGTCGGTTAAAAAAGGAAAATTGTCGATATTTTTCAACATTTCATCTTCAATTTTTCGTACTCCATTTTTACTCATAAAAATCCTTAATTTAAATATTTTGGGCTTTTATTACAACTTATTTTTAACCGACTTCAAAAAAAGGAGGAGGTTTCTCAATTCGACCGTATATTTTTTTTTTTTTTTTTTTTTTTTTTTTATGTTTGTTCGGGGATAACTTCGTCATTTATGCACCGATTTTGATTATTCTTTTTTTGTTCGAAAGGAGATATCCCAAGTGTGGTACCATGGTAATTTTATCGAGGTCTGATAAGTATCTCCAGAGATATTGAGATAAACATCTCAAAATTGGTACTGAAAATGAACATTGAAGTCGGTTCTTTTTTAGTTTTTAAACGATATTATCTTAATATTAGTTAATTCTGTAAAAAAGAGATTACCAGAGTGTATTTCAGAAGAAATAATTTTAATATTGAAATCCTTTCTATTTCTTTAATTATGTTTTAGACCTGAACCTCTTGTCCTTGCCGCATGAAATTTGGCAAGCAGCAGGTCCAAAAAACGGACAAGTTTTTAAAATCAGTTGTAACTTATTTTATTCTGTGTGTTTTTTGGAGAAAAGCCTGCCTAAAGTAAAAGTTTAAATAACGTCTAGATAAAAAAATGTGACGCCTTATTTTTTTTTCGGAAAATAATAAGCCTAAATAAAAAAATGTAGTTTATCCTGAAAGACCTATTCTTTGTTCATAGTCCCACAAAAAAAATACTAGGGCTCTAGCTTTTATAGTTTGGGAGAAAATTTAAATAAATTGCAAAATTTCGGCGACTAACTCGAAAACAAGTAAAACGCAATTTTCTCGAAAACTATAGATTTTCGCGGAACATACATGGGGGTTCTTTGGGTAGCCCTTGGAGTCCTCCATCGACGGTTTTCGTTTGGACCATATGAAACCCGACACTCTGTATATATGTGTGTGTATATTTTTGATTGTTTGTTACTCTTTACTCAACCGATTTGACTGAAATTTTGCATGCAGGTATGTATAATCAAGTTGGAATGAACACTTGCACCCGCGTTTCAATAAACTGTGGTAGTTATTAAACCACAATTTTTTGAAACGCGGGTGCACTGAATGCATCATAATGCCGTAGGGCATTTATAGTTTTATACATATATATAAGTATATATTGCCGCCTGACTTGCTACCAAAAAGTAGCTTTCCATCATCAAGGAGAAAAGCTGCCTCCAAAACAGTGTTCCGGCAGCACAGAACCCTTGATGAAAGTCCGATCATAATTCTAGCCCTAGCGTGTTTACAATCCTCCCACATCATCGCTTGCCACCTGGTGAGATGTCACTACCTTTTTTTAACCGACTTAACAAAAAAAGAGGAGGTTCTCAATTCGTCGGAACCTTTTTTTATGTACGAGTATGTTCACCGATTACTCGAAGATGCCTGAACCGATTTGGAAAATTATTTTTTGTTTCAAAGGGTACCCTTCCCAGGTGGTCCCATTTAAATTTTAGCAAAATCGGTCGAGCCGTTTTTAATATATCAATATTTGTATTACGAAACATTTACATACCTTGACGACTTACTAACTACTGGCACAGATTATATAATAGTTACTGCGTCTACTGGCTACTTTGCCTAGCGCGACGTTTGAAGTCGGTTCTTTTAGTTTTTTAAACGATCTTAAATTATTATATCTTATAGGCTAGCGTTTGACCACTATCTGACCTGTTGGTAAGTGATGATGCGGTCGAAGATGGTAAGCACGCCGGGCCTAGAATGGGAACTGGGTCTCAAGGATTGCTTCCGGAACACATTAGATATTTTGGTGACAGATTTTCTAACTTGAGGGTAGCTGGCCAGACGGACACTAGATAGTATCCTATCACTATGCAAATACCTATAATATAATATCTCTGATATGTCTGATAAGCTAGCCTTTGGCCACTGCCAAACGCTAGCCTATCAGACAAAAAGATAAGCCCATAGAACTCCATTATATTTTGTTAGTTAGTTAAAAATCCTCGGTTGTAGGTTATCTACACAGAACATTGCTAGTTCTCGTAACCCAGTCAAGGTTGGATCTATCTTAATGTGTTGTTGTGAAATATACATTTTGTATGCACAAAGAACTTTGTGTGGTTTTTGTTAAAGTTTTTTGTTCATATTCCTCTAATGACTTTTAAGCCACACTGTTCTAATAGGTGAATTACCTAATATTTTAGACCTAAGTACTTTGCAAAAGACGCACCGTATTTTTAACCATGTTTTTAATAATTATTTAACATGTGGTGATACTTTCAAACTATTATTTGAGTAGAAAAAGTCACAATTAATAAACATTATTGTAGAAAAATCGTCATTGATTTGTCACCCTCGTGGTACGGATACACCGCAGTGTCCTGCGTGCGCGATCTAGGCGGCGATCAGATAGCGCAGTAGTATTTGTACCGACTGGTTCACATCACACCAAACGCGATGAAAAAATAATTGAAAAGTACTGAGATCGCGCCCGCAGGTCGCAGGACGCCGGGAGGCATAAGATATGCCTTATTGGCCACGCCGGCAAGCGGGTTGGCAATCGCAGGCCGCCTGCCCAGCGTGACGATTAGGCATATCCCTCACAAAGATGGAAAGTCACACGAAAGCCAAAGCCCCGAAGCAGTGACTGGAAAAGAAGAGCCGAAGATCGGGCTCAGCGGCACATCTTTGGAGATGCCTGCGTCCAGCAGTGGACTGACACAGGCTGATAATGATGATGAAGAGGGTCATTGCTAGCCGCTTCTGTAAACAAAGACCTTTTAAGACACATGATCCCCTGGCGGTGATAAAAGGGTGACCACTGCAAGGCTTTTTTCCCCTATTTGATCCTCCCACTAAATAGGAGCCTTTGCTACGCTTGTCTTCCACTTCAGTTCTTTCATTTATTCATACATACATGCTAAATACTTCATTTCAACCGACTTCCAAAAAGGAGGAGATTTTCAATTAGGGTTCATACCCGGGAATTCCCGAGCCGAGAATTCCCGGGAAAACGTTGGGCTTTGTTCCCGGGAAATTAAGCTCGAGATAAGTCGAGAACTCGAGAAATCATATCATATCAATTAAAGTAAATAAAATAAGAAGCCGGCTGTCTGATGAAGCTTATATGCTTTAGTTTTTTCTAAGTACATATTTTATTAGACTGAGAAAGCAGATCTAATTGTTTCGAATGCATGTTCAGATTTTCAGATGTTGTTTTATTGATCTTGCAAAATTTAATGTTGATTTTTTTTAATTAACTTGCCAAAAATGGTGCTGTGATTGTTATTATAAGTCAGCAAGTACAAAATCAGCAGACTGAACATATCCGCATACATCGAGGAGTGAGACAAGGGGACGTTATATCCCCCAAATTGTTCACTAACGCTCTAGAGGATAAATGTTCAAAACGCTGAATTGGAAAGGACGAGGCATAAATATGAACGGCAATTACCTGTCATATTTGAGACTTGCGGATGATTTTGTCATCATAGCTGAAACCATACAGGACTTGCAATACATGCTGACTACCCTTGCCGATTCTTCTGCACGCATCGATCTCTGGATGAACTTGGATAAGGCCAAGATCATGTTCAACGAACGTTTTTATTGTTATTACACCGATTGCCCTAAACGGAGTTCCTCTCGAAGTTATTCACGAATACGTCTGCCTTGGTCAAATATTGAAATTGCGCAGAAACAACTTCGAGAAGGAAGCTCGCAGAAGTACGCAGCTGGGATGGGCAGCATTAGGAAAATTTTCGTCGCGTCCTTTCATCGCCCATACCACAAAGCCTGAAGACAAAAGTCTTTAACGAGAGCGTCCTATCTGTTATTACTTATGGAGCCGAGACGTGGACACTGACGATACGACTAGTTCACCAAGTCGCTCAGCGAGCTATGGAGAGGCTATGCTCTGATATTCTCTGAAGGATCGAATTCGAAACAAAGTCATCCGTCAGAAAACCAAAGTTAACGACATAGCTCAAAGGATTAGCAAGCTGAAATAGCAAAGGGCTGGTCACATCTGTCTTAGAACCGATAACTGTTATGGTAAACGAGTTCTTGAGTGGAGACCACGGCTCGGCAAACGTAGTGTAGGACGGTTGGAAACGAATAGCTGAAGATCGAGCTTAGTGGCTTGCCATAGGAGAGGTCTAAGTCCAGCAGTGGACGGAAACTGGCTGATTAAGATTATGATAGTATTAACGTTTTAAGTAACGTTTTTTTTTTGTTTTGTTTGAGAGAAGCTAATTTTGTTGAAAACTGGTAATAAATGTTTTATGATTATTTTAATACTTTTATTTGAAAAGAAAAGCACCTAATCTATTAATTTAAAATAGGATATTTTTTATGATACACATTTATAATTTTTTGACGACTTTTTCATTATTTAAACCGAAAAGATATACAAAAACATTCGTAAATGTAAATTTCTCGACAACCCGAGAAAACCCGAGAAATTAGCCTCGAGAATTCTCGAGACCCGAGAAATTGATAAGCTCGAGAAATCATGAACCCTACTCAATTCATCTGTATGTTTTTCTAAATATGTTCTTTTGTATGTATGTTACGCGATTATTCCGTCAATTGTGAACCGAAAAAGGTATGAAATTGTGAAAAAATATTTTTTTAATCGGTAGGGTACATTTTCGATGTTCTCCCATTGTAATTTCATCGAGATCTGATAAGTATCTCCAGAGATATGACGATAAACGTCTCAAACTTGCTTCTGAAACTGACACGTGGGGCATGGAAGTCGCTTGTTTTAGTTTTTAAACTATCGAATGTTTGTGTCATTCATCATTACGTACTACATACTTTACTGACGGGTCTCCAATCTACAAGGTGATACGAGCGCTTTCATCAACATTTATCATACGCACAGCAAAGGAATGGAATTCCCTGCCAGAGTTTGTGTTTCCTGTGAAGTACAATCAAATCGCGATATACAAATCGCGAGTGAACAGGTATCTTCTTGGTAAGCGTGCTACATCGTCGATCACATCTTCACTTAACATTAGGTGAGATAGTGGTCAAACGCTTGGTTATCTAGAATAAAAAAAGAAAAAAAATATAGATGTTTCGCCTGACTTGCTATCAAAAAGTATTTACCACCATCAAGGCGAAAATCTACCGCCATGACCTTAGTGTTCCGGCAGCAAACAGCCCTTGAGATTTAAGAGTATACTAAGTAGGTAGTATTCTCGACTACACCATCGCTTACCATCAGGCGAGATAGTGGTCAAACACTAGCCTATAAATATTTTTTTTAAAATCCCACGGTTGCCTGGAAGTGATCACAGCTTAGCGATAAGACCGCCGTCTGTACTTACATTGTACTATATTAATAAAGTGTATCCCATCTATACATATAATAATCTAAACATATTTAATAATCAAATGCTTTGAATATGAATAGATTTTTTAACCGGCTTCACAAAAAGGAGGAGGTTCTCAATTCGCCAGAATCATTTTTTTTAATATTTTATTTTATGTATGTTCACCGATTACTCGAAGATGCCTTCACCGATTTGGAAAATTATTTTTTTGTTTAAAAGAGTACCGTTCCCAGTTGGTCCCATTAAAAGTTTAACGAAATCGGCCGAGCCGTTTTTAATATATCTACATTTGTATTACGACGCATTTACTTATCTCGACGACCTACTAACTACCATAGAATAAATACTACTACTGACACAGATTATGTAATAGTTACTGCGTCTACTGGCTACTTTGACTAGCGCGACGTTTGAAGTCGATTCTTATAGTTTTTTAGACGATCTTAAATGTTTAAATTTTGTATTTGTAGTGTTGCAAGATCGCTCATCTTCAGATGGCATTGAGGGAGAAAGAGTGAAACGACAGTCCGACAGGATATATTTTATGGACAGTGAAGACAACAGTAACTGGAATACGAGTAAGTAACTTACCACTTAGGCCTTTTGCACATTACAAGATATTTTTTACCGACTTCCAAAAAAAGAAAGTTTCTCAATTTGACCTGGTATTATATATTTTTTTATGTTTGTTCGCGGATAACTTCGTCGTTTATGAACCGATTTTGATGATTCTTTTTTTGTTAGAAAGGAGATATATCCCACGGTTGGTACCATTGTAATTTCATCAAGATCTGATAAGTATCTCCAGAGATATGGAGATAAACACCTCAAACTTGGTACTGTAAATTAATAGCGCGGCATTTGAAGTTTTACCACACAATAAATCTACATGTATTATGTTTCTTTGAAGTGTTTCACACTTTATATTTTTTTGTAAATTGTTAAACACAATCCAAAATTTCATTTTGGAAATTTTGGATTGTGTTTAACAATTTACAAAATCTACATGTGGTATAAATGAAATGAAGTGCATCCCTATCACTCGGAAGTAGAGAAACACTAGATTAATATATGAAAAGTATATTGTCCTTTAACTTAATAAGTAGGTACAAATCACTTAACTAATATTCGCCTAGCTAATCGCCTAGCTACCGTGCCCTGCTAGGCTATTCTGTAAGCTATCTCGACAACGGAATCCGCGCTGAGATTCGAATTTCGTACTTTGAAATTCAATCGTATCACGTTCGCAATACGGTTGAATTTCGTAGTACAAAATTCAAATCTCACCGCGGATTCCGTTGTCGAGATAGCTTACAGAATAGCCTAGCTGCGGGTGACGACTGAGGTATTTCACTCACGCCTTACATTGCAATCCTCTGCTGTCAGCAGATTACAATGTAAGTGTGATATTGTGTCGCTACAAAGTCGTGTTTTTAGGGTTCCGAACCCAAAGGGTACCAACGGAACCCTATTACTAAGACTCCGCTGTCCGTCTGTCTGTCTGTCTGTCTGTCTGTCTGTCTGTCACCAGGCTGTATCTCATGAACCGTGATAGGTATACGGTTGAAATTTTCACAGATGATGTATTTCTGTTGCCGCTATAACAACAAATACTAAGAACAGAAAAAAGTTAAAAATTAAAGGGTTTAAAACAAAAAACGTGTTTTTTACGATAGGATACGATACGAAATTAATTCACCTCGACGCAGCTAGATGGCAGCACAGGAAAAATTAGCACGCGCAAGCGTTTCATTTGTTAAATTTGTGGGCCTCGGTCGATTTTTTTACATAGTTAAGGATTATTTGCAGAAATGATGTGTACAGTATTGAATAATATATCTTTACATCTCTCATATTCGGTAAGTAGGTCCTTAATACCCCCGAATGGGGCTTGTAGGTTATCAATTAGCTCTCTAGGGTAATAATGTAGCTAGAAAAGCCCTAGGGCGGTAAGTAATTTAAAAAAATAAACACTTCACTCTTTCAAAAAGTTCGCGTACATCTAACCATCATACTATCAATAGACATCATGCATTCAGCCCAATGACAAAAGAGGTCGCTTCGCTATTCAGCCTTGTCTTCGTATTAGTATAATAGTCATCAATTTTAAATATCGAACGAAAGAAGCCCAATTTCGTTCTTAAAAAAAAAAGAAAGATGAAAAAAGGCGGGAATAGAAAACTTTTACTTTAAATATTGTTTGTTTTTGGGATTTTTTTATAATTACGTGCTAATTACGTAAAAACATGAGTTCTGCAAATGATGAAGAAATAAGTTGCACTCCCGATTCAATGAAAATGGAAGCTGAAGCAGCAATTAACAATATTTTGCCTGAAAGTTCTAAAGAGAGATATTTGAAAACTTACGACGAGTTCATGAAGTGGCGAAAAGAAAAACGAGTAAAGTCTTTATCTGAGATTGTATTCTTAACATACTTTAGTGAGCTATCAAAAAAGCTGCAGCCATCTAGTTTGTGGTGCATTTATTCAATGTTAAAAAAAACACCTGTCCCTAAATTTGAAAATTGTTTTCATTTCACTATAAATTTTAACTAATAAAATGTTTTATTCTTGTAATGCCGGTTTTTTTCTACTTACCTCACAATCGAGATGTAAAGCAGAGTAGTTAGCTCGGGTGTAAGCATCAATTGCACCCTCGAACTATATATATATAAATATCTCGGGCTGCAATTGATGCCTTACAGCCCTTGGCTACTAATCTACTATTAATTTTAGTACTTAATAAAGAGCTTCAATTAGCTAGAATTAGTAGAAAGTTAGTCGTACGAACACTCGGTCTTCCAGATATTTAATTAAATTAATTACCTTTGTGTTTATATTCACTTAGTTGGTGTTAGAAGTTCGTGGCGTTCGGACTTCGGAAATTCGGAACCCTCCGTGTGCGGGACAAAAGTCTGACTCGCACTTGGCCAGTTAATTTAGTTTTTTAAACAACCTTAAATTATTTCATGTTAAGCGATTACTCCGTCTGTTGTGAACCGATTCGAATGGTTCTTTCTTTAATTGGTAGGGTTCATATTCAAGGTAGTCCTGGTGGTCCCATTGTAATTTTATCGAGATCTGATAAGTATTCCCAGAGATGTGACGATAAACGTCTCAAACTTGCTACTGAAGCTGACTCGCGCGGCGTGGAAGTCGGTTGTTTTCATTTTTAACCGACTTCACAAAAAAGGCGGAGGTTCTCAATTCGACTATTTTTTTTTAAATATTTGTTACCTCAGAACTCCGTCAAATCTTAACCGATTTTTAAAAAATCTTTTTTTGTTTGAGAGATTATGGCTCCCGTTTGGTCCCACTCCATTTTATCGACATATGACAATTATCTCCGGAGATGTGGAGATAAACAATATAAGCAAATGTATTTACTGAGATGACATAATTATAACTAGCCAGTACTTTAACTATCGCGGCATGTGAAGTCGGTTTTTTTCGTTTTTTCGATCATAAATTAGCTATCTATCTATCTTAATCTCTTTCGTCTTAGTTATTTAATTTATTAATTTATTTGTTGTTTCAGGGTATCCGATGCCGAGTTACAACGATAAAGTAACAAGATACAACTATAGCAATAATGTGATAGATTTTCCTTCAACTGGGCCTAGAGGTAAGCCAACCTTATTTTACCTACTAATTAGGTTTAACTATTCATTTTTATATGATAGTATAATATAATCTGTATTTCAGGTAGCTTTAAAAACATCAAATGTTATTTTAATGCCCATATTATAAATACCTTACAGACTAACATACATATAAATATAACTATTTTATTATTAGAGCATCACGGATTTTTCTCGGTCTTGTATCCCTGTACTTGCGGTATACAACCCCTGCAGGCCAGAACTCCGGTACGAGGAACGTGTTCTTGTGCTCGGCTGGAACCTGCAGCACATACGACTTGAAGTCTGTCGGCCGCTTCTGCTCCAGCTCCTTCAAACACATTCGCATGCAGTCCTCCTGTTGTAGCCTCCCGCAGAAGTATCGCTGGACATCGTCGGTCTTCGTGTCGTTGTCCAGGCGAGAGATGTAAATTTTGGTAGTCGGGGGTACAACATGTAGTGAGGATATTGTACCCTTGGCGGTACCGCGTTGGTTGCGGTTTTTTCGTGACCGGACCTTTCTCTTTGCAAGAGTAAAGCCATCAGCATCAATATCCGGTTTATTTACCAATCTTGCATTTTTGTGATTCGAATGCATAGATCGGTTTAGTTCGGTCACCTGAGCGTAAGACTTCTTCTGTTTCCGGGATGATGCAGGTAACACAGGAGAAGCCAATAGCCGAGGCGAAGGTGTATCGGTTGCCAAGGTCTGTGATGTAGGTCGGTCATTAGCCCGCGAAGTCGGTGCGTCATGTGACACCGCAGGAGTGCTGAGTCGCGTGTTGCGTTGGACGGGACGGCGCACGGTGACGTTTTGCGTCGAGGCCGGTGGCGGCAGTAGTCGGTGCGTCATGTGACACCGCAGGAGTGCTGAGTCGCGTGTTGCGTTGGACGGGACGGCGCACGGTGACGTTTTGCGTCGAGGCCGATGGCGGCAGTTTTGCCTGACGCCACGAGTTCGCTACGTAACTCGGACACCGTGGATTCCGATGCCTCGAGTTTCATCCTTAGATCGGTGACGTCAGCCCTCAACAGCATAATATCCTTCAATACGCGGGTGATGTCCACATGATCCAAATTATATGTTTTAATACCTAGTAATATGCAGTTTCATACACTAACTAATGCAATACTTATCTAAACAAAAAACCAAAGTTAGCTAAACAAACACAACAATGGCTCCGTAACTAAAGTATGATTTTTAAAAAATTAATGATATTTCTAATGTGTGTATCGATTGTTAAACTATTTCAATGGTCTTATAGTTATCTAATACTATAAGAATCTTTGTCCTGACATACTGACTGACTAATTGACAGACAACGCACAGCCTAAACCACTGGTCGTAGAGACTTGAAATTTGAAATGTATATTTGTCTTAGTACGTAAAAGTGTACTAATAAAGGATTTTTTGTAAATTCACCCCTTAAGGGGATGAAATGTGGGTTCAATGTTTGTATGGAGAAACAAGATTAGATAGTATTTCCTATTCGAAACCTCACACAAGTGATTCAGTAAATAAATAAGTAAATACGTGTTTCGGGCTGTTTCGAAATTCCTCCCCTAAGAGGGTGAAATGGGGTTACAAAGTGTGAATATCAATATTGTTTCGGATTGCGCTGAAATGTTGGTACCTATGCAGATAGTTATAACGACGTTAGTCGCATGAAATGATTTTTTAAAATTCACCACTTAAGGGGATAAAACGGGGGTTCAAAGTTTGTATGGAGAAATAAGATTAGACAGTCTTTTTTATTCGAAACTTCACACAATTGCTTTAGTAAATAAATAAGCGAAGCCGCGGGGCACTTCTAGCTTATTATTATAATCAACTGGGCTTGTTTCTTTCTTTTTGGTTTAGGCATTTGTATTTTCTGTATATTTTAAAATTAGTTTTTAAATTTAAGTTTCTTTGAAAGATTATTTCCACCAAACTGAAATGAAATAAAAAAATACTGCAGCGGTTCATAACCTTTCCAACCTTGTTGAATATTATGTGTAATATGTAATTGCAAAAAGGCTTTATTCATTAATTGTCGATCAATCATAATGATCAACATGAGCCCAGACATCTCGGTCACTCCAAGCTTGCGGGCAGGTGCGTAGCAATTGTCGGCGTATTTTGTACTTTTTGCGAGTTTCCTTATTTAGTTTTTTTCCCCGCAGGGGTAATTACCCAAAACTTCGGGACCTATGAGTATACAGCCAGGGCACCCATGCCACAGAATAATGAATAGTACAAGTAAACGATCTTAATTATTTATGTTTGATCCTACATTGTGAATATGAGTGTTATAAAATATTTCCATTTATTTTCCAGACGATCCATCGAGCTTCTATATCAAATACAACAATGTACCGATGGGAGCTGAGAAAGTAGGCAACCGGGTATTTGTTACTGTGCCCAGAAGGCGTTATGGTGAGCTCAGACTAGATTTTTAACCGACTTTACAAAAAAGATGTTTTCAATTTGCCTTTTTTTTTTGTTATTTTACCTCTGAACTCCGTAATTTATAAACTGATTTGGAAAATTGTTTTAGAGAGTATACTTCTTGTTTGGTCCCATTTTAATTTCTTCGAGATCAAATGAGTTCAAGAGTGTATCTAGAGATATGGAGATAAACACCTCAAAGTTGCTACTGAAAATGACCAGCGAGGCATTTGAAGTCAGTTATTTTCGTTATGAATGAATTAATAATACTTTATTGCACACCAAGAACAAAAATAACAGAAGAACATAAGATATCAGTAGTACAATGGGCGGTCTTATCACTTATATTATTGTTATATTATTTAATACGTTTTTAAACGATTATGGTATTTAAGTACAGTCCGGCAAGTATAAGGCTTGGCGTGCCTGTGCGCCACTGTGCTTTTACTTTGTACTTTGACAATAGTTTCTCTTAAACCACTTTTAATTACTTTTGGCAATATTGAACTATTTTAATGTAGCAGATTTATCAACAATAATGTCGCGGTAATCTCTCAAACGTCAAACTCACAGTTTCAATTAAAATAATTAGTTACATAAGTTATTTTTCAAAAAAAAATAAAACCGACTTCATAACCACAAAAAGGCACTCAAAAGCGAAAAATAATTTACTTTAAATTATTATAAGCGTTACCCACTTCTCTATTTGAAATCGGTGCCAGCCAAGTCTAATAGGTAGTAGATAGATAATACCTACAAGTATCTACCTACTTACTAACCTACAGGTACCTACTTACTACTACTACATACATAGTATCTATCTAATATCCAATAGACTTGGCTGGCACCGACTTCAAATAGAGAAGTGGGTAACGCTTATAATAATTTTAAGTAAATTATTTTTCGCTTTTGAGTGCCTTTTTGTGGTTATGAAGTCGGTTTTATTTTTTTTTGAAAAATAACTTATTTTACCCTTTTTAGTGCAAAAAAAGTTTTAATGAAATTACATGCATCTATTAAATTTCGTGCCTGGGCCGTTATACACTGACGGATATATACTTTTTGAAAATGTCAAGTATGTACCTATAACGGTTAAGAAGATACAGATCTGTAAAGTGCGCACATATAGACACACGGACGGACGGACGGACGGACGGACGAACAGACAACAAAGTCTCAGAAAGTGTTCATTTGGTAGCCTTTGAGTTCGGAACCCTAAAAAAATTGACTTTAAATGCCGCGCTAAAGTAAAAATATTCACTAGTAATAATGATGTCATCAAGGTATCAAAGGACAATGTCCAAAATGGCCCTGTACAATTAAAGCATCTGACACACACGATAATTAATTGTCTATTTTATTACAATAATTCCAAATACTTTTATAACACGGACTAGTTGTATTCCAAAATGAATATTAAAAAGTATTATCTGCGATTATTAACATTAATTGCCGCCATATGGCCAACAGAGTACTGAATCACTGTACTACGTTATAAGAGGCACTTCCCTATATTGTGGATACCCGAATTATGAAAGCACTGTGTAGCCAACCTTACAACGGAAAGTATTATTTACGTAGTAACTATTATATAATACGTGGTTTTATGCTTATATTTTTTTTTGCTGTGTTGATTGGTACAAAGTACGTTCATAATTCTGAGTTATTTAATTATGTATGCAGTGTCGCGGGACTGAAATGGCCGCCATCTTCGCCAAATGTCATGTCATGTCAAAAAATATTAGGTATGTTTAAAAATGTTTGCACCCTAACAAGACTTTGCCCGGTAGAACATTCCTGTGAAGACAAATTATTTATATTTATATATAATTATTTATTATAATTATTAATATATAATTATTAATTGAGGGCCCGGTGGCGTAATTGGGAGAACGGTCGGCTTTGATGCCGTGGTACCGAGTTCAAACCGCCGTGCACCAATGAATTTTTCTATCGAAAAATATATGTGCGCTTCTCACAGTGGCCCTCCGGTGAAGGAAAACATCGTTAAGAAACCAATAACCCCCGCACGGTGGTAGAACATATCCAGTGTCCGCCTGGCCAGCTACCACCCTCAAGTCAGAAAATCTGTCGCCAAACATCTAATGTGTTCCGGCAGCTATCCTTGAGAGCCAGTTCCCATTCTAGTCCACTTCTCTATCTTCGACCGCATCATCACTTAGCAATAGGTGAGATAGTGGTCAAACGCTTGCCTATAAATTATAAAAAAAAATTATCCCCACCTTTATTTCTATCTCGCTCACAGTTACCGTAAGAATATCTTATATGCAATAGCAACCTCTATTGTGTATAATCTTCTTGGGACTCTTCTACTAAAACTAGTACATTCTCCTATGTTTGAGGTATTTATCTCCATATCTCTCGTGATACTAATCAGATCTCGATAAAATTAAAATGGGACCACCTCGGAAACGTATCCTACCTATTAAAAAAAGAATCATTTGAATCTGTTCACAATTGATGGAGAAATCGCGTAACATACACACAAAAAAAAAAAAAAAAACATACAGCTGAATTGAGAACCTCCTCCTTTTTTGTGAAGTCGGTTAATAAACCACCACCGCCAAGTTATACTTGTGGCACTGTACTGTATTGTTCATCATCACATATGCCTCAAAGCGGCTGTTGCAGGAGCTATAAAGGCATACCTACTTACTTTTTTTTTTAAATTAATTTTATTGACTCCACACGATTAGTGTATTTAGCCAGTGTCAAGTATTGACATTCTTCAAGTTTTTATGAATTTAAGTCGTAGAGATGGGTCAAAGTCACATTTCAGGTCAGTTTTCAAGTAAAAGTCTAGGTGGACATAAGATAATGGTGTTATATAATATATAATACATATGTGGTGTGTATAATTTTGGTGAGAACGCAAATAGCATGTTTTTCAACATTGTGCTGTTTCCCTACACTCGCACACATTCACCGGCACTTAATTAATGGTTAATAATCCACATTTATTACAAATTAAGGGTCCCCGCACACGGGCCACGGGCCACAACCACAAAACGCCGCCACCGGCATATTTCCTATAGTTTTCATACATTTTATCATGTAGCGTGTGGCGGCCAACGGCGTCACCGTGTGCGGCGAGTCCATATAAAATGTATGAATACTATAGGAAATATGCCGGTGGCGGCTTGTGGCCGGTGGCCCGTGTGCGCCGACCCTAACTCGCGCAAGAACACGTTTTAGGCAAAAGTACAATGAGATCACACACACTTTTCCACGTTCCCGCCAAAACTCGTAAACCTACTTATTATTGTTTGTTCTTCAGGAATACCATCGACGTTGAACTACATAGACTTGTCAAGAGACACAGACCGCTCGCCCAGCCTGCGGCCTTACCCTTCCTTGAGAGAATCTAGGACTCTTACGTCTGTCTACAGGTCAGTAATCACGTATTCAGCTAACTACTTGCTTGGAATTTTGTGATATTTTGTACATTGCTTTTTACCATCATCGAGGTGTACGTAGTACATTCATATCGATGTTTCATCCATCCATCTAAAATTTCATCGTACCAAAGAGGAGTTTTAACTTACTATTAAATGTAACGTTAGAGAAAGACCTCTCGAAGTCACTTTTTGCACACAGGCTACAGTTAGCTCTCAGACCTAGATTGTTTATTTACTTGTACTTATAACTTCTGTTAGGGTCCGGCCACACCGCGGGGTCCCGCGATCTGCGAGCGCGATCTTAGTACTTTTCAATTGTTTTCTGATCGCGTTTGGTGTGAACCAGTAGGTACAAATACTACTGCGGTATCTGATCGCCGCCTAGATGGCGCACGCAGGACGCTGCGGTCCGTACCTTAAGTCACCCCGGACGTGTATTGGACACGGTAATATTTACCATGCCCTGGAGCTGACTGTTCAGCCATGAACAACCTGGGAGTGTTCAAGTCAAGAGTGAAGAGGTATCTACTGAGCAATCGAGCTACACCTTCGGCTGCATCACTTACTATCAGTTGAGATTGTAGCCAAACGGATGTTCAGTCAGATATAGAAACATAGACTTAGACTTCACAAAAAAGGAGGGGGTTCACAATTCGACTTCGAGTTCCGTACCTCAAAAGGTAAAAAAGGAACCATTATAAGATCACTTTCTTTTCTGTCTGTCTGTCTGTCCGTCTGTCTGTCCGTCTGGCTGAAAGTGAAAGTGAAGGTGAAAGTGAAAGTGAAAGTGAAAAAGTTTATTAATGACACTTAGGTATTATAAAAAGATACAAAATAAAAGTACAATAACTTAAGATTTATGCGTATAAATCTTTGACAAAAATGTCACTAATCGGCCCCACCTCAACATAACTGTTGGTCTGATGACCAACGCTGGTCTGCCGGTGATGCCGGTCGGCGACGTCACGTTACAGGCTTACAGGTAACAGTAATAACATACATACAGGCTACAAGTACAGGTGCATAAAACAGTAAAAAAATAATATGAAATAGAAGTTTTAATAGATGCACGTCGTAATGTCAAGTCAAAGTCAAATTGAAGTAATAGTCCGTTGCAAGTCACACAGTCAGACACACTCGGTAAATAAGTAGACTTTACTGAAAGCAATTTTTTTTGTAAACGCAAATGTTTTGCGCAATGTGCTATTTCCCTACTCTCGTGCACGTTCCTCGGCACCTTATTTTAGGCACCTAGGTAAACCGGAAGTACCCTATAGGTTTTGGGTCGAAAACCTATAAGGTACTTCCCGTTGACCTAGAATCATGAAATTTGGCAAGAAGCAAGGTCTTACAGCACAAATTAAGGAAAAATTCCAAAAAATAAAAAAAGTTGAAAATTAAAGGGTGTCCCCATACATACATAGTTTGCGCCAATTAAGGTAGACCTCTGAGTTATATGAGCGCTTATACAATTTAGAGGTCTAGCTTAATTGGTTTTAACGTAAGCCTCGGTGGGCGAGTTTAACACGACTTAGCCGGTTTTATTTTTTATTTTGTTTGTTACCTCAGAACTCTGTCTTATCTTAGCCGATTTGATAAAATATTTTTTTGTTAGATTATGCCTCCCGTTTGGTCCCATTCAAATTTTGTTGAGATCTGATAATAATCTCCGGAAGTATGGACATAAACATCTTACTAGAAATCGATGCATTTGTATACCTTGATGACATGATACTGACTACTGGCTAATTTGACTATCGCGGCATGTGAAGTCGGATTATTCGTTTTGTACGATCATACATTATCGAAAGAAGCATAGTTATATCATACATTTATACTATTTATTATATATATATATATATATATATATATGTTATTCGGTTAGAAGGACTAAGTCTCAAGATAAGAAGCACAGTGCAGTGACGCGCAATATTCCTTTATAAGAAGATTTTTTTCAGAACACGAGCTGACTCCTGTCAAAGACTCTGGATGGTGGACACTGGAATGCTAGAAATACCTGGTAAGTCAAACATGACCTTTCAAATTGTTTTTAGGACGGTTTAATTAGCTTTACCTACTTTTGACAAACTGAGAAAACAAAGGTTAGCGCCCTTGTGTTGCGAGGGTTCATATGCGACGACGGCTCGGTTGGGCCGTTTGCTTGTTTGCTGCATAGAGTAAGCATAATAAAACAATACGTTTCCATAGAATCTTTATTTATATATCTAAGACGTTTTTTTATATCATAGGCTAGCGGTTGACCACTATCTCACCTGTTGGTAAGTGATGATGCGGGCGAGGATGGTAGCACGCTAGGCCTAGAATGGGAACTGACTCTGAAGTATAGCTGCCGGAACACATTAGATGTTTGCAGACACATTTACACTACTTACACTAAAAACGAGATTGACTTCATCATTACGGACAAACGGCGCATATTCAGAGACGTCTCAGTGATCACTAGGTTTAATACTGGAAGTGATCACCGACTTGTACGAGGCACTCTGGATATCGACTTTAAAGCCGAGAGATTCCGATTGATGAAGTCTACGCTCCGTCCGAACCTACTCCAAACCATTGTTGGGTCCGAAACATTCCAATTAAAATTGGAAAATCGATTCGCTGCCTTGGAAACCACAGATGACGTAGACCAGAAACTCGAAGAAGTGGTGGAAATCCTCAGGGATGAAGGGACGAAGTTTTGCGAGAGCTAGCGTACGGACAAAAAGTCCAAACTCTCGGCAGAAACACTTCGGCTAATGGAAGAGAGACGAACAGACCCTTTGTCAGCTTTGTCAACTAACCTGGTGCGCAACAAATCCATAAAGAAGCTGGTACGACGCGACCTCCGATCCTCTAACACGCTCTTGATTAAAGAATCAATTGAGCAGAATCGGGGGTCGAAAGTGTTCGTCCAGCCTCTGGGTAGAAGCCACCTCACAAAGCTGACAACGTCAACGGGGAACGTCGTCGCATCCAAGCCGGAGATTCTGTCGGAAGTTGAAGACTTCTACGGCAAGCTCTACGCATCGCATGCTTCAAGCCCCGAACCCCATACTGAGGATTCTAGAGCCACCTTAACCCGCCACTTCACAGAAGATCTGCCCGAAATTAGCCGAGACGAAATCGTGATGGCCCTTAAACAACTCAAAAATGGAAAAGCCCCAGGAGAAGACGGAATCACAACGGAGCTTTTAAAAGCCGGAGGAGCTCCAGCAGTTCAACAGCTTCAGCAGCTATTTAATTCCGTTCTTTTTACAGGGAGAACTCCACAGGCATGGAACAGAAGCATGGTGGTTTTGTTTTTCAAAAAAGGAGACAAAACCCTATTGAAAAACTATCGCCCGATTTCGCTTCTGAGCCATGTCTACAAGCTGTTTTCAAGGGTCATCACGAACCGTCTTGCGCGAAGACTCGACGAGTTTCAACCTCCGGAACAGGCCGGGTTTCGAAGCGGTTACGGCACCATAGACCACATCCACACGGTGCGGCAGATTGTACAGAAGACCGAAGAGTATAATCGGCCCCTGTGCTTAGCATTTGTGGACTATGAGAAGGCCTTTGACTCAATCGAAACCTGGTCTGTTCTCGAGTCCTTGCAGCGTTGCCAAGTCGACTGGCGATATATCGAAGTGATGAGATGTCTATATAATGCCGCAACGATGACTGTACAAGTACAGAACCAGCGAACTAAACATGTCCACCTGCGTCGAGGAGTGAGACAGGGGGACGTCATATCCCCGAAACTGTTCACTAACGCCTTGGAGGATGTTTTTAAGACGCTGGACTGGAAAGATCGTGGCGATAACATCAACGGCAGGTACATCTCTCACTTACGATTCGCAGATGACATCGTCATTATGGCAGAGACGCTGCAGGACCTACAAAGGATGTTGAATGGCCTAGCTGATTCTTCTCGTAGCATCGGTCTCCGGATGAATTTGGACAAAACCAAAGTCATGCACAACGAGCACGTTGTTCCGGAACCGATTGCCGTAGATGGAATCCCACTCGAAGTTGTCACTAAGTATGTTTACCTAGGGCAAACGCTCCAACTAGGCAAACATAACTTCGAGAAGGAAATCCAGAGAAGAATTCAGCAGGGCTGGGCAGCATTCGGAAAACTCCGTCGAGTCTTCTCGTCGCCTATACCACAGTGTCTAAAGACAAAAGTCTTTAACCAGTGCGTCCTACCTGTGATGACATACGGAGCCGAGACGTGGACACTCACAGTCCGACTGGTCCACCAGTTTAAAGTCGCTCAGCGAGCTATGGAGAGAGCTATGCTCGGTATTTCTCTGCGGGATCGAATCCGAACGAAGTAATTCGCCAGAGAACTAAAGTTATCGACATAGCTCAACGGATTAGCAAGCTGAAGTGGCAGTGGGCTGGTCATATCTGCCGCAGGACTGATAACCGTTGGGGCAGACTTGTCCTAGAGTGGAGACCGCGAATCGGCAAACGTAGCGTAGGACGTCCTGTGACCAGGTGGAGCGACGACATACGCAAAGCGGTGGGCAGTGACTGGAAGAGAAGAGCCGAAGATCGGGCTCAGTGGCGCATCTTGGGAGAGGCCTACGTCCAGCAGTGGACTGATACAGGCTGATGATGATGATGATGATGATGAGACACATTTTCTTACTTGAGGATGGTAGCTGGCCGTGCGGACACTATATAGAGCCCTACCACCATGCAAACATTTCTTAAATCGAACTAAGGTAATCAAATTTTGGAAAACAATTTTAACCAATTCTAATTGACGTAAATGAAACTTTGTATTTTTATGGAGCTGATCTGATGATGGAGTCAGGAGGTGGATAGTGGAACTCTTCAGTGGCTAGTTACTAGTAAACTTCTCGAGTTTTGGCCCATATTATTCTTTTTGATTAATGTTATAGAAGCTGGGCTTGGTAGCTATAGTAACGATCGTCTGATAATGGAGTCTCTTGACTTTAAATGTGTTTTATAAAACTATAACTAATTATTTTAACCGACTTCAAAAAAGGAGGAGATAAAATGTTCGACTGTATGATTTTTTTTTATGTATGTTCGCCGATTACTGGAAGATGCCTGAACCGAGTTGGAAAAATCTATTTTGAATTTGTAAGGGTATAACTCTACAGGTGGTTCCAATTAAATTTCATCATCAGTTTCTCCAGATATCCGAAAATTTAAATACTTCAAACTTAGTACTACTGAAAATGAGTAGCGTGACGTTTGAAGTCGATTTAGACGATCTTAAAGCCGCATTTTCACTGGGGGACATTTGGTCTGCGACTCTGTCGCTCGACACGAAATGCACGTGTTATACGGGTCGCGCAGCTGGTCACTAGTCGATGCTCTGCGAGCGTCGACATGCGCGACCTTCGTATCCCTCGACAGTCGCCGGACAGGCAGACTAGTGAAAACTTGTGTCGCTTTGTGTTCCTGCTGCACTGAACAACACTACCTCCTCAGGCGACATACTGATCACGACTGGCTAGTGTGAACAAGTCATATGTCGCAGGACATTGTCCCGTAACTTTTGCAGAGACAACTACGTGAATGTCGGGCGATTTGTTCCCGCGACATGTGCCCTAGTGAAAATGCGTCTTAAATTATTTCTATAATTTTTCACATTTGTGGAGGGTCATCTCATCATCCGCTATAGTATGACGCCATGTTGGATTTTATCTGACGTCAATTCCAATGATTCCCATCCCATATCCAGTCTGAATACAAACTGTTTACTTTAAAGGTAACCCTCAACAAGTGCAGCCCCCAGCTATCGTGGTGTTCGACCTGCGGACGGACAGACAGATCTTCCGGTACCAGCTGAAGGAAGCTGATGTGCCAGCCAATAATACTCCTACAGGTATATTATATGTTCTTTTAATATGTATGTATATCAACACCAATATTATAAATGCGAAAGTCAGTTTGTATGTTTATTTGGGACTTCTTCACGGTCAAAAGGCCGAACCGACTTAGCTGAAACTTGCCTTTGTATATCCAGTACTATGGATTAGGATTAGGCTATCTATAGGATACTTTTTAACGCGTACACAGCCGCGGGGTACAGCTAGTCATATATATTTTACATGAAATATTATTTTAGAACTATAGTCAAACAAAAAAGTCAATATCAATTACTTACAGGGATTTTTATACAATTACATTTTGTATGTTATATATATTTATAGTAGCTGTGGTCCGCGGTTTTATCTGCGAAGACATCGTTCCAGTTCCAGTGGGAATATCGGGATAACAAGAATCCAATGTGTTATTCCAGGATCTAGGCTTCAGGATCTAAGATCATACCATACATTTTAGCTTAGTAGTTTTAGCGTGAAGAAGTTAACAAACATAGTTGAATAACATGCTCACAAACTATCGCCTTTATCATATTATATAGTAATATATTTGTTGCGGTCCCTGGTACGACTCCACTACCGCTGTCTATGCGTGTTAGAACTATAGGGTCCTGCCTGCACTGAGTAGCTAGTTGATAATAAAAGTAACTTTTCACATTTAACGTTGTTCCTTTAATCACATTTAGTCCCCACACCGAATACGTTCTCGCGGGTCGGTCAGTGCGCAGTAACTGCCGACCGCCCTGCCATGCATCTCACTCACACACGAAATCGCTGACATACACCTTACATACTTACATGTCCCTACATATTCTTTAGATTTTTCAATTGACTTCCAAAAGGAGGAGGTTCTCAATTCGTCTGTATGTTTTTTTTGTATGTTTGTTACTCGATTATACTCCACCAATAGCCAATAATACTTTTTTTGTGTTTAGGCCTAGCCTCTATAACGGTGGACACTTCTAACGGCTGCTCGGATACGTTCGCCTACATCCCAGACCTCACAACATTCGGTATCGTCGTGTATTCGTTGAGAGAGAACGACAGTTGGAGAGTAACACATAACTATATGCACTTCAACCCCACTGCTTCGAGCTTAACGATCGCTGGTAAGTTTAATTATTTTTATGATATACATAAAAAAGCTTACTAGCAAAATGGCACAGTTTTATGATTGTAAAAATGGGTTGCACATTACAAGTTGTAAACCCCTCCATAAATATGCTTGTGTCTGGAGTGGGTTCACGTAAAT
Source organism: Cabera pusaria (assembly GCA_954871355.1). Taxonomy (NCBI): domain Eukaryota; kingdom Metazoa; phylum Arthropoda; class Insecta; order Lepidoptera; family Geometridae; genus Cabera; species Cabera pusaria. The sequence goes on along the minus strand of OX940912.1, from coordinate 10,282,177 downwards.
AGTGCAATTGGTTGGGACTGGGGATCGAATTCACGACCTCTCGATCGCCAGGCCGATGCCTTAGCCATTGGGGCTATTCTGAGACTAACGAAAGAAAGTAGGCATGGTGAACCAAACGAACGTAATATTTTGAGTTGTGTGCTGCATTCGGTTCATCATCGGTGCACCAAAAGCCGCCTAGTGAGTATAGAGGAACTATTTAAAAAAAACGGCTCATTTATGAGAATTTTGCTTTTACCCCAACGCAAAACGACGGATGTCATGTTGTTCAGCCCTTAGAAGATCATCAGCTCTTCTCTATTTGATGAGTGTATGAGAACAACTTACACTGGTCTGATCGATTCAGTAAATTTAACTGTGAGTCACGCAATCTTGGTCCTGCGCTTGGTAGCGTTTAACAATTTAAAATAACCGGCCAAGTAAGTGTCGGGCCACGCGCAGTGTAGGGTTCCGTTGTAGCTTGTTATTCAATGCAAGTCTTTACCCGTTATACACAAGCAACTAGGTACTCCGTCTTTGTCACTTTAAAGGATTTATTCTAAGGATTTTGTATTTGGTACAAAATTATCCAACACCCACGTTCAACGACTATTACTACTAAACTAATAAAGTTATTTTAACCGCTATAATTTTCCTTTTAAGTTCATGAAATGCGCTATTATCACAATTTTTTCCAGATTTTTCAAGCCAGCAGTTTAGCTTTTAGAGAAGGGGGGGGGGGACGCCCTACTGGAACAAAAATTTGCACTTTAAAGTTTAATATTTCGTAAATGGAGCATTCAATCTAATGGTAATGAAATGGTATTAGCAACCCTTAAGTAATTTTAAAAGACCTATTTAACGATACCCCACACGATGGGGTGATGAAAAATTATTTATCCCCATTTCTCATACAGGGGAGCTACCCTAAAAAAAGATATTTTTCACAATTTTATTTCAGCACTTTGTCGGCGTAATATATATACATACCCCCACAAAATTATAGCTTTCTAGTATTAACGGTCTCTTAGCAAAACCTCGGAAAGACAGACAGACAGACAGACAGACATACAGACATACAGACAGACAGACAGACAGACAGACATACAGACAGACAGACAGACAGACAGACAGACAGACAGACAGACAGACAGACATGACGAAACTATAAGGGTTCCTTGTCAGGACTACGGAACCATAAAAATGTGTGTGTGCGTGTGTGTGTGTGTGAGCGTGCGGGCGTGCGTGCGTGTGTGTGTGCGCGTGTGTGTGTGTGTGAGAGAGAGATGGAGAGAGAGTGTGAATGTGTGTGTCTGGGCTTGTGTGATCCTGTGCATAGATTAAATATATATGTTGTCTTTATTCTATGTCCTGTGTGTGAATGTTAAAGTGCCAGTGTGATTCGTGTCTGCGTTTTACAATATTTCCTCCGACCAGGTCAAAGTTTCCAATGGAGCGACGGTATATTCAGCATAACTCTGGGCACTGGCAGCTGCCGGCCAGCTTACTTCCACCCTCTGATCAGCACCCAGGAGTTCTCGGTGTCCACGTGTGTGCTCAACAATAGGACCGCTTCTACTGATCCTGACTATTGGAGGAGATATTCTGTACGTATAATAAACTGTTGTTTTTCTTTTATAACCTTGACTAAGAATATCGCGCTCATAGTATTATTTAAATGAATGTACAAATAATTAAAATCCCAGAAGCCTTTTAGGTATAGTTTTATTCTTTTTGATATATTTTTTGTCTAAACACGGCGAACTGCTCCGCATACTCTGAAGGTACTCTGAACATAAGGTTGTTATTGCTATGATACATTAAAACGGGCCGATCGAGAGGATAGTATATATATACCACAGATTATATAGTAGTTACTACGTAACAGATATTTCACTCCCCTACAAAAACACAATACCAACGTTTATTTCAGGCAATACAAGAAAAAAATCTTTAAGCGCGCGATGTACCGGCGCGCGCCCGATACAGTAAAAGGTTGACTCAATGAATTAAAAAATAAAGTTTACTAATTCTTTTTATTTACCTCACAAAATAACATCAAAATTCCTAACTAAGAGTCGAATTTGAAGTCAAGAAAGATAATTTTACACCATCTTGTCATTTTAGTATCGTGCGTTAGTATTAAAAAAATGAAAATTATTATGCTTGTTTTTTGTCAAACCCGCAAAATGACTATGAAAAACTTAAATCGTTTCTAATATAGAATACGAATGCGCAGTTATCCCGTCATTTGAATAATAATATACGTTGCGCGCGCGTGAGCACTGACAACCGACTGGCAGATAGTACCGCCGGCGTTGCTCGAAAGTTTAGGTATAAAGCGCAATAGCTATGGGCGAGTGAGGGAGGTAACGGAGTATATCCTTGAATCCTTGACTAATGATATGAAATTGAATTGACTACCATTCTCGACTGCATCATCACTTACTAACAGGTGAGATAGTGGTCAAACGCTAGCCTATACGACATTAAAATGTATAAATTCCATTCTTTAAACACAAAAGAAGAGAAACGGACAAACACCGTGCAGTGCGTAATCTCTTTAGGTCCGATTTTTACGCCAAGTGCACAAGCTATATTTTCTACTAATATTTTCAGATAGTAGGCGAGCGTGGTGAGCGCTCCCAATCAACAACTCACGATATCCACGCCCCGAGTGGCGTGGTATTCTACGCTGAGGTAGCCAAAGACGCCCTAACTTGCTGGAACACACAGACAGCCTTGACGCCTGACAATGTTGCTCTGCTGGCGAGTGACAGAACGAGGCTGAGCTATCCTTCAGGTAAATACAAGATTATACATCATTTTCTGGAGTCGACGTCCTACGTCGATGTTACTACTCCTTAAGAAACGATTTTCAAATTTAGCCCTCTTTTCCTCGACCTTCGCTGTCCGTCCGTCCGTCAGTCTGTCTTTAGTGTGTACAATGGTTGCTATAACATCAAAAACTAAGAACAATTTAAAATAAAATATTAATATATACAAAAAACGTGTATTTTCGGCGTTTTTGCACAGAATACTTAATAGCATTACGTACAGAAAGCTCACTCTTTCATGGCAAATATGCGAAATTAAACCTAATTACAATGTCGGTAACTTTCGAATACGCTACACGATTCAGATGTGACCTTGAAAATAATAGCTTGTTATATCACAGAATACTTAATAGTACTACGTATTTTGCTTCAACTTAACCTAAATAGAGAATTAAAACAGTAAAAAATAAAGTTAAAATTAAAAGGTGTGTAACGTAACGCAACTGATGATGTGGATGGATGCTAAAAGGGGAAATCTAAACAATGAAATATAAAAGACGGGTTATTACAGTTATATTCCAATAGATTCTACCATACTCTACGATACTTATCTAAATGACACTTAGAGTTTATCACTGCTCTTCTACAAAAATCCTCTATATAGACCTTGTGACGTATATCAATTCATTAGCCAAAGTCTGCATCTTAGCTTGTCGCAACTTCTCCCGTATGAACATCATTTGTGACGTATATCAATTGATTAGCCAAAGTCTGCATCTTAGATTATCGCAGCTTTGCGACGTAGCGGTTGGTGAGCCTTCGGACCCATGCCGATGGTCAGTTGAGGGTCTATGCCCGCTAGCTGCTGGTTGAATCTGGATCCCACATCGGCTTCCAGGACGGCAGCATCTATCATCATTATATCGTATTCTTTGTTCACGTTGAATTATTTTTCTCCTTTTTGAAACCTTTTTTAGTACATTTCTTTGTCCAGACTCAAAATCGAATCCCCTAGACTGCCTTCTCCCTCTAATCCGTCATAGTTTTTCCTTTTTCAAATTTTAAAACGTTCCGTAATATGAAAAATAAATTATTTTAATACAAAAGAGTATATGTATGATATGAACATGAAATAGGTGGTTTACGAAATGCCACAGGTGTCCCCATACAAGGTACGTGTTTTTCAGGCGTTTTATGCTCGATCTTAAAAACCGAAATAGATAGAGACTTAAAATTTACACATAGTGTGTAAAAGCTAAATTAAATTAAAAATAATGTCCCCATATAAAATAACTTATTTTCCGGCAAATTTTATTCAATCGGAACCCTAGGTGTGCGAGCTGACTCGCACTTGGCCAGTTTATTCATATCTTATGGCTAGCGTTTGACCACTATATCGTCTGGTGCTGGTAATCGATGATATGGTAGAAGATGGTGAACAAGCTAGGCCTATAATGATGTGACTCTCGAGTCATTATTATGATGTGTCTAATCTAAAGTGTGTTATAAATGATGTTATATTAATAATTTCAGACGTGCATGTAACTGGTGACGAAGTGTGGGTAGTCGCGAACTCCCTACCTCGGTATTCCTACGCGAGTGTCAACGTGGATGAATATAACTACTTCGTTTACAAGTGAGTTAGCATATACTTTCAACTGACTTCAAAAAAAGGAGGAGGTTCTCAATTTTTCACAAATCTTTTTTTTATGTATGTTCTTGGATTACTTAAACACTCCTCTGCAGGGCTTCTCAATAATTCGAAAGCAAATTCGGATTCGGAAACTGCCTTCACTTCGATTTTAATCTTTGCAACTCATAATGTTCCGATCGGTTACTTTTGATACTTTAATTAGAAAAAATCAGTGATTCTAATTAGAAAGGTTTCTGCGACAAAAAGCTCAAGGATTTATCAATATTAAAAATTAAAAATGAAGCTTCTAAATCCGAATAGGCCTTGATTGAGAATTAAGGGGCTGGATCGTTTTATAAAATTCTTCTTTTGTTTTCTTTCAAAAGGTATACTTTCCAAGTGATCCCATTTAAATTTCATCGAGATCTGGGGTCGAAGTCTCTACTTGAATAGCGATGAATTTCGACCGATAATGGTCGATAAGAAAAGAGATGCAGATAACACCTGTCTAGCTGCATCTCCTTCTACTAGACGTTTGCGATGATAGGACGCATCGCTATCAATATAAAGACTCGCACCCCAGATGAGTATCTCCAGAGATAAGGAGATAAACACCTCAAATTAAGTAGTTACTGAAAATGACAAGCGCGGCATTTGAAGTCGGTTTTAAGGGTTCCATAGCCGAATGGCAAAAAACGGAACCCTTATATCTATAAGGTACGACGGACGGACAGACATGACGAATCTTCGTCATGTCTGTCTGTCCGTCCGTATGTCACAGCCATTTCATTCCGAAACTACAGAATTGAAACTTGGTAGGTAGATGTAATCTGTGAACCGCTTTCCGATTTTTATACAAAAATAAAAAGTATAAAAGTTTAAGTTTAAGTTTAATCCCATACACGGAACTGAATAAAAAAATCTTTAAAACTATACGTGTGGGGTGATTATGGATAGGTCTTTAAAAATGACATTGAGGTTCCTACAATCATTTTTTTCTCAAAGTCAATCATTTGAAAGAAAGACGCGTCTAAAGTGGTAAAATGTGTGTTTCCGCCACCCCCCAACTTTTGAAGTAAGAGAGTGAAAAATCTAGAAAAATAAATTCTGTAGATCTTAATAAAAACTTTCAACGAAAATTGGTTTGAACGAGATACAGTCAGCAGTTTTCGAGATATAGCGACCGCAAAGATAACTTTGTTTTTATACAAACACTATGAAAAAGAAAGTATTTTTTTTAGTTGCGAATAATCATAGTTATACAATACTCTACTGTGTCAGTTTTTTTAGTTTTGTAAACGATCATAAATTAGGAATTGATAAAATCTTGTGCAGTTTATATGGCATAAGTATTAGGTATGAATATTGTAATAATTACAAAATCTGTGGTTTCAGGGCGAACGTGAACGATATAATCTCCGGAACAGTATGTTCAGGGAAACCATCCCGTGCACCAACACATTCTTACAACAGATATAATAAATAGATTATATTGTAAAAAAAATGTTTCATATTTTATCATTTTCTATTGTTAATCGACGTTAAAAGAATTTTTTATCCCGTTATCTTTACTTGATATATGAGATTAAAATCCACTAAAGCATCATACATTATTGTGTTTTACAGAATTAGATCTAAGAACCTAGGAAAATAATTGTGTTGTATGAAATACGTTAATAAATACATATTAAAAACTATGGGACCTAGATGCTTTCCTTGCGGAACTCCACTTGAATATACGTGTTTTTTAATAAACTGTATTATTATCTGATTGTCTTTTTATTTGACAGCAGGTGACTTTATCAAAATTATCGGAACCTTCCCTAAGTGCCCCGGAGACGGTCATTCACAATTGTCAATTTTCACGTCATTTATGGACCAAATGATCGTCTACAGAGGCAATTGAAGTCATTGTCATCCCCAACTACGGTGTTAAAAGCGAATGATGGAAATATGGATTGAAGCCCATTGACAATTTCGAATGACCGTCTCCGGGGCACTTTAGCTATGATTCAACAAAATCTGTGATGATATCTTTCATTTCCTGATGGAATGCTCATGTACCCAAAACCTAAGAAACGATATTTTCGAGAAGTTTGAAATTAACCACCTTGATGTGGGCATATTTCAGAGCATTCTATCTGATCCATCGTCAGACGCGGCTAGAATGCTCTATCTATGTGTACACAGGGTGGTTGAAGAGCGTTCGTCTGTTAGTTAACAATTATTTACTTTGTAAGCTAATACGGGGCTGCTATAGCTATATTTAGCCAAAAGCCCCTAAATAAAAGCTGAATAAAAAAAATAAAAAAATCTGTTCAGCCGTTTAAAGATTATCTAGCGTTTGACCACTATCTCGCCTGGTGGTAAGCGATGATGAGGTCTATACTTTAACTCTGAAGGGCTTTGTGCTGCCGGAACACCGTAAGGTTATGGCGGCAGATTTTTCCTTGATGGTAGTAAGCTACTTTTTGATAGCAAGTCAGGCGGATCATAAAATATGCTTTTACCACCTGTGGATCTGTGTCTTTTCTAGTTTATGAGGGATTACGTATACTATAAAATTTATGTATAGTATGAAAAATGTATGTGCGCTTTTCACAGCGGTGGTGAAGGAAAACATATTTAAGAAACTTCCTACCCCCGCATGATGATAGGACACTATATAATTATGTATAGTGTCCTACCTATATATATATATATAAAGTGTCCGCCTGGCCAGCTACCACACTCAATTTAAAAAAATTGTCACCAAACATCACGTGTTCCGGCAGCTATCCTTGAGAGCCAGTTCCTATTCTAGGCCTAGCGTGCTACCATCCTCGACCGCATCATCACTTACCATCAAGTGCGATAGTGGTCAAACGCTAGCCTATATGATATAAAAAAAGTATGAGCATAAATAGATTAAATTTATGGTATTCTGTTACTTTAATGATATTGCAAAAAAATGGTAACCATGACGTGATGCTGTGGAATCTGCAGGATACCGAACTCCTCAGTTCCTCACCGACTTACAGCAGAGTTTTTTTTAATTTTTTGATTGTTAAAGATGTTGTATTTGTTTCAATAGAATGGTCTCAATTACTCTCAATAAAAAAAATTAGGATACATCGGTAAGGGAATTTTAGCGTAATGACTATTATATAATCTGTGGTTTTTAACCGACTCCAAAAAAGGAGGAAATTTCTCAATTCGACCTTATATATATTTTTTTATGTGTGTTCGCGGATAACTTCGTCGTTTATGAATTGATTTTGACGATTATTTTTTGTTGGAACTTTCCAACAAATAATATCGTTTAAAAACTAAAAAACAACCGACTTCAATGCCGCGCTATTCATTTTCAGTACCAATTTTGAGATGTTTATCACAATATCTCTGGAGATACTTATCATACCTCAATAAAATTACCATGGTACCACACTTGGGATATCTCCTTTCGAACAAAAAAAGAATAATCAAAATCGGTTCATAAACGACGAAGTTATCCGCGAACAAACATAAAAAAAAAAAAAAAAATATACGGTCGAATTGAGAAACCTCGTCCTTTTTTTGAAGTCGGTTAAAAATAATAGCGCGCGAGTCAGTTTGCATCTACTTAGATGCAACTGAAACTGACTCGCGCGCCAATGACGTCGGTTGTTTTAGTTTTTAAACTAAGTACTTATCTTATAGTCTTCTCGTGACCACGGTCAAAGCGACTTGATCGAAACGTAGAGGTAAATAAAATAATGTTTTTTAGCGATAAGTCCTGTATTACAATATCATCATTATATTTGCGTAAATCACGAAAGTTTAATATATAAGTAAATCCACTATAAATGCAAATAATGTGGGAAATTCGCGAAAACTTCCCATGATGTCATGTTTTTGTGAGTTATATCCTAACAGGGTTCAACTCGGCAGATCTCTCCCCATTCCTTTCATCCAGAGATCTGTCACACGGTGTTCCTTTGATCAGATCTTCCACCTTGGCCCTGTAATAATAATAAATCAAATCAATAAATCCTTCTAATATTATAAAGGCGAAAATGTATACACATGTTTGTTACTTCTTCCCGCTTAAACTACTCAACCGATAAAGCTGAAATTTGGTATGTAAATAGCCTAGACCCTGGAATAACACATAGGGTACTTTTTATCTCGATATTCCCACGGGAACGATGTCTACGAGGGTAAAACCGCGGGGAACGGCTAGTTAATCATATGTCTATCACGACCAAAGAGCTGGGGCGCTTACCTTGTCATTCAGATGCAATGAAGTCAGCTCATTTTTGAATGTTAAATCTTATAGTCTAGCATTTGACCACTATCTCGCCTGGTGGTAAGCAATGATGTGGTCAAAAATGGTGAACACGGTAGCCCTAGAATACTCTGACTCTCAAGGGCTGTGGTGTTGCCGGAACCGAACACCGTAAGGTTATGGTGGGCGTTATTTAACGTAAGCGGTTCTAGAAACCGCTTACGAGGCTAATAACTGTATACGTAGTTTCGCGGATCAAAAGTAAGCAGTTATTTTTCGTAAGCAGTTTTGTGATAAGAAACGTTCAAACTCAAAAATGTTTGAGAAAAGGAACGTTATGCAAAATGGTTATTAGACTACGCGTACGCAGTTTTGTCACAGAAAATATGCTTTTGTTCAGCGATGTGCTGTGACTAGCTGTGTAAAGCTAATAACATTATTCACGAAATGGCAAATAAAATCAAAATAATGTATTATTTTTGTAAATTGTTAAACACAATCCAAAATTTCATCGTACCGACGGGACTCGAACCCGCACCCCCGGATTACACGTCCAGGTGGACGTGTAATCCGGGGGGTTTTACAAAAATATAAAGTGTGAGACACTTCAAAGAAACATAAAATAATGTATTACCGAAATAATGCAATGCTTTCTTATCTTTGTAATGTGATATTTAACAGCATCAATTGTAGTACGCGAGCAAAACTGTTTTCCGAAGTAGCTCTATGTGTGTGCTGTAATAACCGGTTACTAAAATAAGCGTTTTTAAAACTGCTGACACGCAATCATGAAACTACGTATAACTAGTTACGCGAAAAACCGATTACGACCCACCACTAGGTGGCAGATTTTCTCCTTGATAGTGGTGGTAAGCTACTTTTAGCGGTAAATCAGGTGATACATTGATATTTGCTCATGCTCATACCACCTGCAGATGAAAACTGCTGGGATCTGAACCAGCGACCTCGAGCTTAGAAGTCAGGTTATTTATCCTTTACGTCAACGGGCTTACTTGTGTATGAAGAAATTCGGCACATCCTTGCTAAATGTGAAGTAGACGAACACTGGCATCTTGTTGACCAGCACCCACACCTCGTCCTTTACTATCTTCAGGTCTGGAACACGTAAAATAAATAATAATAAAGAAACTCACTTATTTATTTCAGGCACTAACATGTTTGTTAGATTTTAGCCCATCGTACCTACAGTACATTTACATGTTACTTTAGCACATAGCAAAACAACTTGACTGATAGCCTAGCTTTCCTAAGCTTTCGACCCTCTCGCCTGGTGGTAAGCGATGATGCGGTCGAAGATGGTGAACACGCTAGGCCTAGAATGGTCTAACTCTCAAGGGCTGTGTACTGCCGGAACACCGTAAAGGTACGACCACACCGGCGTCCTGCGTGCGCGATCTAGGCGGCGATCAGATAGCGCAGTAGTATTTGTACCGACTGGTTCACAGTCATATCAAACGCGATTCAGATCGCGAACGCGCACACAGAAGCAGGACGCCGGTGTGGTAGTACCTCAAGGTTGCGGTGGCAAATTTTCTCCTTGATAGTGGTTAGCTACTTTTTGGTAGCATTTTCATAAAACTCTTATTCCTTAGATGGATTTCATTGAACATTTCTACAAATACTCTACAACACACATTATGATAAATACTAGCGACCCGCCCCGGCTTCTCACGGGTGCACTGTAGGTAGGTTAGATACTAATGTGGTGTCAGTGTGGAGAAACAATGCAATCATAGGTATAGGTACATATTGTTAATATTTCAAAATAAAAAAGATAGCATTTTCGATAAAAGCTCTCTTGTTGGCTGATTAATTAACACAAAACAATATTAAACTAAACGTATAAACCATCGATCGATGGGATGTTCTTAGTGTTAGGCAATGTTTCATTCTACGAACAGTTCTCAAATATCACGCACAGACTAACTTTGACCCAAATATCGTGAAGAATCGACGAAGACAAGCAATCCAATGGCAACCACAATCCCTTCATTCATCCTTATCCCGACACTTTTACTGTTTTCAAGGTCAGTATCTCTACAGCGAACTAAACAACATGCTTTCCATATTTTCAAAAAACTCATTCATTTGTAGACAACTTATCTCAACATACCTCAAAAGTCTTAACTATGATGGCACTGAAAATCTACTTCATATGGCAATTTAACTAATTTAAAAACATTGTATCAGTCCCTCTACTTCTGCCTTTTTCCTTGCACTTCCCTTTCCTAATCTCCCAAACCTAAACCCCTTCACACCAACACAGTTCACTCCATTTACACACACACACACACACACACACACACACGCGCGCACACACACACACACACACACATACACACACACACACACACATACACACACAAATACAAACAAAGGTGCTGTATTAATATAATCTTAGATAGTAATTATCTTATAGACTAACTTTGAACTAAGATTCTTATTCTCGCCACAACATTCATAGAAAATGATGAGGTTTAAGTATATTAGGTTAAAATTAAATACATTATTATATCCAACGATCCGCGGGGGGGCACTGGTGACCTGTACTACAGGTTTTTCAAACCTATTTCAGGCACCAGTCTCTCACAAAGATAGGTTGCATATTCAAATGATTAATTTTTATTCTAAAAATACAATGTAAGAACCTAATATTGTGAGAGAAAATAAACATTTTTATTATTATTATTATACTCTTTATTCAATTCACATCACGGGCTGCAAATCGCCCGGTCCTTTGGAAGGCATTGACGGAGCCGAAGCCAACGTCAAGAGGCCCTTTACAATATTAAATTAAATTGCCTTGGCCGGCGGGTCAAGGCAAGCCGGGGGTCAGAGGGTCTCATTGAGCCCTCACGGGATAGGGGTCCGCGGTGTCGGTGTGTTTATTATTATTATTATTATCCTTTTTTATCTATGGGCACACCCCGGACACTCGCTAAATCTCCATACAAACTAGCGTTTTAACGACCGACACTGTGACACCGACACAGACACTACACACGGGTCGTTTTTCTATACGTGCATTTGTGTGCGTGATGTCTAAGGTTGTCGCCCGTAATCACCGTATTACAGATTATATAATAGTTACTTCGTACATACGTACTACGTACTGACCGTATGAATATTTTTTTGTACACTTACCCAAAAAGCTTTTGACACTAAAAATATTAGTCGCTATTTCGTAAACCATCATCTCCAGGTCCAGTCGACTTGCATAGAACAAACTGCACCACTGTAACTATTTTTTATTCTGTGTTGGGCGGCCAGCCAGAGCTGTACGAAACAATGTCGTGTGTCTTGCTCGCACGTTAGAGCGACATCAAGTAAAGAGAATATAAATACTACGTACCTACATCAAGTTCCCAATTGCTGTGTTATAAAAATGTTTAAACGTGAAAGTTTTTTTAAATATTTTACAAATTATGCGTTATTTACGCACGAGTATATATATCGTTGTTTCATTTATGAAAATGAATTCTAAAATACGAATATGTAGGTAGGTATACTAATATAATTAAGTGTTTATTATATACTTACGTAATAAGAACCTACGTAAATTTGAACCTCCAGTGTCTACTGGTCCCAACATAAATGTATGAAGTTAATGTTCTTCTCTCCGTGAGTAGTAATTGTTCTATAGTCGTACGCGTGTGGCGTCCTTGCTCAGCGCAGCTCCTCGACAGCTCCAAGTCGGTGGCGGGGTGAGGAAGCCCGGAATTGGTGGGGGGAACAGAGTGTCCGTTCTATACGTAGTATTATTATCTTTTCTATGCTATGGGTATAAACCTTTTTCTTTGATGAAAACCGCATTAAAGTCGGTTGCGTAGTTTAATAGATCTTAAGAGTACAGACGGCGGGAACGGGGAGCGACGTTAACCGACTTCACAAAAAAGGAGGAGGTTCTCAATTAGTCGGAATCCTTTTTAATTTTTTTTTTATGTTCACCGATTACTCGAAGATGCCTGAAACGATTTGGAAAATTATTTTTTTGTTTCAAAGGGTACCCTTCCCAGGTGGTACCATTTAAATTTTAACGAAATCGGCCGAGTCGTTTTTAATTTATCAACATTTGTATTACGACGCATTTACTTATTTCGACGACTTACTACTTGGCTGGCACTTTACTTACTGGCACAGATTATGTAATAGTTACTACGTCTACTGGCTACTTTGACTAGCGCGATGTTTGAAGTCGGTTCTTTTAGTTTTTTAAACGATCTTAAATGATTATATATCACACTCCAACACAAGATGGCGTCCTTCGCCACGTTTGCAAATAGCATAGTTCCAGTTTCGCTGTGGTAGGCGTGAGATCCGCTTTGGGTATGGGGACCTCGGGTACCTACTATACGTTTCATACTAAACTATAATACTACTAATTTTAATTTTATTTTTTTTAAATTATAATTTATATTGTGTTTTACTGAGAATGTATTTTATTGGCGGGTGAAATTGGGGTAAGATAACGGTGAAACTGAAATCTTCTTTCGCATAGCCGCGGACAGTAAAGCTAGGTTCATTTTGCTGTGTCGGGGTGTGTCGGGGCGCGCCAGAACGCAATCGCTTACGTTCATTTACTATGAATAGATTCACATTAGTAGGTTGTGTTGTGTTGTGGCGCGTTCTGTCGCAGTAAAATCGCTCGACGCCCTATCGCGCCAGAGAGGTGGGGGATATTATCTGTCGCGCCACACTAATGTGAATCTATCATTTACGACGCGTTATTGCGAGGGAACACAGTTCATGCAATTATTATAATTCTGTTTTTCGTTCTTTAAAATGTTTGATGAACTTATTGAATTAGTACGGCAATACAAAGTTCTCTATGACACGAAATGTAAGGAATATAAGGATCACGGTATCAGGAATAGTGCTTGGGAGGAATAAGCAACAACATTAAATAAATCAGGTAAGTTGTTTATTTATAATTTAAAATTGAATATCTTCATCGAAGTCACTATCAGGCGATTCAATTTTAAAACACGTATTCACTTCACAACTCCTAAAATGAGAATGATCTAAAAATGCGACATATTGCGCCACAAGACAACACATTAGTATGAACACTCCGCGACACAACAGACGGCGACCCGACACACCCCGACACAGCAATATGAACCTAGCTTAAGCTGCATAATAATTAATTAAATAATAGTATAGGTCAAACGCTAGCCTATAGGATAGTGAAAAAAAATGGGTAGCCTAATTTTAAGCATAGGTACTAGAAAAAATATTTACCTGAAATATAAACCAACTTCTCGTGATCCTGGGCAACAATGGCCACATACTCCGGGGTAAGAGGAGTATCCACACTCCAACACAAGATGGCGTCCTGCGCTACGTTCGCAAATAGTATGGTTCCAGTTTCGGTGTGGTATGCGTGAGATCCGCTTTGGGTGTTGGGACCTCGGGTACCTTCTGTCTATAAAACAAAATATTGTAAGGGTTTAGTAGTACAAAGAAACCTACACATACGTCATACCTATCAATCCGTTCGGACTAATTTCTAGGTACCCTTCTTAAGGTACGACCACACCGCGGCGTCCTGCGTCCGCGTGCGCCTTTGGGATCTTATTTTCATTCGTTTTCTGTAGAGCTATTCTGTAAGCTATCTCGGAAGCGGAATCCGCGGTGAGATTGGAATTTCGTATTACGAAATTCAACAGTATTACGACCGTGTTACGATTGAATTTCGTAGTACGAAATTCGAATCTCTCCGTGGATTCCGCTGTCGAGATAGCTTACAGAACAGCCTAGCAGATCGCGTAGATCGCGTTTGGTGGGAATCAGTCGGTACAAATACTATTCTGCGCTATCTGATCGTCGCCTAGATCGCGCAAGCAGGACGCCGCGGTGTGATCGTACCTTTACTTCTAACATTTTGCATATTTCATGGATGTACTAAATAAATATCGTGCACAGGACATAGAGTTAAATCAAAAGAGTCGCTATCCCGAGTACATTTTGTCGAACGGTTATCATTCACGCGGGGGCAGGGGGGAGCGGTTGCCTCCATAGATAAAACCGACAATAAGATGTGATAAATTGTAGATTAAACACCTATCGCCATACCGTCGATACCGAGTTACCGACGACGACTAAAGTACCTACTTTTTGTTAAAAAAAGGAGGATAGGATAGGTACCAATTATAACATACATACATACACTCGAAAAACATAACTCTTCTTCTTTCGCAGTCGGGTAAAAACTAAAAAGGCTGAAACCTTCAAATTAAAGTTTAAAATTTAGTATGATATTTTATGAACTAAAACTTATGTTTTCCGACTGCTTTTTGCCTAAGCATTTCAATAATACATTTATAGATTTTTTAGATTTCTCATATAGAGTAAAATAACCTACATATATATACAGTAAATTACAGTATATACACACATGGCAAACTGTTCTCCGAAGGTTAAAAATAGGCAATTTAATTTAGCTATAATGTCATATCTGTTTACACAATCTATGAACTGCACCTGCAAACAGAACATGGCGCCGCGTCGTGAAGTGTCATTACAATTTGACAAAAACATTTTAGCGTGTTTTATTCGAAAATCTGATCTAACTAATGAAAAGTGACTCCATCGCTTTTGTTAGTTTTTCCCGTTTGGTTTTTACAATATCTGAGGACACACGATGGCATTTCGGCACCGCAAGTTTTTTCATCACGCGCGTGTTGTTGTTTTGAGTGCCGAGCTACGTGTGAGCGACAAGAAGCCGGCCAGCTCCTTTGCAGTGTTCGACAATGCCAGTTCGATATGTTCAGTCTCGAGGTTATAGGTCTATGGCACAGGAGATGTTTTTACAAGTTCAATTTAACCCTTAGAACATAAGGTTGTAGTTGCTACGTAAGTACATCAAAACGGCCTAAATGAAAGGAACCTAGATGTGAGTGTGTCCTTGTCTAACAACCAGTCAGCGCTATATATGTACTATATTAATGTGGTCCTGGTCCCTACAAAAGAAAGAGACTAACTCCATTCAAGTGACGGTCTCTTTTGGGCATTTTTCGTCATAGAACTTTTTGTAAATACGAACCATGACTTCTATTTGATTTCTCATGGTCTTCAGATCGTCTGTATAGATGGAGAACTCCTGGCTGGAGACCAGCGGGTGGAGGAAAGCCTTACGTCTTCCACCTTCTGTGTCTGCCAGGGCGACACTGAACAGACCGTCGCGCCAGGGTATGGTGAAACCTGAAACGATATCATTTTTTTGTGGGTTCCGTACCCAAAGGGAAAAACGGGACCCTATTACTAAGACTCCTCTGTCCGTCTGTCTGTCTGTCTGTCCGTCTATCACCAGGCTGTATCTCATGAACCATGATAGTTAGACAGTTGAAATTTTCACAGGTGATGTATTTCTGTTGCCGCTATAACAAAAAATACTAAAAACAGAATAAAGTTAAAAATTATAGGGGGTACCCAGTCCTCATACAAAAAACTTGTTTTTTTTCGGCATTTCAATATATAACGCCATCTATGAAATGGTAAACGTCCATAGATGGCGTTATATTGAAATTCCGATCCCTAACACCTTTATGTTAACGTTCACTTAGATAACGTTAGACGTTAGATGGCGTTATAAGACATAAGCACGCGGCTCACAACTCTATTTTGATAAAATGTTTATTAATTATTATTTTTTGCTGGCGAAAAATGATAGTGGTATTTTTTGCTTGATCTTATAAAATACTGTAGTGTGTACGGAACCCTACAAGTGCGAGTCCGACTTGCACTTGGCCAGTTTATCTATATAATCAGCCTTTTCAAATTACTTACTATTAACTTTTACTAATAAATCCAGACATTCCAGATTAATATTAGACATAGGTAACTTTTTGTAAATTGTTAAACACAATCCAAAATGTCATTGTACCGACGGGACTCGAACCCGCACCTCCCGGATTACACGTCCAGGTGCTCTGCCAAATAAGCCACGGTTCGATCCATTTGTTAACCCAATTATGCATTGGTGGCGCCATCTATGACTACTTATTACGTAAGTTAAATCGAACCGTGGCTTAATTGGCAGAGCACCTGGACGTGTAATCCGGGGGGGGGCGCGGGTTCGAGTCCCGTCGGTACGATGAAATTTTGGATTGTGTTTAACAATTTACAAAAATATAAAGTGTGTGACACTTCAAAGAAACATAATATAGGCTACTTCTTGTCAAAATCATGATTTTTACACAAAACCTAAATAAGTCAGATCACACGAATGTTGATTGACAGAGCTTTTGATAAAATTCTTGGTGTACGTGAACGAAGTCAGGTAATATATTTATTCAATCGATTAACGCCATTTAGAATAACGGTTTCTAATCTTTTCAACCTTGTTACCCCTATGATCCATGATAAATCATAATCATCGACATAATCCAGACATCTCGTAGGCAGTCGTAGGCAGGCGCGTAGGACAGTGCTTTGTACTTTTCGCGCGTTTTACTCACAGGTTCGGAACCACTGACCTAGAAAGTTTTCTTTAGATGGTGTTAATCGATTTAAATTGATCTGTCACTGTCAAAACAACGCGAATGTTTGTAAACTTAATAGTGGCCATATACACTACGAGAAATCGTTACGATCAGACTGTCGAACTGTACAGTCTGATCGTAACGATTTCTCGTAGTGTATATGGCCACCATAATTATTTTCGTGATTTTTTTTTATTGGACATCCTGAACCAGTGAACGGCTGGCCTGAACTAGTCCCTTCAAAAATGACATGACAAGCATATTTAATGGAAGTCCGGTAATAAAACCTTACCAGCAACAGTAAAGTTAAGTAGACTCTCGTCATGTCTGAAGCTGGGATGATCTACTCGCCAGCTGTCATTCTTCTTCAGCGAGTAGACGATGAGACCTTCCGTCGCCAGGTCAGTTATGTACGCGTGGGCATCCTCGCACGAAGACGGGTCTACGTCTACTGTTATTGATGTAAGACCTGTAAAGAACATCATCAACCAACATCAATTATCATCACCAATACTATAACTGGTGATAGGCTTCGGCTACAGAACAGATAAATAGGGCCTCAGAGCCGTTGCTCGGACCTTCTTTTGATAACAGTTGTCTGTTTCTACATCAACAGAAATCAGCACAAAAATGCGAAAGTCAGTTTGTTTATTTGTTTGTTTGGGACTTCTTCACGGTCAAACGGCTGGACCGAATAAGCTGGTATTTTGCACAGGGATAGCCAGTACTATAGATTAGGCTATAGCGTAGTATTATTATCTTTTCTGTGGCTAGGCTACTTTTTAACGCGGGTGTAGCCGCGGGGCACAGCAAGTATGTTCAAACACAATTTTCCGAGATACAGTCTCAAACTAGTTGGGAGGGTAGGGCGATTATTATTCTTGAGTAACATTAAGCTATCGAAGGCACGTGTCAGCTAGTGAGATAAAGTTCAATCCCCGCCGTGCACCAATGGAATTTTCTATCGATAAATTTATGTGCGCTTTTCACAGTGTAGGAAAGTTCCGGTGAAGGAAAAACATCGTTAAGAAACTAACATCCCCCACATGGTGGTAAGATACTATCTAGTGTCCGCCTGGCCATGCACCACCCTCAAGTTAGAAAATCTGTCGCCAAACATCTAATGTGTTCCGGCAGCTATCCTTGAGAGCCATTCCCCATTTTAGGCCTAGCGTGCTTACCATCTTCGACCGCATCTACACTTTCCAATAGGTGAGATAGTGGTCAAACGCTAGCCTATATAATATAAAAAAAAATAACAATAAAAATTAAAAAATCACCTCCACTAGTTCTGTTGTTAACTAAGTCGGTCGGTTTCAGCCAGTATTTGAGAAGTTGCTTCTTTGTCTTCAGATCGAAAACTACGATGGAAGGCGGTTGAAGCTGCTTTCTACTGTCTGAAAGACAAACTAAGCTTAAAAGTATATGTACGAAATTGTTTTTAGATAATCTATGAACAAATTGAACTCAGAACACTGAAGTGTTCTGATTTCAATTTTTACAATTTTTCAGGCAGGCCGTCTGAACGTAAAATGTCTGAACACATATTGGTATTTGTTACATCGTCTGTATTATTTCATCTACATGTATATACATACATATCAATTTTCCACCTGTCTTGACCAAAAAGTAGATTACCACCATCAAAAAGAAAATCTGCCGCCAAAACCTTGTGTTCCGGCAGCACAGCCTTGAGAGTCAGACCATTCTAGGCCTAGAGTGTTCACCATCTTCGACCACATTATCGCTTACCACCACTCCATCAGGCGAGATAGTGGTCAACGCTAGCTTATCAGACATAAAAAAAACATAGGTCCCAATTTTTTTATAGCATAAAGGTTAGCATTTGACCACTATCTCGCCTGTTGGTAAGTGACAAATAATAACATGATCAAGAATGGTAACGCGCTAGACCAAGAATGGGAACTGGCTCTCAAGCACAGCTTAGGTATCGGAACACAAAACAAATGTTTTGGCGACAGATTTTCCAACTTAAAGTTGTTTCTCACCAGGGATCTCCAAGAGTCCCGTATCGACCATCCACAGTCTATGACACGCGTCTACCCTGGGTCTGTACACAGAGACCAGCTGTTTGCTCTCTTCAACACCAGGGTATGGCCGCAGCAGCGGTGCTGGCCCTGATGATATGTCCACGGAGTTCAGAGTTGAAGGAATTCCTGGAAAAATCAAGAGTTAATAAGAAACATTTTCTAAAGAAATTATTGATACTTCGCTGGGCTGGGAGTAGGACTCATAAATTTCCCAACCCGTCTTCCATACTGGTTGGCATCAAACATCATGACGGAAGTCGGGAATAGAATTCCCTTCCAGAGTCTGTATTTCCTGTTAAATACAATCCGGGAGTCTTTAAATCGCGAGTGAAAGGTATCTTCTGGTCAGATGTTTTACATATCGGTGCCGAGAATTATATCTCACAAAAACAAAGTTCATGTTCTTACCATATCTCCTCCTAGGCACAGTGACAAACACATTGTTCTCATACACCTCTAGTCCTATCGGCACGTTGTTGTATTGCAGGAAGAAACTGTCATTCTCTTCCACGTAGTCTTCGAAGTGAAGCACGGTAGGATCTCGGTCGTACAAAGAATCTTTCTCGTCTGCAACAAGGAACGAACTGCGATCACTTACTCGACTCAACTTGGGTCAATACCCAATAGCTAAGGCGTCGGCCTGGCGATCGAGACGAGTTCGATTCGATTGCACTATTGACGTAAACCCACTCCACCAGACACAAGCATATTTAGCTTATAAAGTTGGAGGGGTATAAAATTCTACTACTATTACTACTTGTACCTACTATTATTTATTACATAAAGACAGTATATATATCTAGAGAGAAGATTAGCGTATGTGAATGAAATAGCTATAGAGACATAACCCGACTAAAACGATGAACACGTGATACATATGCCAGCTATAAGATAAAATGAACAACGTAATTTGGTCGGGTTATACATGACAGCGGGTGAGAGCCAATGGGTGCACTAGAAACTGGCTCCATACATTGCTGGAGCCAGATTAATCGCATACGCAGGTAAAGGATAAAAAAATGTTGTTCATCTCGCTCTCTCATACCAGTGATTGTATAGTTTTATCCTTCTCATATTATTATTGTTATTTAAATGCCACATCCGCTTAATATTCCATCCACGATTTATTATGTGCTATTACCACAGAATAAATAATAGTACAAGTACTATTACTGAACAATGTGCAGCTCACATTGCTAGTAAGTTTTAAAATAAATTGCGGTTTTATCCTCCCCGATGCAAAACGAGGAAAATCAAGTCTCGAGTTGGAAAATCTATCCACAGACCTAGGATTTACTACGGGTAGTGGTCCTGAATCTATCGCTAAACGGTGTGTACTGACAGTCAGTGCTCACGCGCGCGCAACGTATATTATTATTCGAATGACGGGATAACTGCGCATTCGTATTCTATATTAGAAACGATTTAAGATTTTCATAGTAATTTTGCGGGTCTGACAAAAAACAAGCATAATATTTTTCATTTTTTTATGCTAACGAGCGCCTTAGACACATTTTTGCTTGTATTGTCTGAAATAAACGTTGGTATTGTGTTTTTGTAGGGGAGTGAAATATCTGTTACGAAGTAACTGTTATATAATCTGTGCTACCACAGTCTTACAAAGGAGCTATCATGTCGTAAGCAGACACGGACGTACCACCCAGGTACGTTGGTGGGTGGTACGTCCGTGTAAGCAGACGTCTAATAAACGACCAAAAAGCTGGCTTGGTCTACGTATTAGTTGCGCTTTTCAAAGAGGTACCTCTGTCGCCAGCTGTTTGGGTACCCTACCAGCAGACAGCGACCTTAATTCAGTTTTTAGGGTTCCGTAGCCGAATGGAAAAAAACGGAACCCTTACAGATTCGTCATATTTGTCTGTCCGTCTGTCTGACCGTCCACATTCCATTTGTGGCACAGACATTTTATTCCGAAACTATTAAGACTACACAGTTGAAACTTAGTAGGTGGGTGTATTCTGTGAACCGCTTTACGATTTTTATACAAAAATCAAAAAAATCAATGATTAAGGGAGGGCTTTCCATACATGGAACTGAAACTACAAAAAATTGTTTCATTAAACATATACGTGCGGGCTAGACACCCCGTCTATAGATAGGTTTTTAAAAATGACATAGATGTTCCTTAGCCCATTTTTTCTCAAAGTCAATAATTTAAAAGATAGACACTTCTAAAGTGGTAAGATGTGTGTCCGCGCTAGTCATTTTCATCTGAGGTGTTTATCTCCATATCTCTGGAGGTTTTTTTTATACTAGATAGGCAAGCGTTTGACCACTATCTCACCTGATGTTAAGTGACGATGCGAACGATGATGTAGCACGCTTACCTAGAAGATACCTGTTCACTCGCAATTTGAAGACCCCTGGGTTGTAGTTGCTGGGAAACACAGATCATCATCATCATATCTTGACCGAGATCTGATGAGTATCTCCAGAGATATGGCGATAGACACCGAAAACTTGCTACTGAAATTGACTACCGAGGCATTGGTTTGATTACTTTGATTTTGATACCGAGGTGTTGGTTTGATCGTGTTTTAAAGAACTTAAATTATTCGTAAGTAAATTTTAATCTTTTGATAAATAGATAAATAAAACGAAAACTATAATTAGCTTTATATTTAATTATTCTTGAGTTATGAAAACCGGCACAATGCCTCAGTGAGTTCGCACATTAACATTTTAGAGGTCAAAAAATCAAAATAGCGTCTTAAAAATTTTTTTTTTGCTTATATTTTGACCTCTAAAATGTAAATGCGCGAACTCACTTGACTCTTGGATAAAACTGTACTAAATTATAAAAATGCAATATAGAGATTTTATGATTATATAATTCGAAATCATATAATTCAATTGACGCTTTTGTTGAAGACCGACAAACACTTGACAGCTAATTATAATATACTAGCAACCCGCCCCGGCTTCGCACGGGTAGAACATATCTACTGTCTACATTTTTTTCCATAAGTTTGTTGCGTCGAGTAGGTACCTATACATAGTAAGAAACGTCATATTTTCAACCAATTTAAACAAAACCTTAACGAATAATACACATAAACCTTAATGATTCTGTACATTGTTGAAAACCGCATAATAAATCCGTTCCGTAGTTTTTGAGTTTATCGCGAATTAACAGACACACAGACAGACAAACGCGGCGGGGTACTTTGTTTTATAATATGAAGTGATGATAGTTACATTGAAAAAGTAACTTACATTTGACTCCATCAAAGTTATATCCGATCTGTTTCCAAGCGAAAACCTGTTGCATTTTCCCATTTGCCACTGCACTAGCACCATGTTGTCCGATAAACAGGTAAATTATTAAAATAAACATGGCGACTATTTCTCGAGAAGGTGATACACTAACTGGTTATAAATACATTATTGTAATTTGCGGTGAGCGCCCGAGCTACCGAACGAGATTTAAAAGAAGTAAATAAAAACAGGTAAAGTGCGTCTCGGGTCATGCGCTGTGGAGGGTTCCATTGTTCCTCGTTACAATATGCCGACGTAAAAGGCGTCTCTTTTATCAACTTCACAAACAAGGAGGTTCTCAATATGCATGTTGCTGTTTTTTTTTTGTTAAGTAACTCTCGAACTCCGTCATTTCTTAAATTTCGAAAATAATTTTTTTTTTGGTTAAGAGAGTATGCTTCCCGTTTGGCCCCATTGTAATTTTATCGAGATACTGATTTGTATCTCCAGATATAGATATTAAAAACACCTCAATCATAGTACTGAAACTGACTTGCACGGCATGGGTATCGGTTTTACGGTTCCAAACCCAAAGGGTACCAACGGAACCCTATTACTGAGACTCCGCTGTCCGTCCGACTGTCTGTCTGTCCGTCTGTCGCCAAGCTGTATCTCATGAACCGTGACAGTTAGGTGGTTGAAATTTTCACAGATGATGTATTTCTGTTGCCGCTATAACAACAAATACTAAGAACAGAACAAAGTTAAAAATTAAGGGGGTCCCAATACAAGAAACGTGTTTTTTACTATAGCGCCATCTATGAACGATTGTGTACTTTATTAATAATATTAATTAATAACACCTCTGTGTTAACGTTCACTTAGTTGGTGTTAGAAGTTCGTTAGATGGCGTTCGGGACCCGTGCGGGACAAAAGTCTGACTCGCACTTGGACAGTTTTATTTTTTTGTAGTTTTCTATCTTAATTATTGTATCTACCTATATCCGTTTAGACTTCGATACCATTCAACCGATGTGCCCCAAACCGGTTTCATTAGAAAGGACATAACGCGAAGATGGTGACCACTAAAACAATGCAGTAGGCAAATTCGGTCACATTTATTTTTTTAGCGTAACACGCCGCGGGTATCCTTTAGATATAATAATAAAGGTATTTATTTTTTAACTTTCATATACGAGACCCCAAAAATTACACCAGTGAGTTATTGACCTAAAGTATAAAATATCAATGCCGCAGACAGGTAAATGTACACACGTTCCTTAATTAGTTTTCGTTTTGTTCGATCGTTTACTAAACTAAATAACCGACTTCAAATTCCGTGCTAGTAATTTTCACTACCAAGTTTGGGGAATTAATCTTATCTCAATGACTCTGGAGATACCTATAAAAAAATCTCGATGCTACACATCATCATCATCATCATAATCAGCCGGTATCAGTCCACTGCTGGAGACCAAATTGGAGAAGAAATTCTCCTGCACGATACCAGTGCTTTTTAAGACCACATCTATGACTGTATACTCGCTTAGCCTCATTATTGTATTTTATGTTTACTCTTCATTGCAATATTTGTTATTATACTCTTAAATCTATATATTATACTTAAGTCATGTCAAGTCATATCATATGTTCGTCATGTTTATAACTAATTTTGCCTCCGGTTCTATTGCTATGTTTATGTTTGTCATTTTCAGTATTTAATATAATTAATTAGCATGGTGTTAGCCGTAAGGTGACGTCACCGACCGGCCCCACCGGAAGACCAGCGTTAGTTCCGATACTAACATTATGCTGAGTTGGGGGCGATTGGTGACGTAGGTTACCAATAAACATTTTTCATTTCATTTCATTTCATTGCTGGACATAGGCCTCTCCCAAGTAATGCCACTGAGCCCGATCTTCGGCACTTTGTTTCCAGTCACTGCCCACAGTGCCCACCGCTTTGCGAATATCGTCGCTCCACCTAGTCACAGAACGTCCTACGCTATGTTTACCGATTCGTGGTCTCCATTCTAGAACCAGTCTACCCCAACTGTTATCGGTCCTACGGCAGATATGACCAGCCCACTGCCACTTCAATTTGCTAATCCGTTGAGCTATTTCGATCACTTTAGTTCTCTGGCGATGTAATACAATAGGGGCAAATGGGTTTGATGTTTAGTTTAGTTCAGATCGTAACATCGTAGCAATGATCACTTTGTTTGTTATTGATCCAACTCTAATATAATATGACATTTTAAAATAATGATTAACTTTCCGACATATTTTATATATTGTACTACTACTTATCTGTATTTTGACCTTTTAGTGACATGAGTTTTTTAATAAGTAGGTAATTTGATTTTGCACAATAAAAATGAATCGAGCACCGAATTATATGGAATCGTGTTATTGGAATCTTTACATTTGACTTTTTGATTATTGGGATAATTTGATCATTTGTTTGGAATAAGTATTATAACATGTATAATTAAGATAGTTTAAAAACTAAACAACCAACTTCCATGCCCCGCGATTCAGTTTCAGTAGCAAGTTTGGGAGATTTATCGTCATATCTCTGGAGATACTTTACAGATCTCGATGAAATTACAATGGGACCACCTCGGAAATGTACCCTACCGATAAAAAAAGAATCATACGAATCATTTCGCAATTGACGGATTAATCGCGTAACATAAATACAAAAAAAAAATAAAAAACATACAGATGAATTGAGAACCTCCTACTTTGTGGAAGTCGGAAGGAAATGGACTCATGCATATATTTTAAAAAATGGCTACCTTTTAATGGTTTTATTTTAATTTATTTATTTGATGAACATTTATTCAGTATTCATTTATTTGCAAAAAACAATGTATCTACGATAGTTATAAAACTTAGTCGAAAACTAATTCATTCATTTAATTCATTGCTAGTTTTTGATATGTTTTTATGAATTTATAAGCTAAAATGACTATTATATGTAGGTTATATTTTATATATGTTGATTTTTATGTTATTGTAGTGGTAGGTAGCTTCTGCTAGTCCGCCTGGGGCGGTACCACCACTTTGCTAATTAATTTTCAGCCGTGAAATAAGAATGTTTTTCGGCTGAAATGACAAGGTGTCCTAAAATTATAGGGCATGTGAGACTCAACATCCTTAAGCCTTAAGGTAACAGGCGCAGTGCAGTAACATTTCAGAATGTTGCATGCCCTGTATCTGTAATAGGTAGACGTCATCGCTTACCATCAGGCGAGCTTCGTGCCTGTTCTGTTACCTTATATCATAAAAATAGTAGATTATACAACAAGTGAATAAAAAGGCAATTTAATTCGAGGGACTAAGTTGGATCCCGAGAGCAGCGAAGGATCCTAGAGTTGAATCCCGAGCGTAGCGAGGGATTCTAGATTAGAATCCTGAGCGGAGCGAGGGATACAAAGACCGAGATTAAATTTTTTATTCACGAGTCGTGTAATCTTCTTTTTACCATTGACTGCGAGAAAATAAATAGTAGTACCTACTTACAGTATTTATATGTATCATATTTTATTATTAATGTGTAATAAATGTGGATTATTAACCATTTCGTGCCGGTGAATGTGTGCGAGTGTAGGGAAACAGTACAATCTTGAAAAACATGCTATTTGCGTTCTCACTAATATCGCACTCAAAATCTTCAGTAAAGTTCGCATCTTTACTAAGGGTATGACTTGGATAAGACTCTGATTTCAACTTGATCAGAAATGTAACCTTGACTCAACTTTATGACTTGAATTTCCAAAATTTTGAAAATTTTTTGTACTTTATTCTGGCTGAATACACTAATCGTGTGCAGTAAAATGAAAACAAAAAAAAATGAACCAAAATTGGCGGGATTTTTATTTTTATTTAATTATATAGTTTCTATGGTATACCTCCATTTAGCCAGCTAGTAGGAACTTTCAGCAAGTTTTGTTTATTTTTTGTACAAAATTCGTATTTCGTGCTTGTTCCAAATTCAAAATGTTTTTATTCACCGAGTGAGTAAAAGAGCGTTTTATTCACTGCTATCGATGAATAAAGTGCTCTTTTTTGAGTGGCAATGGTAAAAAGGTAATTATATTATTATTGAATGTGATTGTTTTCCAATACTTACTTATTAATTAAATGTTGTTTACGGAAAATAAATGAATATGAATATTAATTACATGATTAACCAGTTTGTCATTTATTTTCCTGTCCTTGTCGCTCTCAATACATACATATATATCTATGGTTTTTAAAATATTTGCTAAAGTTAGCCTGTAGTTTTCTTTATAGATTTTAGAGCTCCGCTGACGTAAGCCGTAAAAGATAAATGGCTTGCCTTCTAAGCGAAAGGTTACCAGTTCAAATCCTGTAGACGGGTGTCAGAGGCGTAGCTACCGGAGGCCTAGACGGAGCAGTGCCCCGGGGCCCACAAGCTCAGGGGGCCCCTCGGAATCTGACTTAAAAACTATAAATTGAACTCGTGAAAATTTCACTCACATTCGGAATATAAATTAACAAGCTAGGCTATTCTGTAAGCTATCTCGACAGCGGAATCCGTGGCGATATTCAAATTTCGTACTACGAAATTCAATCGTATCACGTTCGTAATACGGTTGAATTTCCTAATACGAAATTCAAATCTCACCGCGGATTCTGCTTCCGAGATAGCTTACAAAATAGCCTTACAGAGTAGTATTATTATCTTTTCTATGCTACAGATCCCAGGAACGTGACTATAATAATGGCAACTTGTTTGAAAAATATACAGGGGAATTCCCAACAAGCCTCAAACATCTTTGCTTGAAACTTGCGGGGAACTCCCCTGTATACTTAGACTGGTTTCACAGTCGCGCCGTCGAACAGGGCTGCGTTCACGTCCTCCGTAAAAAGATTTTTGGTTGTTTTGCAACTCGCTCGAAGGTACGGAACGATCACGGGTGTTTTTTACTCAAATGGTGACTTTGACATTTTGCGCAGACTCGAATTTCGAGGTTATGATAATTTAATTTTCTTTTCCTGAATATTATTCATTTAATTTTACGATTAATGTCTCGTCATATCACGTCTTGGTCTCGACAAAGCAAATTTCTTCCAATTCCCTTAATCTGTACAAAATTATGGCTTTTCCCGCCAAATTTACTGTCACAAACGTCAGAGCGTTTTTTAACCACCGAATTTGATGGTTAAAAAGTTGCAACTGGAGTGAAACAACCGAGGTTGTGAACGACACAGTTGCTACAACTAATTGCGACGCTCTGAGGTCGTGAACGGGGTTTGAGTGCGTTTGGGTGTACTCCGAGAACGCAGTCCAGCGCGTTTCAAAGCACGCGCTTGACGCAAAGCGAACCTATGACGTAGTATAATTATGTTCATAGTTTAGTTGGAGACCTTGTTCATTTTTTTGCCCCAGGGCCTTTGATTACCTAGCTACGCCACTGCGAGTGTTCGTTCACAAGTGGTACGAGCATATTATATCGATGTTCCGCCTGACATGCTACCAAAAACTAGCTTACCACCATCATAGAGAAAATCTTCCGCCGTAACCTTACGGTGTTACTGCAGCACACAGCTCTTGAGAGTCAGAGTATTCTAGACCTATGTTCACCACCTTCGACCACATCATCGCTTACCACCAGGCGAGATAGTGGTCAAAAGATAGCCCTCACAGTATGTATTAGTTTTAATAGATAATGAGAGCTAGCCCTTAAGATACAAAAAAAGGTTTTAAGGGTTCTGAACCCAAAGGGTGCCATCACGGGAACGTAGTATTATTATCTTTTCTATGACGGGACACTATTTTTGAGCTAAAAAAGCTAAGTATAACAAAATATAATAAAATTTAAATTTAATAAAAATTAAAGTGTAAATTTACAAAAAATTAAAGAAACGTGTTTTTTGGCAGCTATTGCCCGATCTTATTAAATTTAAATGTATATCTGTAAATGTTTAAATAATCTAAAAAAAAATGAGAACCTCCTCCCTTTTGGAAGTCGGTATAAAATTGTAAATAATTTCTTAAATTGTACTGTGGTACGGAACCCTTCGGGTACAAGTCCTACTCGCACTTGGCGATTTTTTTTCTTTTTGAGCAATGAACGTACCTATCAGAATTATGCATAAATAATAGCCTATCACGACAGCTATAACTCGGGATAATAAACAAATAAGTACCATTGGTATTCGTTTTTGGTATTCGAAAGGAATAGATCGGGTCTAAATCTAAAAGGGAGCGGCAATAACCTAATGGCTAAGGCGTCGGCCTGGCGATCGAGAGGTCGTGAGTTCGATCCCCACCGATTGATCTATTGACGTAAACCCACTCCATACACAAGCATATTTAGCTTAGTTGGATGAGTTAAAACAAAACTACTAGTAATTTGCAATCCACATTGCTTATATATTGCTCATTTGCATCGAATTTTATAATTCGATGGCTCATTTGTAAGTTTTTACAAGCTTTTATTTAACTTGCAATGTATGTATGTATGTATGTATGTAACTATGTATGTTCGGGTGGAATCTTGGAAGCTAAATTAGACCCACTTCTCGATGTCCGATTGGACTTAAATTTGGTGTACTTATCTATCTTCGGTGACAATACAATGATATGGTACCATGGAGCTGGTCTGATGATGGAGACGGAAGGTGGCCACGGCATCTCTGTGATAAAACAACATAACCCCACCGAGTTTGGGCTCGATTGATTTGTCTTGAAGATAACTTTTCACCTAGATGATATTTAGCGATTGGTGATGAAGCTGGAAGGTGGCCACGGCATCACTGTGATAAAATAACGTAAGCCCAGTGAATTTGGGCTCATATCATTCGTCTTGAGGAGCACTGTACACATAAATGATAGCCAGGATCTGATGATGAAGCTGTAAGGTGGCCATGGCATTTCTGTTATAAAGCTACATAGCCCCACCGAGTCGATTGATTTTCCTTGAAGAGCACTTTACCCATTAATCACATCAAATATCCGTGGAATATTTTAAAACATCATGCCTTCTCTTAAATGCTTAGTTAGTAGGTAGGTAGTCGGTATCTATACCTACTTACGTACTAAAAAGTTAAAAATAAATTATAAGTAAAAAATATTTTTAAAACAAGCTTTTATCTGGGACAATGAACTAAAATGTTAAAAATAAATTCTAGTAAGTATTTGGTGTGTAGGTACTTACCTATATTTTAAAAAAGCTTGAGGCACTGAAGTATAGTAATTACCTAGCCTGAAAAACGGGTAGTGCTTCAAGCTTTTAAGAGTATAGACCGTAAGTACCTACACGCCAAATACTTACTAGAATTTATTTTTAACATTTTAGTTCATTGTCCCAGATAAAAGCTTGTTTTTAAAAATATTTTTTTACTGATAATTTTTTTTTTAAGGGAACCTAGCACAAATCACATTGGTAATCAAAATCGGACCAGCTGTTTTAGTTACAGGTGGTCCCATAGTAATAAACATAACTGTAATACTTAGCTACATTCAATTGCAGTGCCGGATTTTTTTTTTATTTGTTAGTAAAACTCCATCTGTTGAACTTAGCGGGACGAATTCTTGAATAATAGCGAATACGTCTTCGTAGTTACGCCGTTCTACAATAGAGGGCGTTTATAAATATAAAATATAACGTGACGCTTACGTCACTTTCGTTGATTCGGACCGTGACGCTACGTCACGTCACCACAGTGCGCCTCAAGATGTTTCACTTCAATAGGGAAGTATAAATTTAATTTTAACTTTCATTTTACAGAATTACATGTACTTCTACATGTAATTCTGTAAAATGTAAGAATCTAAAAGTTAAAAGACATTTATATTAATGCAAAGATTACGGTTTTAAAGTCGTACTTTATATAATGGCGCGAAAACGAACGAACTTCGATGACGTCACCACTGTTTCCATTGGATTGAAACCGCGGTCATTTACGTCATCGCAATTTGCCATGCCATATTTAAAATGAAAACATTGCAGTAGCCCTAATTTTATATTTCAGTAACATTTTAATTACCTACCTATTTTAAATGCATAAATATTAATTTTGCATGTTCCCTATAGCGCCGTTTGAAATTTTCAGTCGAACCTGTCTGTAAGTACAAAAGTATGTGTATTTTATAAGTGTAGGGAGTAGAGTAGAACTGTAGTAGGGAGGACTACAGAGCCAGTTGGGTTAAAAGAATAAAGTGTTTATTATATTCAAAACCTTTTTATAAATACTACACCACACACATTGTACAAAATTCAAAACACGCTGAAACAGAAGAAAGGTCTCTCGGCGACAAAACCAACAAGGTCAATTGAACACAGTGAAAACAATTTTAGCAAGTAGTGTCAACAAGATGAGGAGATTGCTAGACTGGTTGATTGGACACTGTAGACACTCGACACCTGCCTGACATGACACACCCTCTCCACTGATGATGTTGTATTGAAGCCATGAAGATAAAATTTTAAATGATTTCACAATGAAACCGGTGGCCGCTTCACTGCCGGATTGAACCATACTGTTTAATCTTCTCGCATTCATCAGGTCCGATGTCGAACTATTATTCTGCCGGTGTATCGTTCATCTTTCATCCTCTCATACACTAAAACAGGAGACATAGGTCTGTCCAACGACCTCAGAACAGTCTTATCCGAATCGTAGTACTCTGAACATTTGGCCGCTAATGTTTTATTTACCCACGCCTCGTAATAAGGTTTCGTGTGGTGATCTACGGATGCAGGAGCCCATTTAGCCACTTCAGTTGGTGGTGATTTGTACCTGATTGGCTTAACAGGTGAATTGATACGCTGCTTCAGCCTTCTTTTCCTTTCTTTCCTTCCAGGCTTCACTGCTTGAGGTTTGCTTACTATGTTAAGATTCTTAGGCGTATTAGAACCATTTGACTTTAAGCCGCTCGGTATTTTTATTTGCAGAGGTGTAATAGGTTTCTTCTGTTCTGTGAATGTGACTGCTTTGTACACGCGGTTGTCGTTTCGTCGAATTGTTCTTATTACTGGCTTTTTGTTGATGTGTATCTCCTTTTTCTTGGTCGTTGTTAATTGTGTGACGCAGTTTTGCAGTGATGAAATTGATTTTTCTTCTTCCGCTTCGATTGTCGGGATGGTGGCATCTAAGGTACAGAATTTTGAATTATGTATTTAACTAATTAGATACTGCATTAATCACTATGCTAGAAATAAAGTATGGTAATGTGACGTAAAGGTATGGCAATTGACAAAAAGCGACGCGATGCTGCTGTTATATAAATGCGGCGCCGTGCGGTGAGGACTAGTATCCTTCTGTGGGGTGCAGCCCACCGCAGCCGAATTATCTCAATGAAATTTATATATTTTGTGCAGTAAATAAAGTTCTTTTTTAATCACTCTCTTACAAAGTGCGTGCTGCTTCACGTCGCGGTCTGAGCTGACCCTAATTTTGACGTGTTTTGACATGTGGTATTAACCAAAGGTCGCCCATCAGGTTTCAGTAAAATCTATCGATGCGTGGGATATCCTAGCTTGCCGCCATCCTTGACCATATCATCACTTACCAACAGGTGAAATAGTTGTCAAACGCTAGCCTATATCCAAATATTTATATTTCATCTATACTGATGAATTTTTGTGTGAGTTTTAGTTGGTCTCTAGATAGGTTTAGATTTACAATTTGACCCGATAGGTGTCGCTGCGGGCAGGACGACGTCTGCCGGACCAGTTTATTTTTATAAATGATAAAAATAAACTGGCCAAGTGCAAGTCAGAGTCGCACTCGTAGGGTTCCGTACCACACTACAGTATTATATAATATCGAGCAAAAAATACCACTATCATTTTTCGCCAGCAAAAAATAATAACTAATAAACATTTTATCAAAACAGTGTTGCGAGCCGCGTGCTTATTTCTTATAATGCCATCTAACGTCTAACGCTATCTAAGTGAAAGTTAACACAAAGGTGTTAGGGATCGGCATTTCAATATAACGCCATCTATGGACGTTTACCTAAGCGTTCATAGATGGCGTTATATTGAAATGCCGAAAACAAACACGTTTCTTTTATGCGGACCCCCTATACTTTTTAACTTTATTCTGTTTTTAGTATTTGTTGTTATAGCGGCAACAGAAATACATCATCTGTGAAAAATTTCAACTGTCTAACTATCACGGTTCATGAGATCAGCCTGGTGACAGACGGATAGACAGACAGGCAGACAGACGGACAGCGGTCTCAGTCTTAGAAATAGGGTCCCGTTTTACCCTTTTGGTACGGAACCCTAAAAATTGTATTCCACTATTCCCATGCATCCTAAGTAGAGTTAATATTGAGTCTTCACACCAAAGAGGCTTTGCACATACCATTTTTATCGTTTTCATTATTATTCAAATTATCTGCAAAATTATTATATCCGCTTTTCTTTAACTTCACTGTATATCTTTGTCGAAGTTCTTTCCTTCCTTCTAGATCAAGATAAGTCTTATTTTGTCCATCTACTTTCTCAATTATAGGTTTTTGTCGAAGTTTCATCTTAGTATAATTCACTTTGGCATCTGGCTTTATAAGCTGCTCAGATAGTTCTTTGTTGGACGTAGGAATATTGTTTATAGGCAATAATTTATTGCCATTTGTAATTTGCACAGCTTTCTTAGTTTCTTTGCCCAGTAAATCGCCTCTATCTTCATCTACAACTCTTTTCTGTTCTCTTTTTTCGTTACTTCGTGCCATTTCAAGTAGTCTCTTCTTTTCCACATTGGTTTTAGTTTGTTTTTGATTTGCATTTGGTAATCTTTGTTCGTTACGATTTTTGGTTGATGTAGACTGTACGTCTCCTCTATCATTTATTATCCGGTATTTATCTGTGTCCATGCCTACTAAATAGTTAAGTATATTTTAATAGGAACCAATGCGATTCCTTGATTTGTTGTTAGTGTTTATTTGCTTGTGAATTTATATATTCAATTTCATTATTCACTGAAAATTTAGATTGTTTCTTACTGGAAAACTAACTGGTATCGTTGACAGTTGACACTAATTATGCCATCTAGACTTTCTGCCATCTTGATTGGTTAGGACTTCTGCTAGTCCTCGGTCCTTTGACCTATTATGCCTTGCTGCACTGCTTAGCTGTGAAGCATAGACTTAATATATTAACTCGACTGCGAACTAAACCGCAAAACCGGCCCGCAAGAGACCGATCTTGAACGGAGTTTGTCCCATTCTTTTGTATGGACCACATTTATATATTTCGGATTACATATGGTCCAAACGAAAACCATCGATGGAGGACTCCAAGGGCTACCCAGAAAAACCCCCACACCTGTATGTTCCGCCACACCCCGGACACTCGACTAAATCTCCATACAAACTAGCGTTTCAACGACCGACACTTTGACACCGACACAGACACTACACACATGTCGTTTTTCTACAGGCGCAATTGTGTGCGTGAAGTCTAAGGATGTGACCGTAAGAACCTACTTCATTTTGAAGTCGGTTTAGACTTGCTAGCCAGTACTTCGCTATGGTTTCAAAAGTACATAGATAATAAAATTATTCTCATTTACTCAACGCGATACGCCATAACTAAGGCACTTGTCTGCGAACGAAGACGGATACGAGTGCAAGTGAAACAGTTGCGAAAATTTTTACAAACCAAAGCTTCTAAATATTTGATTACGTTATTTGAATAGTGTAGAGTTAGGTAGAGACATTTCATACACTTAAGTTACTTGATTTGAAAAAGCGACAAAGATAAATAAATTATTAAGAAACTTTATATTCAATAATTTAAAAACTAAGGTTTATTTACGCACGAGTATATCGTTTTATTTATGAAAATGAATTCTAAAATACGAATATATAGTTAGGTATACAAATATAAGTGTATTAGTATATATATTATATAGAAACTACGTACATTTGAACCTCCTGTGTCCACCTAGTCCCACAGAAATATTCCATAATACTTATTATTAATATTTCTGTGTTTTATATTCATACATGTATGAAGTTGATGTTCTCCTCCCTGTGAGGTAGTATTATTCTGTAGTCGTGCGCGTATGGCGTCCTTGCTCACGTTAGCGCCTCGACAGATCAGAATCGGTGGCGAGGTGAGGTAGCCCGGATTGGTGGGGGAAACAGAGTGTCCGTTCTATACGTAGTATTATTATCTTTTCTATGGTTCCGCGAAAATCTATAGTTTTCGAGAAAATGGCGTTTTACATGTTTTCGAGTTAGTCCCCGAAATGTTGCAATTTATTTAAATTTTCTCCCAAACTATAAAAGCCAGAGCCCTAGTTTTTTTGTGGGACTATGAACAATGAATAGGTCTTTTAGGAAAAACTACAGTTATTTATTTAGGCTTATTATTTTCTAATAAAAATAAATCATCACATTTTTTTATTTAGACGATATTTGAACTTTTTCTTTGGGCAGGCTTTTTTCCAAAAAAATACAGAATGAAAAAGTTACAACCGATTTTAAAAACTTGCCTGTTTTATGGACCTGCTGCTTGCCAAATTTCATACGGCTACGACAAGAGGTTCGGGTCTAAAAACATAATTAACGAAATTAAGAAAGGATTTTAATATTCAAATCCGACACCCTGTATACAAGGTGTCGGATTTGTCGGGTTTCATATGATCCAAACGAAAACCATCGATGGAGGACTCCAAGGGCTACCCAAATAACCCCCATGTATGTTCCGCGAAAATCTGTAGTTATCGAGAAAATTGCGTCATACTTGTTTTCGAGTTAGTCGCTGAAATGTTGAAAAAAACATAATTAACGAAATAGAAAGGATTTCAAATTATTTCTTCTGAAAATCACTCTGGTAATCTCTTTTTTTACAGAATTCATATTCATTCATATTAAGAATTCATATTAAGAAAATAAGTTGTAATAAAAGCCCAAAATATTTGAATTAAGGATTTATGTTGAACATTTTTGACAATTTACCCAGCCTCTCTTTTGTCATTTTTAGAATAAAGTTACACAGCTATGCACATGATATCGCTCAATAAAATTTCTTTTTAGACTAAAAGTAATGATCACTTTTGGTCTTGTTCTGCTATAATTCTTTTAGTTTGGTGTTTAATAAAAATAATTTAAGTGAACCATGATGTGCATCATGGTCGATCACCACGTCATCACTTATCATCAAGTGAGATAGTGGTCAAACGCTTGCCTATTACGTAAATTAAACACCAAACTAAAAGAATCATGGCAGTAGAAAACTAAGAGTGATCACTTAGCGGTAACTTTGAACTTTTATTATAAAAATGACAAAAGAGAGGCTAGGAAAATTGTCGATATTTTTAAACATAAAACCTTAATTTTTACTCAAAAAAAGCCTTAATTCAAAGATTTTGGGCTTTTATTACAACTTATTTTCCTAATCTTCTAATACTATAAGAATCTTTGTCCTGACATACTGACTGACTGACTGACTAACAGACAACGCACAGCCTAAACCGCTGGTCGTAGAGATTTGAAATTTGGACATGACAAATATACCCATATTTGTCATAGTACGTAAGGGTGTACTAAGAAAGATTTTCCAAAATTCACCCTTTAAGGGGATGATATGGGGTTCAAAGTTTGAATGGAGAAACAACTTGGTACTTACTTGGTGCGCGGGCACCTATCCGCAACTAGGCAGTATGTCGGCCCTTTTTGCGTGTGGTTGGTGGCGCATCAGTCCAGCCATCCGATGTCTGCGAGGAAGGCCAGCAGCTCGCTGATGCCGGTGCAGGCCTCTCGCATCGTCGTCGGGGACCCGAGGAGTGTTCGCCGCTGTGCCGCCACGCTACTGCACTCCAGTAGCACATGCGCGGCCGTCTCCTCAGCCTCCATGCATCCTCTGCACAGAGGGCTGTCGGTGACACCTATGGTAAATAGGTGTTTGTTTAGTGAGCAGTGTCCTGTGATTATTCCGACCATTTGTCGGAGTTTCTCACGTTTTAGGTTCAGCAGTTTTCGGGAGTATCTGGCATTTAATTCCTGGAACGCCTCCCTCGACTGTCTGCATTCCTTTAAGCCTGCCCAGTATTCTTGATGTTGTTTCCTTATGTTTTCACGAATCCAAGTTTTGATTTGACTAAATGGTATAGGTATCATCGGTTCTACTCCTGCGGGATGCAGGTTAGATCCTCTCCTTGCCAGTTCATCAGCCGCATCATTGCCTCTGGATCCACTATGACCTTTAATCCACTGAAGGGTTATGCGATTTTGTTTACATACCTCTTCTAGTAGTTGGTGACACTGCATGGTTAGCCCGATGAGTAGTCATACCTTTGAAGGGCTCGTAGCACAGCTGCACTATCGAAGAGTATTCTGATGGTTTGGAAAGGATGTTCTGGAAGATGGAGTTGTGCATGCCCAGGGATGTTGCTGTGTGGATGTTGAGGTCGTCCGAGAACGTCCCTGCACCTGATCCTGTGTTCATCTAGATTCTTCGTGTAGTTGTATTGTGTAGTGTTTTGTAAAGTTAAACTGTTTAGGTACCTTGTCATACACCGATTTTATCAATATGTTTGTTGTTGCAAATTCTTCGATAATTTGTGTATGGGCTGCATGGTTATCTAGTTTTAAAAGATTCAGTGCCTTAAGCCTGTAGGCGGAGGTTGCTGCCTCTTGTTGGATGTGTAGATGTAGAGGGCTTAAGCCCATTAGGGCCTCGAGAGCTGTGGTAGGTGTAGTTCTCATGCAGCCTGTTACCGCTACACATGCCAATCGCTGAAAATGTTGTAGTTTATTGTTGCATGTGCTTAATTTAGTTCTGGGCCACCATACTAGGGCTCCGTAAGTGACGGAAGGTCTTATCACAGTGTTTTTATTTTATTTTCTTTATTAGGAAAAGCAAACAGCTACATTATAAACATTAAACAATATGGTACAATTTATACAATTTTAGCAATAATGCAGCCCACAACGCTATTCACAGCTTATATACAAAGTTTAAAGAGTGGATCGGTTAAGGTAACCCTTTCTCAATCAGATGATAATTTATTACAATTGACGAATAAAATAACATTAAATTTGAACTATTTTTAGCTAATTTCTTTATAACATACATAAAACATTTGAATAAATAAAATGGAACATAATATTTAACTGAATGACAAAATAACAAGGTATTATTGCAACAATCTTTGCAAAACTGCTACTTTGAATTGACTTAAATTACACGAGAATATGTCTATATAATAAAAAATGTCATTATAAGATTCTACCATTCGGCGAATAGGGACACGTTGTCCACTATTGGTACGACAAGTTTCTAGCGCAAACAGGCGATATGAGCGTGCTTCACGCCTCTGAGAATCTCTTGGCACAACATAACACAGGCTTCTAACAAGATTTATACAGTCGAAGTAGTTATTTACAATTTTGTATAGGTTTATAGTTTCTAGATATATCCGTCTTGACTCAAGAGACAGCATTTTATATTTGTTAAGCAACTGGGTATAGGACAAATAGGAGGTTTTGTGGCATCTATATTGCATTGTACGTAAGAATTTACGTTGCACTCTTTCAATTGTATTGTTATATTTATTGTAAAAGGGGTTCCATACAGCTACCGCATATTCTAGTTGTGAGCGAACAAGAGTTTTGTAAAGATATAGGTATGTGGATGGCTGCTTGAAGTCCAAAGTAGATCGCATTACGAACCCATACATTTTGAATGCTTTATTAACTATTTTATCAACATGTTCGTTTAAGCACAGCTTGGAATCCAGCTGCACACCTAAATCTCGGAGAGATTCTGCTTGTACTAGAGGACTATTGCATAAAGTATAATTAAATTTAACGATTTTTTTATTTTTTGTGAATCTTATATAGCTGCATTTAGGGATACTTAATTTAAGTTTATTAATTTCACAATATGACGTTAATCTATCTAGGTCGCGTTGAAATAAAGTATAATCGTCAGAGGTTCTAATAGTCTTGTAAACTTTGAGGTCATCTGCATATAAAAGAAATTGTGTATTTTGAAACAGCTTTTGATGTCATTTATGTAAAGTATGAATTACAATGGTCCAAGTATAGAGCCCTGAGGCACACCAGATGTCATTCGTACGCAGTTCGACTGATAACCATTAATTACGACCGTTTGAGTCCTATTGTATATATACGATGTGAACCACCGTAGCAAATTCCCACGTATCCCGTTATAAGCTATCTTATTAAGTAAAATTTCGTGATCAACCTTGTCGAAAGCTTTTTTGAAGTCTGTATAAACAGCGTCCACATTGTACCCTCATCAATGCTTTCAAATAAATAATTAGTGAATGTAAGTAGATTTGTTGTTGTGGATCTACGTTTAACAAAACCATGTTGTTCTTGTATGATGGTGTTATGTAGTATTGGGTAAATTTGGTTGTGAATAAGCCTTTCAAAGAGTTTCGACAAGGTTGACAATATTGAAATAGGGCGATATTGTTCAACATCATGTTTGGATCCGTTTTTATATACTGGGGTAATGTTGGCACGTTTCCATACTTCGGGGAATACACCTTCAGACAAACATTTGTTATAAATTATATGTAATGTACGCAAATTGTTTTGGCTGTCTGTTTAAAAAATAACGGGGGAAAGCTATCAGGTCCAGGACCATTAGAGATATCTAATAGTTGGAGTTCTGTCAATAATTGGTTTTCACTAACATAAATATTGGAAATTAAAATATCGTTTGTACTGACTGGTGGTTGCCATTCTGAAATATTAAGATAATTTGGTTCGAAGACGGACTGGAAAAAATCTGAAAACATTTTACAAATTTGGATAGGATCGTTCGAATCTATATTTTGATATAACATTGTTGAGGGGATTTCTGAATTCGATTTGCGGTTCGATATATAAGTCCAAAAATGTTTAACGTTCTGAGATATGTTGTCTTCGACAGTAGTTATATACTTTGAGTAACATTCGTCACATAACTTTTTAAACTGGGTTCTAAGTAAAGCGAATTTGCCATAGTTTGTTTTGTTTTTATATTTTTTCCAATTTACCCACGCTTTGTGCTTACTCCTAAAACACCTGATTAGGGATCTAGAGAACCAAACAGGGAAACCAGCAACCCTAGAGTTAGCTAATGGCGCATGTTGTTTTACAATGTTATCAACAATATTGTAGAATTTATCGATCGCCATTTCCGATGGCAGATTTTGCAAGTTTGCATCCCATTTAGTGTCTTTAATTTTAATGTTAATTTGGTCAGTCTGCTTTGTAAAAATTGTATTTGGTTATGGTTTGTCACTTCATAGGTTGATATTGATGCTCTGATTTAACGAGAGCAACAAACGGTGGATGGTGAGGATCAGATACAAGAAGTGGGTCTGTGGTAGCGTAGATAGAGACAGGTGTGTTAGAAATAAAAAGATATAATATTTTCCCGTTACTATTTGGAATATGATTATATTGTGATGCATTTAAGGTTGAAATGAAATTAAGTAATAAGGACGATAATAAGGATGAACCTGCACCATTTACGAGGCAAGGAGTATTGGTACTAGTATCTATAGTTGATGTAGGCGGTGCGGTGATCCAGTCCATGTCAGGGATGTTCTAGTCGCCTAATATATAAAAGTTTTCAGTATTGGAGTTAATAATATAATCCTGTAATAGGTCCTGGTAGCTTTCATACACATCGGGTGATGTTCGAGGTGGGATGTAGGCTGCGCTTAGTACGTGTATCTTAGAGTTGTCATTTATGACGGGTATATCAATGAGTATATACTCAATGTGCTTTGGTAATTGTGGAAACGCTAAGTTAGAAGTGTTAGACAACGTCGATTTCAAGCCGCGTAGAACAGCGACTAAAACACCTCCACCGTCTTTTTTGTTCGTAGCTCTGCGATCACGGTCACATCGATAAATAATGTAACGTTTGTCAATAAATTCGTTATTTTCAATGTAAGGCACCAACCATGTTTCCGTGAGAACAATGATGTCGTATGAATTAGAAAGGATATTCATATATAAGGTGTGCAATTTAGTACGTATCCCTCTACAATTTTGGTAATAGATGGCTAAGTGATTTGCAAGATGGGCTTTATCCATTACGAGATAGAAAAACAATAAATCCATGTATTAGTTTTGGTATTGTATTGATTATAATACTATGCAAATACTGCATATTGCTTAACATAAAAATACTATTATGAAGATTGTTGAATATGTTTTTATATCTGTCATTGAGGGTGTTTAATTGAGCCATAAGAGGATAGTATGTAGGTAAAATGATATATATTAAAAAGTGAATATAATAGTTGGTTTGTTGTCCGTGTCACGACATGTTGTAAAGCCATAGGGTTATCTTTGGGCTGAGTCCCCGTGTTTTTCCTAACATTCTTCTGCATTGCCAGAAGGATATGGTAACCTTTTCTATTTTGTTGTCGATGTGTTTTGCCCAGTTAAGTTTGCTGTCAAGGGTGACGCCCAGATACCTTACCTCGTCGACAACCTTAGTTGGGTAGCAAAAAGGCAAGGCAGCGTGTGGATCCCTAGACTTTTTTTGTTTGTAAACATGACCAATTCTGTTTTAGCTGGGTTCACGTTTAGTCCGTATTCTATGCACCATTTTTCTACGATCTTAAGTGCATTGTTCATGAGGTTGCAGGTTACGCTTGCGAAGTGTCCTGGTATTAATATAGCCAGGTCATCTGCATATCCGATTGTGAGGAAGCGTTGTCTGTTTAGTTTGGTAATTAGGTCATTTGCAACCATGTTCCATAAGAGTGGTGATAGGACACCTCCATGGGGGCAGCCCTTGGAGACCATTCCTTTGGTGGGCCCGTTACTACTCGCACTGCTCTTTGTTGGAGCATGTTGATGATCCAGTCTACCAATGTTCCTTCCACTCTGTGCTTGTTAAGGGCTCCTTTGATACTGATAAAGTTGGTCTTATTGAAAGCCCCTTCGATATCAATGAAGGCACCTAAGCACATAGTTTTGTTTTTGATGTTACGTTCAATGGTTTTTACCACTTGATGCAGCGCGGACTCGGTTGATTTTCCCGAACTGTAGGCGTGCTGTTGCGTGTGAAGTGGAAATGTTGTCTGTGAGTTGTCTCTGATGTGACGGTCGCATAGCCTTTCTAGCGTTTTCAGGAGGAACGATGTTAGGCTAATGGGTCTGTATGCTTTAGGGTCTGTGTAGTCGCTTTTGCCTGGTTTTGGTATAAATAGGACTCTGACTTCGCGCCATCCAAGGGGTATGTACCTGAAGGCAATACAGGCCCTGTAGACGCTAGTCAGTGTACCTATTATATATTCAGTTCCCCATTGAAGGAGGCCTGGGAATATACCATCAAGGCCAGCTGTTTTGTATGGCTGGAACGTGTTTATAGCCCACTTTATTCTATCCTCCGTTACGACACGTCTGGCTACGTCCCATTCAGTGTCGTTCGGGACTACTAGGTCGCCGAGCTCCCAGGAAATGAAATGAAATGAAATTGTTTTATCGCAGGTAACGGTTGTAACGTAACGTAACGGAGCCCTGATGTAGATGGAACCTAGAAGGGAAAATATGAACACAGGACACACATATTAAAGATATATTGACTACAAAACACTACGGTACTTAACTTAAACCAAAAAACTATACACCGCACTTCGGGTCCATTACTCCATTATCCTTTCCTGGTATGAGTCAGCAAAGTCCTTGGTCAATAAACTTGGAGTAAGTCTCCTGTTCTCAATGGAAGTCAGGATATCACAGTGTCGTGATAACTGGTGGTATCTGCATTCTGACTCCCGTCTTGGCAGCTGAGCTTTGACGTTCTTCAGAGCATGTGCATGCCTCTGCTCTAGCGTCAGAGACACTCGGTTCAGCATCTTCATACATCTCATTGAAGGCTCTGGATACAATTCCGTTTTAGCGATTTCATCGTAAAAGAGATAATTCATCGTAGAAGATTTTCTACCATAACCATTGGAAGCGTATATATAAAGTACTCTGTGATTGGAAGACCCATCAATTTCATTTTCTCTTGCTGCTTACAGAATCTTGTTTTCTACTTTTTTCATCATTATTCGTACATTTTTTCGTCCAGACCCAAAAACGAATCCCGTCAAGAATGATTTTTCTCTACTTCAATCTTTTTTTCAAATTTTGAAAACGTTCCACCCACACTCGAAAAATAAAACGATTACATTCCAATATAAAAAAAAGGATGGATTATGAAAACATGCAAGAAGTCGATTCAAGAACTTAGAAATATCACACGGTGTCAGTGACGAGGCAGTCTGGAAAGTGGGTTTCCAGCAGAAGATTATTGGTTTCTGTTTCTGTTTTGGTGTAAGTATTGTCATTGCGTTTCAGTGTACCTGTCGTGCGATTGGTGTCTGCAGATAGGATTTTCCTGACTCTATTCGCCTGTGTGTTTGATTCTATGTTTGTGCAGTAGTTTCTGAACGACCTTCGACTTTTGCGTCGGATACGTTTTTTATATGACGCCTGGGCTTTTTTGTATTTATCCCAGTCTTCGTCA
Organism: Cabera pusaria; assembly: GCA_954871355.1. Lineage (NCBI taxonomy): Eukaryota > Metazoa > Arthropoda > Insecta > Lepidoptera > Geometridae > Cabera > Cabera pusaria. The sequence continues at coordinate 10,239,282 of OX940912.1, read as the reverse complement.
TCGTAGGTGTTCATAGCTCTGTTGAAGAGTTGCCGTACCTTAGCTCTCAGTCTTTCCAGGTCACTCGACCAGCCTTGATTTCCGGTACCGGGCTTAGGCGTGGTCAAAGGGCAAGAGACTTCGTAGCTCTTTGTGAGGCTGTGCGTGAGGTGTGTAACGACCTGTTCTATGTTTTTAATGTTGGTTGTGTCTGTAGTCCACGTGTGCCGAGTTAAGTTGTTTGCCAAATAGGATTTGAAAGTTACCTTATCGGTTTTACGGGGATTACGTCTTGGTGCTGGTAGGGTCTTGTTAATTTTAAGTTCAAACCTGATCCATCTATGGTCCGAGCACGATGACTCCTCAGATACTCTCCAGTTGCTGATGATGTCTTGGGAGTTACTCGTTACCAATGTCAGATCGATGATGGTGCGGCATCTTTTGGTCACAAAAGTAGGTTCTGCACCAATGTTGGCTAAGGAGAGATTTGTAGTAAAAAGGAAGTGCTTCAATAAAAAAATAAGTTAATACGTGTTTCAGGTTTTTTTTAATTCCACCCCTAAGAGGGTGAAATGGGGTAACAAAGTGTGAAAATCAATATTGTTTCGGATTGCGCTGAAATTTGGCATGCAGGTAGTTATTACGACGTTAGTTACCTTTGAGAAAGGATTTTCCAAAATACACCCCTGAAGGGGATGAAACGGTTTCAAAGGACGGATTCAAAGTTTTTATGGAGAAACAAGATTAGATAGTCTTTTATATTCGAAACTTAACACAAGTACTTAAGTAAGTACATACGTATTTCAGGCTCTTTCGAAATTCTACCCCTAAATGGGTGAAGTGGGGTAACAAACCCCACTTCACCCATTTAGGGGTAGAATTTCAAAAAAACCTGAAACACGTATATATTTATTTTTTACTGTAGCACTACTACTTTACTACTACTGTAGTCTGAAATTAATATTGTTTCGGATTGCGCTGAAATTTGGCATGCAGATAGTTATTTTGACTTAGATATTTGCTAAGAAAGAATTTTTCAAAATTCACTCTTCAAGGGGATGAAGCGGGGGTTCAAAGTTTGGATAGTCATTTTATTCGACATTTCCCGCAATAGTTCTGTAAACAAATAAGTAAGTAATACGAGTTACAGACTTTTTCAAAATGCCACCCTAAGAGGTTAAACTGGGGTAACAGAGTCTTAAAATCAATATTGTTTCGGGTTGCGCTGAAATTTAGAATGCATGCAAATAGTTATTACGACGTAGGTATCCGCTCAAAAAGTATTTTCTAAAAATTCCTCCCGGATACGGAACGGGGATTCAAAGTTTGTATGGCGAAACAAGATGAGATAAAGTACGTGTTGTAGGATTTTTCGAAATGGGGTGGGTAACAAAGTCTGAAAATTTGGATTTTTCGGGTTTTATAAATATGAATCCCAAATTGCCTTAGTCACGCGATAAGATAAGAACGGGTGGACCGATTTGGCTAATTCTTATTTGATGTCTTTAATGATAGAAACGTTTTTACAAAAGAAAAGTTTTAAGTAAATAAAATAAGTTTTTAAAGCGGGTGAAGCCGCGGGGTACTTCTAGTATAAGTTAATTCTGTAAAAAGATATTACCAGAGTGTATTTCAGAAGAAATAATTTGAATATTGAAATCCTTTCTATTTCGTTAATTATGCTTTTAGACCTGAACCTCTTGTCGTAGCCGCATGAAATTTGGCAAACAGCGGGTCAATAAAACAGACAAGTTTTTAAAATCGGGTGTAACTTTTTTTATTCTGTGGTTTTTTGAAGCCTGCCCAAAGTAAAAGTTCAAATATCGCCTAGATAAAAAAATGTGATATCTTATTTTTTTTCTCGGAAATAATAAGCCTAAATAAAGAAAATGTTGTTTAACCTGAAAGACCTATTCATTGTTCATAGTCCCAAAAAAAATGGGCTCTGGCCTTTATAGTTTGGGAGAAAATTTAAATAAATTGCAACATTTCGGCGATTAACTCGAAAACAAGTAAAACGCAATTTTCTCGAAAACTATAGATTTTCGTGGAACATACATGGGGGGTTATTTGGGTTGTCCTTGGAGTCCACCGTCGACGGTTTTCGTTTGGACCATATGAAACCCGACATCCTGTATAGGATAGTACATATATAGCACTGGCAGGTTGTTAGATAAGGACACACTCCCACCTAGGAGCCTTATGTTGGGGCCGTTTTGTTGTACAAAGCAATTACAACCTTATTTTTAGAGCATGAGATTAAATTGACATCTGCAATGCACCATCTTTTAATATTAAGTCTATTCTGTGAAGGCAATTTAATCATAGACGTAATATAAAAAGGATGGTGCACTGCAGATGTTTTGACAAATTCAATTTAATCCGTATTCTTTAACGATAAGGTTGTAATTGCATTGTAGAACAAAACGGCCCAATTGAGAGAAACCAGGGTGGTAGTGTGTCCTTGTCTAAAAACCTGCTAGTCCTATATATGTTCTATACTATATGTATGGTATATATATATATATATATAAGTTGTTCATATAAAAGAAAGGGACAAACTCCGTTTAAGGTCGGTCTCATGGGGGCCGGTGTACGCGATCAAGTTTAATGTCTGTGAATTTAATTCAGTTTTGTTTCTATCTCACTCATACCATAGACCTCACGGTAAGAACCAGGACTATTGTACTCATAAAATCTTTTTCAAAAAAAATAAAACCGACTTCATTACCACAAACAGGCACTCAAAAGCGAAAAATAAATTACTTAATATAATTATTATAAGCGCTAGCCACTTATCTATTTGAAGTCGGTGCCAGCCAAGTCTAATAGGTAGTAGATAATAATAATAAAAAAATATATATGCCGTAAATCTCAATAAAAACTAACAAAGAAAATTGGTTTGAACGAGATACAGTCGGCAGTTTTTGAGATATAGCGACCGCAAAGATAACTTTGTTTTTCATGCAAACACTATGAAAAACAAAGTTAATTTTTTAGTTGCGAAAATTATAGAATATAGTATAGAATAGTTATAGAATACTTTACTGTGTTACGGAACTCAACGAGTGCCAGTCCGACTTACACTTGGCCAGTTTATTTTTTGTAAAAAATCAATGTGAAGAAATGGTGGTAAACGAGAATATTATATCAATGTTCCGGCTCCAGAAAAATCTGCCGCCACATCCTTACGGTGTTCTGACAGCACATAGCCCTTGAGATTCAGAGTATTCTAGCCTAAATATAATATGACCTTGAATGTTCGATTCGAGGTCATATTTTCATTCTTGACGAATTTATTACTTTTACATGCAATCTCTAGTGAGTAGATATATGCCTATAGTCTTCTTGGTTTAAATCATGGAGACAGTATGAACTCTGGAAAACACGTGTTGAAATCTATTCAAAGTTCTAACCTCCTTGGTTGATACATGACTTGATGTCAGTTTGTGTCACTCACAAACTATAACAAAATTACAAAATGTCTTCATTACAGTATCATCAAATTTAAAATAAAATAAAAGCCTCGTTTTAAGATACAATGGATAAACAGAAATCTAAGTTTTCCAACCAAAAGTCTTCAAATACAACTGTTACAAAAATTCACCATAATAAGGAGGACAACTCTGGTGAAGCCTTGATGTTGAAGAAGCGAGGAGTTTACGTCGAAAGCAAGCGTACAACAGAAACCAATTCAGGTAATCTGATACTAGGTGACACGTCCACGACTAAAAGTCTAGAACTAGGTAACACTTTAGGTACAGGCTATGGCATTATGGCCCTTATTTACCAAGTAACTTATACAACAAAGACTAGCAATATGAACGTTGAAAGCAAATGAGCTTTGAACGCTTAGCCAAACCTCGACAAGCTTCAACTAGATTAGATTTTTTTATATATCTTATAGGCTAGCGTTTGACCACTATATCATCTGTTGGTAAGTGATGATGCAGTCGAAGATGGTAAACACGCTAGGCCTAGAATGGGATAAATAGAATAAACTGCGATATTGCTGCAGTAGGAATGGAATTCCCTGCCTGTGTTTCCGAGATATAATAGGGGTATTTAAGTTGCGAGTGAATAGGTCTTTTGGGTAAGCGCGCTACATCATCGACCGCATCATCACTTAACATCAAGTTAGATAGTGGTCAAGCGCTGCCTATTTCAGCATAAAAAGTAGATTGCTCACTATTCCATTTGCATTTTGAACTAAAATGTTAAAAAATAACATCTCAAATACGGCTTTAAAAATAGATATTTGTTGCAGCTCAAACAGATATCGTGAAACCTCCTAAAAGGCCGAGTCGAAACGAAAAAGTATTTATAGCTCCAGCGCTAAATCTACTATCAAAATCCTTTACTGCATCAAGTTCTCAAAATATGAATGGCAAAATAAATAACGCGAAAAATAACGACGATCTCAGAGACAAAGTCATACCACCACCTACTAAAACCGATAAGAAAAAAAAATACAAATCCAAAATATTAAACAAAATTGATGAATTCGATCGTATAGAAGTGCTACAACCCAAAAAACAGCTTATTCATACTCCATCTATAATCTCTGATCAAGAAAGGGAAGAAGATTTTTCAAAAATTAAATGGTCAGATTTTCTCCCTAGACTAGTGAGTCTGAAAAAATCTGACCATTTAACATTACAGACTGATGATGAGATCAATGAAACAGAACAGATTGAGGCAGAAAAACTAAGAAAACGAAGCCACTTAGAAAAAGAAGTATTCGAAGGCAGAATGACACAGCCCAAAACTACTGTAGAAGACCCTCCGACGCTCGTGGCAGAAGACGCATCTAAAAAAGAAAACGGGCTCTATGAATTTTTTGTCGATTTACTTGAAACTACACTCAGCGTATATAATGTCAAAGAAAATAAAACGAAAAATTTGGATAGTGAATTATCTTCAAAAGTATTTTTTCATATGGATGAGAATATAGCTAAGAAGCTTAATACGAAACCCAAGCTATTGCAACCAACTTCAAACTTGCAGTATCCGAAGCATGAACACCATTGGAATGATGATTACAGTACAATTCTGAAGTACAATGGAGTAAACAAACGTTTTACACAAAAACCTAAACAAAGAAATATATTTTTTTCGGATCCCCATTTCCCTAGGCAAAGAAAAACAGCCATGCAAAGTACACAGAAGAGTAACAAGCAAACCTATAAAAGTAATCTAATAAACATATTGAAAAAGCAGCTGAGAATTGCAAACGCCGCTTATGAAGAACCTTCAACCCTTTACGAAGCATTGAAAGTTATTGCGAAAACCAACAAGAAAGCTGATAAAACACTTACATTTGAAGACACAATTAAAATGGAAAAGAAAACGCGAAAATCTTCGAAAAAGATGAAGAGAAATAGAAAATCTAAAACTAAACGAGAACTAGGTGATAATATTAGAGAATATGCGACTACTCGTGGTAACATATGCCCGTTACACGATAAAGTATCAAATCGTTCGCTGGTGGTCTACAACGCTGATTCCGAATGTGTTATTCCGAATAGAACGAAGCCTGAAGACGTAATGGTCACGTACCACTCATCATCAGAGAGTGTAGTAGAGAAAACATACGAACCACCTAATGAAATGCAGCAAATATTAATGACAGTTGAAACAGTATGCAATAATAGACACGATTCGTCTGGATTCTTAACGGAATATGAATTCAGCACCGACTTTTCTGATTAGAAAAGTTTAGACAGATGCAGCACATAATATCCTAACAATTGGCTGGCTTCATAGACACAACGATAAGACGAGAGACAAGAACAAACATAGGCGAACAAATACATTATTTTCGCCTAACTTAGCTAATTCTATCGGCTTTAGTTTTTTAGCTCAAAAATTTATCCGTTTACGTTATCTACGGTCCGGAGTGTCCGGACGCCACCAATGCGGAGGTGATGAGACATCTCCCTACATCAACATCACACATGGGTGTGACAAAGACCAATAGGGTTTCCTGGCGCCGCGTGATTTGATAGCGCGATGAAATTCTATTGGTAGCCGTGGGTGATACTAACCTCCTCTAGCTCTTGTTGATTTCATTTCAGGGAAGTATACTAAACATCGTAGATGTACACATCTACGGTATTTGATAGTTGTACACAGGATATCGGATTCGTAGATGTACACAGATATTAATCTACAGTTTTTAGCATGTATCAAGATTACAGAATCTTGTTATACCACCTTTCAAACTCGCTTCGAACCACATAGGTCGCCATGCCAAAATCGAGCCAAATTTAAAAATACTTTTGAAAATAAAGTTCTACTCGAGCAGTCTCTATGTTCATAGCGATTGCTTTGAAACTACTTCGTAAAATAGATCGAGATACAGTAATACAGCTGTTTAAATGCAGCTCCCTTTGTGTGTCGTTGGACATTTAAGGGCCATTGAGACGGAGAGAGTTCCTCGTGTCGAAGATACGATCATCGAAGGAATATTAAAAAGCTACTTCCTCTTAACATTCACACCTGTGGCTCTGCCACTTTGGCGACAATTGACATTATACTCGAATGACAAATCTAGCAATCAATACGGTTCACACCGATTTGTACGATAGATTCTCGTATAGACTTGTAAAAATGTCATATCACTCATACGAGATGAGTGATACACGTGATATCGTGATTACACAAAACGAGAACTCGCAAGTGAGTTCTCGTTCTTACAAATAAATAAAATAGCTGTGAACCTAAGTAAAGCAGTAACGCCTGGTAATAAGTTACTTGCTGATCTCGTATGACATCATCGCAGAGAATTTAGTTCTTAACTGTATGTAAACATGATGATACGATTAATACGATCATCTTATGGTGATTATTGCTTGTCATAGTTACGTACGATATCTCGCCACGAAACGTGCGAGAAACTCTCTCCATCTAAATGGCCCTTTAATACCTAACGACATACAAAGAGATGCATTTAGACAGATGTATTGTACTGTATCTAGCCCTATTCAACGAAGTCAGTCACAAAGTACAGCTATGTAGGCTGTATAGCTCCATCTCTGTCATTTCGTTTATTTTAATCCCTATCAAATTCAATCATAAGGCAACTTCTCGAGTGCTTTTCTGTCTTCAATGTTTACTGTGTGGTGGAGGGAGGTAGAGAGAGGTAGAGTCATGCTTGTGTGGAAGTCGAAGACAGCAGTGCTGAGAGACAGCATTGACGAGGTGCTGGACAACTTATTTCAGGTCCAATACAAACAGCGCACCTATCCCATCCAGTCTTCCAAAATATTTATTCAGGGAAATGCTTTTTCGTTAGCGCCTAGCACTAGTTAGACTAGCTTATCTTATCTAATGAAGACTACGAATAAATAATAAGGGCCAGTTTTCACCGGTTCCTGAGAATGCGTTAGATAGTTATCTGACACATGACGCCATATAAAAGCTGTGAAAAATCTGTCAGATTTCTTCATTTTAGCGCTATCTGGAAGCGGTGAAACTGACCCTAAATCTATTATTTATTAGACCATCCATCTAATCTAGACTTATTATTTATTCGTGGAATGAAGAGTAACCGTGAGCTGCTGACCAAAATTACTAACGATCGAACTTGGTACAGCTAACTATTGTATCGCAAAAGCCATTTTGTTTAGCAGTAATTTAAAAAAAATCGTAAACTAATAAAAAATGCATGAACTAATTTTTTGGTCAATTCATTGCACCTACCAATTTTTTATAGCGTTTCACCACACTACTTGGTAAGTGACTATGTGGGCGAGGATGGTAGCCCGCTGTTTACGTAGTCACTATTATTATAATCTGTGCCGCTATATAGAACTAGAATGGGAATTCAGAATGGGAACTGCAGCACTCGTGGACAGCTGCAGTCGGAACACAACGTTAGATGTTTCGTGTTTTTTCTACTTCAACTTCACTAAAAAGGAGGAGGTTCTCAATTCACCTAAATTTTTTTGTTTGTTCCCCAGAATTCCGTCATTTCTTAACCGATTTGAAAAATCCTTTTTTGGTTGAGAGCGTATGCTTTCGTTATACCGTTTGGTTTCATTATTATTTTATTAAGATCGAATATGTTATCTCTAGAGATATGGAGAAACACCTTAAACTTTGAAGTGAAACCTGTTTTTGTCGTTTTGTTAACGATTTCGGGTTGTATCTAGCAAGGTGGATACTACATAGTGCCCTATCATCACGCAGCTAATTTTAGAGGATACAAACAAGCCCAAGATCCTGTCAGCTTAATGTAGTTAGCTCGGTTATCGGTTCTATGACAGATGTGACCAGCCCACTGCCACTTCAGCTTGCTAATCCTTTAAGCTATGTCGATTACTTTGGTTCTCTGTCAGATGACCTCATTCGAATTCGATCCTTCAGAGAGAGACTCCGAGCATAGACCTCTCCATAGTTCGCTGAGCGACTTTGAATTGGTTAACCGGTCCCACCGCCAGTGTCCACGTCTCGGCTCCGTAAGTAATCACATAAACCAGGGGTTAGGTACCTCTCGATGTTTTCCTTCACCTAATATTTACATCAATACCAATATTGTAAACACGAAAGTCGGTTTGTATATTTGTTTGGGACCTATTCACGTTCAAATGGCACGACAGATATGGCTGAAATATTTCACAGATATAGCCAGCATAGTAAGTGTTGTGGACGCCGAGCTAGCCAACCCCACGTCTAGATAGAAATAGCTATAAGAATAAAATACAAACTGTAATAAGGAATACCTTTAGTTATAAGTAGGTATTATGTAAGGAAAATGAATTAGATTTATATTTGGGGGCCCAGTGGCGGAATCGGGAGAACGGTCGGCTTTGATGCCGTGGTACCGAGTTCATACCCCGCCGTGCACCAATGGATTTTTCTACAGAAAAATGTATGTGCGCTTCTCACTGCGGCCCTCCGGTAAAGGAAAACATCGTTAAGAAACCAACAACCCCCGCATGGTGGTAGGACCACTATTCTAGTGTCCGCCTGGCCAACTACCACCCTCAAGTTAGAAAATCTGTCGCCAAACATCTTTCGTTCCGGCAGCTATCCTTGAGATCCAGTTCCTATTCTAGGCCTAGCGTGCTTACCATCTTCGACCGCATCATCACTTACCAACAGGTGAGGTAGTGGTCAAACGCTAGCCTATAAGATATTATATATATATATATAGAATTGTATAGAAATGTATAAACTTACACGTATCTCAAACTGAACACGAGGCGGGAGGTGACCGAAACCGTAGTCGGGCCGCCAAACACCTTTGTCGGCATATAGTGGCTCCTTTAATTAAAATGACCGTTGGATACCTACACGTGTCAGATGCAATGGCCTCCAGACGCGTGTACGAGAAAATATATTGTGAAATTGGCCCCAAATGTATGGGGAAGAATTGCGAAGTTGTAATAGTTGTAAGAGTAGCTTTTACAGATATACGGATACAAAATTGTAATCGAGTATGCAAATCCGAAGATTAAAGTATTGGTATAACGCAAGTAATAAGTGAAATCAGGCAGCCTATCAGTTTTTACAGTCCACTGACCCTGTTGTCCTAAACAGTTTTTGCCCTTCCGGATATAGTGACCAACAGTCCTGATCGATCGCGTTCGTCGTTGTAGTCTCCGGATTCGGCATCACCTGTGGGAACCCGCTGGCTTGAAGACTGCTGCTGAAAGACGCGGCAGTTAACCTGCCGGGTCGACCACGCCAGCTCCTCCTGCTGCTGCGGCACCCCCGACGGCTGCAACCGCAGCGTGAGGCGAGGCCCACAGCGTGAACCGCTGTTGCCCTTCGCCAACGGACTCGACGGCTGAGGCGACCGCTGCCCGAGGCTGTGGCTGCGTAGCACAGGGCTACGCCGGCCTAGCTCGAGCCAGCTCGCTCAGCTCGAGTTACCCCGACCCCGCTGGCCCGTGACTGCTGCTGAAAGACGCGGCGGTCGACCGGCCGGGCCAGCCACCACCGGCAACGAACGTGCCGGCCCTCCGAGAGGCTGCACCAGGGCAGCGAGAGAGTGCGGGAGCGCGGTGCAACCCGCCGATCCCGCCTCTACGGGCGTACTACGTGCTACGGATGTACTACGTGCTACGCATCGATAACGTAGACCCACTACGTCGTAGACTAACCATAACTTTGTGTGTTTTCTTGCATAATGGTTATGACCCCCAGCCAAGCTGATCGCTCCGAGTACGACAGCGAGGAGCGCCGCCGCATCGAGGAGCTACTACGGAGGCTTACCAGGGAGCCGCCTGCCTCACCGTCGCAAGCTACGCGGCCCGAACCGGAGGCAGATGCAGCTAGCCATCGAGACGGACATCATCAAGAAGAGGCTGGCCGTTCAAGTGGCTACGCTAGAAGACAACGAGAGTCTTCGGGATGAACCTAACACGACAGCGGACGACCACAGGAAGGTCGACGAGTGGCTGCAGCAGGCAGCACGGGGGGAGCACGTCGAAGCTCCACGCTGCGCCCGAGAGGAAACACGTCGTGTCAGGTATCATAACAATGATCGTTCAGTCACTCTTGGTCGTTCGAAGAGGAACATCGAGCAGCTAGCGGATGCGTTCGCCAACATGGCGCTACAGCAGCGCCGCTACAACTGCGATCTGCCCGAGTTCTCCGGGGCGCCCAGCGAATGGTTCCCGTTCAAGGTGGCCGTACGGGATTCGACGCTACTCTACAACATCTCGCCGGCAGAGAACTTGCTACGCTTGCGTAGCTGCCTACGAGGGGACGCCAGGGACGCCGTCATACACAGCGCGCGTGGATCGAGCACTGGGGGATCTGAAGAGGCTGCCGAGACCCGGCGCCGCCGCGACCGAGTTAAACAGCTTCGCGGTAAATCTTCAGAACGTGGTATATATCCTCCAAGGCATCGATCAAAAGGGTTATTTGTTTAATACGATGTTAGCACGAGAGGTGTTAGACAAGCTGAGCCCGCACTTACGGTCGCGTTGGTGTGACTATGCCGAGACCAACAGGGAGGAGAAGGAGCCCGAGATAGTATTGCTATCTCGCTTCCTCATGCGCGAAGCGGACATCGTGCTACGGCACACGTTCTCATCGACGGCGGCTACGGCTACGGCTACGAGTAAGGAAGTAAGAAGCTCTACGGCGAGCTACAAGAAACGGACGGTGTACTCTACGGACGAGAAGCAAGAAACAAGTAGATGTCTCAACTGCAACGACGCGCATCCGCTGCACCAGTGCCCGACTTACCGGGCGATGAACATCGAGCAGCGGTGGAGGTTGTTAAAGGCAAAGGGAGCTTGTTTCAGATGCGCAGAGAAGAGACACCGTCGGATTGCTTGCAGGGCGCAAGTATGCGGCGTGAATCGGTGTCGTTCGCTTCACCATGCATTACTGCATAACGATGCACGAGAGCGACCAGCCGCACAGTCAGCGCCGGGGCAACAAACGAGAAAGAGTAACGACGCTGTTGTAATGTCTGTTGCATATTCTAGTACCGCCAATTCGAAAGCTGTGCTCCTCAAGGTCTGCCCGAGTGCCCGGTCGTCGTCTCCGGACCGAGAGGAGAAGTCGACACATACGCGCTGTTGCACGAAGGCGCTAGCATCACCTTGATCGACACGGAGCTAGCCAAGCGGATCGGGGCGAGCGGACCATCGCTTCCACTACTGATAACCGGCGTGAACATGAAGCAGAGCGAGGGAGATAGCAAGCTCGTCACAGTTCACGTGCGAGGGAGAAGCGAGAACACGCGCTACAAATTGAAGATGCGCACTGTACGAGATCTGAAGCTACGCGGACCGACGATACCGGACTCTTTACTCAATTGTAAACACTTACAGAGTCTAACACCGGAAGAGGTGTGCTACGAGCGAGCGCGGCCACTCATCCTAGTCGGTAGCGACCACTGGGGGTGTCGGCGCCCCCGAGCAACCGGCGGCGTCGCGAACACAACTCGGCTGGGTGGTACACGGGACCGTGCCACGCAGTATGGTGATGTGTAGCGAGGACAACGTGCTACACGTCTACGCACCGGACCGGCGCACGAAAGAGCTACACGACGAGCGGCTACACAAGGTCGAGTCGCACTTTCGCGTCGACTCACTGGGTGTCGCCCTCAAGCCTCGTGTGAGCGAGACAGACGAACGTGCGCAACGGATCTTTTATTATTTTATTTATTTATTTCATGGAAAGCTAACAGCTAATACATACATGAGTGAAAAAACAAAATAATTTAAGACCGAGAAGCCTTAAGGAGCTTTTGCCAATAGAAACGTAATTAAAAATGTTTAAATGTTCAAACAGTAATAGTAAAAAAATAAAAAAAGTTATAAATATTGCGTTGGTAGTGTAAGAAGTCATGTACAAAACGGGCAAATGACACTAACAACAAAACGTTTTGCGATACTATTAACTTACCATATCAATCAAACAAACTGGAATTTAAAATAAATTGTATATATATATATAAATTTATATATATATTTACATATAAATATACATTGACAATAAAATAATAATGCTAGTTCTGATTCGTTTTAGGCAAAAACGTTACTAGCTGCATTATATTTAAATATATTAATTCTGTCCGCGAATAAATCTACAGACTGAGAATGGCTCATATTAAAGCTACTACACACTCTAAAAAAGAAAGAATTATAGCGATAATTGATGGAACAAGAATTAGAATAAAGTTAATAATAATAATTACGTCTAGTGACAGTTCGTGTGGGTATTTGAAATTTGATTTTTTCCAGGAGATTACTACAGTCTATTTTATCTTCACGGACACAATAAAGAAGATCGACACCGGGTATGAAGTTGGGTTGTCATGGCGACGCGACGGAGTTGTCATGCCGCCCAGCTACGCCTCACCCGCGAACTGGCTGAGAAGCATCGAAAAGATGATGGACGCTAACTCGGACTTCGCGAAGGAGTATACCGCGCAGATCGAAAACCTCTTGAAGAAGGGGTATGCGGCTCCGTGCGACGGTACGGAGACACCGAGCAACATCTGCTGGTATCTACCGCACTTCGCCGTAGGGAACCCGAACAAACCCGGGAAGCGGCGCATCGAAGTCACGGACCTGATCTTCTTCTTTCACTGCCAGGGGTTGTATTCCGTTTCAGAGAGCGACCGATCGCCGTCACCGCAGATATACAGGAGATGTTTCTGCGTGTGAAGATACGAGCGGAATACCAGCCGGCGCAGCAGGTCCTGTGGAGAGGAGAAGACAGGAGCGGCCCTCCTCGGTCATACAAGATGACGAGTATGATCTTCGGAGCAGCGAGCTCACCGTTCATGGCGCATAGTGTGCGCAACTACAACGCACACGCACATGCCAAAAAGGCATCCCCGTGCGTTCGTAGCTGTCACGGAGAGCCACTACATGGACGACTTCGTAGACAGCTACGACACCGAGAGTGAAGTCCAGCGCACCATACAGGAGCTACGGGAGGTGCACGCTGCAGCTGGCTTCACCCTGCGGAGTTGTAGCTCCAACCAGAAGGGGATCTTGGACGGCGTGCCGCACGAGCTACGAGCTACCCAGCCTACGCAACTGGAGGGAGCGGGGCCGCCAACAAGATTCTGGGGCTGTATTGGGACCCCGACAAGGACGAGTTGGGCTTCAACACAGCAATGCACAGGGTACCGAGCGAAGTGCGCACTCAACAGCGCGCCCCGACTAAGCGAGAAGTGCTTAGTACTGATATGTCCATGTATAACCCGCTCGGATTAAGTTGTTATATTAAATGTGCGATGATTGTACCACAGAGTCTACGGCGCCTACAGCTGCGGGACAACGAGATCTCTGAGGACAAGGTAGCAGAGATCGACGCGCAGATACGACACCGGGGCGTCACCCGACTTCGCCTGCATCGAAGCTTAGCCCACAAGGGGCTATCTACGGAGCTTCACTCGGGACAAACGACAGCGACGGTGGCGCATAGTCGAGCTACGCGATGGCGATGGGACCCACGGGGCCTTGGTGCCTGCTACGAGAACGGTAGCACCGCAGCGAGCCTCGATAATCCCTCGTCTCGAGCTACGAGCAGCTGTCGGCGCAGAGGGGAGACACGAGAGGGAGGTCGCCCGACTTACAACCGGGACGACCCACCGGTACCTACAATGGGAACACGGCGCACGGTATAAGAGTATACCAACACCGACGGCGCAGAATGAAGACAGGCGCCAAGGGGAGAACCATCGAGCGACAACATGAATGTCGAGTCGAGACAGCGACGCGACAAGTACCAGCGACGGGAGACCTGCCGAGGACTCGCCCCGACTACGGACGAGTGACGGTGAAGGTGAGACGGCGGCGAAAGAAGCGGTGGGGCGGAGTACGCGCCGAGTGCGCTTATACTTTGTCCACAGACTCGACAACAACGTCGCTGAGGCGGTTGACAGTGCGACACGGGTGGCCGGAAAACGCCACCGCGTCAAGAGGCGCCGAGAACGAGGTTCTCAACGGGCCTACCTACCACGGGCCCCGGCACAGAGGCGGACTGCAGGTCGTGGCGAGCCAGCCAGGCGCTCGCGGACTCCTGCTGGCATTGCTGGGTACGAGCGAGAGTACCAGCCGAACCTGGTGCCAAGAGGGGAGCCGACAGACCACCGGCAGAGCCTGACGGTCGGAGACGTCTTCGTCGACCATACGTTGATACAGAACGTGTCGGAGTCGTCGAACGAGTCTATACGGGACCAGATGGCCGAGTACGTGTCGGGGACGTGAGGACAAGGACGGGCATCTTTCGACGCCCGACTAGTAAGCTCGCCGTCCTAGTAAGGAAAGGGATGAGGCTACGCGGGCTACGCCGGGGGGAGGATGTTGTGGACGCCGAGCTAGCCGACCCCACGTCTAGATAGAAATAGCTATAAGAATAAAATACAAACTGTAATAAGGAATACCTTTAGTTACAAGTAGGTATTATATAAGGAAAATGAATATATAAGAAAAAAATAATTAGATTTATATAGAATTGTCATAGAAAAGATAATAATACTACGTATAGAACGGACACTCTGTTCCCCCCACCAATTCCGGGCTTCCTCAAACCGCCACCGACTCTGGAGCTGTCGAGGAGCTGCGCTGAGCAAGGACGTCACACGCGTACGACTATAGAACAATTACTACTCACGGAGAGAAGAACATTAACTTCATACATTTATGTTGGGACCAGTAGACACTGGAGGTTCAAATTTACGTAGGTTCTTATTACGTAGGTATATAATAAACACTTAATTATATTAGTATACCTACCTACATATTCGTATTTTAGAATTCATTTTCATAAATGAAACAACGATATATACTCGTGCGTAAATAATATTTAGTTTGTAAAATATAAAAAAAAACTTTCACGGTAAAACATTTTTATAACAGCAATTAGGAACTTGATGTAAGTACCTACGTAGTATTTATATTCTCTTTGCTTGTTGAAGTGTTGTGATTTAATGTTTCTGTAGACGATGGTTTACGAAATAGCGACTAATATTTTTAGTGTTAAAAGCTTTTTGGGTAAGTGTACAAAAAATATTCATACGGTCAGTACGTAGTACGTATGTACGAAGTAACTATTATATAATCTGTGATACGGTGATTACGGGCGACAACCTTAGACATCACGCACACAAATGCACGTATAGAAAAACGGCCCTTGTGTAGTGTTGTCGGTATCACAGTGTCGGTCGTTAAAACGCTAGTTTGTACGGAGATTTAGCGAGTGTCCGGGGTGTGGAATTGTATAGAAATGTATAAACTTACAAGTATCTCAAACTGAACACGAGGCTGGAGGTGACCGAAACCGTAGTCGGGCCGCCAAACACCTTTGTCGGCATATAGTGGCTCCTTTAATTAAAATGACCGTTGGATACCTACACGTGTCAGATGCAATGACCTCCAAGCGCGTGTACGAGAAAATATATTGTGAAATTGGCCCCAAATGTATGGGGAAGAATAGCGAAGTCGTAATAGTTGTAAGAGTAACATTTACATATATATATATATATATATATATATATATATATATATATATATATATAATATAGATATACGGATACAAAATTGTAATCGAGTATGCAAATCCGAAGATTAAAGTATTGGTATAACGCAAGTAATAAGTGAAATCAGGAAGCCTATCAGTTTTAACAGTCCACTGACCCTGTTGACCTCAACAGTAGGATAAGGTCATATAAATGCGGGCAAAGCTTCAGGGCGCACCTAGTTCTTCATAAATTAAGTACAAATACGACAGATTGATAGGAATAAAAACGAAATCGTAATCGATTTTTTTTTTTTTTTTTTAAATCTGGTACAATATTCCTTAATTAGTTAGGTATATTAATATAAAAAATGTGTAAAGGTACTGTGTGGTATGTAAGGTACGTGAATTACGTAATTCACAATTGTAAAATACGTAATTCACGTTCCTTTACTCATTAGTAGCACTTTAGTTCGTATGTGCTCATCGCGATCTCACCGCGTGAACTCGCTCCCGAGACAGAGCGACGGACTCGCTCGAAACCTAATATTTGTGGCGAAGATGAAGATAAAGTCAAAATTTACATTTCAATATTAATTTGCATGCATTGCATGGTAAAATAAAAAAGTGGTATTTTACGAAATATTTCAATAATTGCGTGTTTCCAAAGTTTTAGTATGTTATTTGTGTATATTATTATAAGTATTAAAAATATAATAAAATTGTAAATGGACACGAAATACCTTCAATAAAAAAAATGCATACCTACCTAAACGTAAAAAACCTGTGCCATTGATTGTTCATTGGTCCATTGATGACCTTCATTATGTTTTAGCTTTTCTTTACTCATGTTGTTTTAGAGCATAATTAATGAAGAAGTAGGTATAGGTATATATTAATTACTAGAAGTGCCCCGCGGCTTCGCCCGCGTTAATAACTCCTTTTATTTACTTGAAACGTTTCTTTTGTAAAAACCTTCCTATCATAAAAGACATCAAATAAGAATTAGCCAAATCGGTTCACCCATTTTCATGTTATTGCGTGACTAAGGAAAATCGGGATTCATATTTCAGACTTTGTTACCTACCCCATTTCGAAAAATCCTGCAACACATACTTACTTATTTATTAACAGACCAATGCAAAGTTTAGAATAAAACAGAGGGGAAATTTAAAGAAAACCTTTTCTTAACGGATACCTTTGTCATAATAACTATCTGCATTCTAAATTACTGCGCAATCCGAAACAATATTGAATTTCAGAGTTTGTTACCCCACTTCACCCTCTTAGGGTGGCATTTGAAAAAATCCTGAATTTCGTATTTACTTATTTATTTACAGAAGTACTGGTGTGAAATTTCGAATAAAATGACTATCCAAACTTTGAACCCCACTTCATCCCCTTTAAGAGTGAATTTTGCAAAATCCTTTGCGCGCACTTATCTAAGAACAAACCATCACTTTTCGAATAGATGGGACGAAACATAATATAACGTGACGCGTCGCGAGCGACAGCCCTGTGTTAAAGCACCAGCCGAGCCACTATAAACCGGTTTCACTCCGTACGTGACAGGCGTCACACAGGCCGCTGGTGCTCACGCACTCACGTGCGTATACTTCATTATCACAGCGCTGTGTATGAAGCTTTGTCTCTGTTCCTTCTTTACTCATGTGGTATTAGATAGATTTAAAGTAAGTGATAAGACAAAAAAATATCAGTTAGTATATACCAAACTCTTAACCGACCGACGATCGAAAAAGAGGAGGTTCTCAATTCGTCTGTATGTATTTTATATGTATGTTCATTGTTCACCTCATCATCATCATTATCAGCCGGTTTCCGTCCACTGCTGGACGTAGGCCTCTTCCAAGGTGCGCCACTGAGACCGTTTAGCCATTGATCACCTGTTTCTCTTTTAATTTGGTCAATGTCAATCAATGTCAATCATGACATGATTATAACTAGCCAGCACTTTGACTATCGCGGCATGTGAAGTCGGATTTTTCGTTTTGTACGATCATAAATTATATAATTTAACTATCTTATTTCTGGACCTAGTTTGAAATAGGTCCCAAATTAAAAGAGAAACAGGTGATCAATGGCTAAACGGTCTCAGTGGCGCACCTTGGAAGAGGCCTACGTCCAGCAGTGGACGGAAACCGGCTGATAATGATGATGATGAGGTGAACAATGAACATACATATAAAATACATACAGACGAATTGAGAACCTCCTCTTTTTCGATCGTCGGTCGGTTAAGAGTTTGGTATATACTAACTGATATTTTTTTGTCTTATCACTTACTTTAAATCTATCTAATACCACATGAGTAAAGAAGGAACAGAGACAAAGCTTCATACACAGCGCTGTGATAATGAAGTATACGCACGTGAGTGCGTGAGCACCAGCGGCCTGTGTGACGCCTGTCACGTACGGAGTGAAACCGGTTTATAGTGGCTCGGCTGGTGCTTTAACACAGGGCTGTCGCTCGCGACGCGTCACGTTATATTATGTTTCGTCCCATCTATTCGAAAAGTGATGGTTTGTTCTTAGATAAGTGCGCGCAAAGGATTTTGCAAAATTCACTCTTAAAGGGGATGAAGTGGGGTTCAAAGTTTGGATAGTCATTTTATTCGAAATTTCACACCAGTACTTCTGTAAATAAATAAGTAAATACGAAATTCAGGATTTTTTCAAATGCCACCCTAAGAGGGTGAAGTGGGGTAACAAACTCTGAAATTCAATATTGTTTCGGATTGCGCAGTAATTTAGAATGCAGATAGTTATTATGACAAAGGTATCCGTTAAGAAAAGGTTTTCTTTAAATTTACCCTCTGTTTTATTCTAAACTTTGCATTGGTCTGTTAATAAATAAGTAAGTATGTGTTGCAGGATTTTTCGAAATGGGGTAGGTAACAAAGTCTGAAATATGAATCCCGATTTTCCTTAGTCACGCAATAACATGAAAATGGGTGAACCGATTTGGCTAATTCTTATTTGATGTCTTTTATGATAGGAAGGTTTTTACAAAAGAAACGTTTCAAGTAAATAAAAGGAGTTATTAACGCGGGCGAAGCCGCGGGGCACTTCTAGTAATTAATATATACCTATACCTACTTCTTCATTAATTATGCTCTAAAACAACATGAGTAAAGAAAAGCTAAAACATAATGAAGGTCATCAATGGACCAATGAACAATCAATGGCACAGGTTTTTTACGTTTAGGTAGGTATGCATTTTTTTTATTGAAGGTATTTCGTGTCCATTTACAATTTTATTATATTTTTAATACTTATAATAATATACACAAATAACATACTAAAACTTTGGAAACACACAATTATTTAAATATTTCGTAAAATACCACTTTTTTATTTTACCATGCAATGCATGCAAATTAATATTGAAATGTAAATTTTGACTTTATCTTCATCTTCGCCACAAATATAGCTGCGTCTCCACCAGATAAGTACAAGCGCAGAATAAACAATAGTACTTAAATACAAGGTCGCTATAGTCCATACAAACAAAACAAAACTACAAAGTTATTTTACCTCACTACAGTAAATATTATGAAACAAAGTCCCGATGAACTCAAAAACTACTGAATGGATTTACATGCGGTTTTCATCAATAGACAGTCATTCATAAGGAAGGTTTAGGTGTACAATTCGTTAAGGTTTTGTATAAATTGATTGAAATATGACGATGATTGTTGATGGTTTTTTTTTATATCATTTATCATAAAGGCTAGCATTTCACTACTATCTCACCTGTTGTTAAGTGATGATGCGGTCGAAGATGGTAGCACGCTAGGCCTAGAATGGGAACTGGTTTTCAAGGATGAAGCTGCCGGACCACATTAGCTATTTGGCGACAGAACTTGAGGGTGGTAGCTGGCCAGGCGGACACTAGATAGTGTCCTACCACCATGCAGGGTTTAAGGGTTTCTTAACGATGTTTTTCCTTCACCGGAGGGCCACTGAAAAAACGCACATAAATTGTTTGATAGAAAAATCGATTGGTGCACGGCGGGGACTGAACTCGGTACCTCTGGCAGTGGCGTCAAAAGCGAAGCAAAAGGCGTCATTCTTCCACTACACCACAGGGCCCTCAAGATACTTAGATGTTAATTCATACTTCATACTCGACGGAACAAACTGATACAATACAACATTGTAGGCATTAAGCTCTATCCGTGCGAAACCGGGGCGGGTCGCTTGTATTCTATAACCATTTTTGTATTAGATCGTTTGAAAAACTAAAATAACCGACTTCAAATGCCGCGCAATTAATTTTCAGTACCAAGTTTGAGGTGTTTATCTCCATATCTCAGCAATGGAGATACCAATCAGATCTCAATGAAATTACTATGGTATTACCACTAGAATATCTCTTTTCCAAGAAAAAAATAATAATCAAAATCGGTTCATAAACGACGAAGTTATCCGCGAACAAACATAAAAATTGACAATTGATAAAATTGAGTAACCTCCTTTTTTGGAAGTCGGTTCAAAAAACGTGTTAAATATAATACAACAATATTAATACAAATTGAATACATATATTATTATCTCCTTTAGTTATCACATCAAGTTTTAGTCAAACAACGCAAGCGATTTCGCTATAGTATTTAATTAACTAATACTTAGGTTTATCGCACAGCTTAACTTTAAATTTACGACAGATCATTTAAAATTAAAATTATGTATCTAAAGCTACCCTTCTTAGATTTTTATACCTAGTAAATATAATATAGCTACATAGAGCAAAATGTGCATTTTAAGGGCAAAATAGATGAAACCAACTTATGCTTTTCTTAGCATTTAATCATGTTTATGCATTGTAGTGGTAGGACTTCTGCTAGTCCGCCTGGGCGGTACCACCACTTTGCCAATTAATTTTCAGCCGTGACATAGGATTGTTTTTTGGTTGAAATGGTAAGGTGTTCAGTGAAATTACAGGGCATGTGAGACTCAACATCTTCATGTCTCATGGTGACAGGCGCAGTGCAGTGACATGCAAAATTCTGGCAGTCCAGAATTTTGCATGTCACTGTATCTGTAATAGGTAGACGTCATCGATTACTATCAGGCGAGCGTCGTGATTGTCCTGTTACCTTATACCATAAAAAAAAATGCTCAGCCGTCTGATTCTCAATCATACGAAAACCTATTTGGATTCGGAAGCTTTATTTTTGATATATCCGTGAACTATTTTGTCGCAGAAACTTTTTCAATTAGAACCACATTTTTTTTCGAATCGATATATCGAAAGTAACCGATCGGAGCATTGTGAATTACAACGATCTAAGTCGAAGTAACGGCAGTTTCAAAATCCTAATTTGCTTTCGAATTATTGAGAATGCAGAATTCAAATTAACAGTCGATTATGCATAACATGAGCTTCAATTAAGTTTTTTAATGTCAATAATAAAATAGTTTCTGATTTATTTTATGGATACGCTTTAAAAAAAAGACAAGTCAAAAGTACATTAGTATAACCGGCGAGAGAGTGTATGAATGCGCTCATGAAAGTGGAAGGAGCAAAAGAGGTATATCGTAGCATGTGGAAGTAGTCTGCCCACGCCAACGGAAAAAAGGCGTGATTTTATGTTTGTAATTGTATGTATGCATTATTTTACAGTAAGAAATATGGATTGAATTAGCTATTTTAATTTTTTTTTATTGTTCTTCACAAAAAAGGAGGAGGTTCTTAATTTGACTGTATTATTATTATATTTTTTTATGTTTATGTCATCTTAACTGATTTGAAAAAAATATTTTTTTGTTCGAGAGGTTTTGTCTCCCTTTTTGTCCCATTCATATTTTATCGAGATATGACAATTATCTCTAGAGATAATATGGAGATAAACAATATAAGCAAATTTGAATATTTTGATGACATTTTCAGATCATTACTTTGTTGAATATCGTGGCATGTGAAGTCTGTTTTTTCGTCTTTTACGATCATAAATTATGATTCACACCTACTGAGATGTCACTGTGAAAAGTGTGTAAGCGATCATTGTATTATTTTGAAAAAAAAAATTTATTACTTATGTTTGTTGAAAATGTCGAATATTATAAATCTAAAACATGGAAACAGTATACAAAAGACATCAGTCGAAAACAAATGAAAAGAAAACAAAAGGTGTGATTTATTTAGTATAGCTGTGACAGATTGCTCCGATAATTTTGTAAGCAATCTGTTGAATCACCAGGTACTTGCATTTTTTTTAAAGATAACACTATTTATATAGAAACTAGCTGTACAACATCTAGATAATATATCTAAATATATCTCAATACAAACACTTCTTACATACAATAACATTTTATAACGAATCACATAATATTATGGCATGTATTTGGGCTTTGGAAACCGTGTCTCACATATTTTGAGCTTACATATATTTACATTACTTATCTCAAGGTCAAAAATACAGTAGCTTTAGTACGATTTTTCATCGTTAACGCTTTTGACAAATCTCACATAGTTTTCTACTTATTCTGGCTCCCTGATTGGTCTAAATTTAGTGAAGCGTAGTAACCACTAGAGGCGCTGTACTGTTTTCAACAAAATTTGTTCGATATAAAATATCGAGTTTGTTATGAAAACTCGTACTAAGGGTACAGTTCTATAAAATGTAGAATAAAATATAGGATTTGAATACCAAATTACATTGTTAGTTTAAGGGTAATAACACTTTGAATTTAACACCCTGCATATAAATGCATTACAAAACAAAGTAAGCATCACAGAAGGAATAACATACAATACATAACAACATATTTCGATTTAATCTTTACTTAATACTGCTTTGGTATGGTTTTGTCACAATTTTAATTCTTCAATACTGCTCAGGTAATACATACGGAATTATAGCTTTTGTTTTCATACCTTCAAAGTTATGTACGTATGTAACTACGATAACTTTCTTTGGCATAGCCACCAAGATTTTGTGGCCTCCTTTTATTTCTACAACATCTACGGTTAAAATTGGATGGAGGGACAAAACGGGAATGTCAACTTGATCAGCGAAGAAATATTGTTTGATGGGCGTATGATTGTACAAGTCTAAGTGTTCGTTGACAATAGGCTTGTAGTATACGAGTAAAACTCCATTCTTGCAACCAATGAAGAAAATATCTCCGTATATCTTCATCATACTGATATATCTCAAAGGACCTTCAGGTATATGTATTCTTAAGCTCGCCACCCATATATAAAACATTCGCCAGTCAACATTCTCGATAAACTGGTATTGCCATAAACAATCAAAGATTTCATTGCGCTTTGTTAGCAAATTGAAGAGCTTGACAAATGAGTTGTTTTGATACGCATAGACGTTTTTCTCAGCTGTCAATACATTTAAATACCCATTATAAAAGCTAAGTGTGATGACAGTATCAGAATAATTCTGACGCAGCAAAGTCGCTGTCAACGACTTGTCTATGTCACAGAAAAATATCTCATTATTAAAGTTTACAAAATACACGACTCGGTCAACCGTCAGGAAGTATTTTGTATTGTAGAATATCATCTCTTCGTCTTGTTGTATTTCGCCTTCGCTACTAGAGTCCGAATCTGCGAGTCTCCGTCTCAGAGTAGGCTTTCGAACGATCCGGAGATGTAAGTGACTTCCAAGGATAATCAAGGCATCATCAAACTCTACGAATCTAGTGAAATCTCCGTACACAGGATTGCGTTCAGTCATTTCTAACGTAGCGATGTCATAATATACAACAGAAGACCTCTTGTGGACGGATAACATACCGTTTTTCAGCACGCACAGGTCTTGGATTTCTTCCGCGCTCTTAGACGAGTGGCAGAATTCATCTCTGAATTCATTTGCGTCAGACAGACGTTCCCAAAGGGTCAACGATCTGTAAATATCGAACCATAGGCGGCAGGAATTAGATTTCTTCTTAGCTTCCTTCGCGAGCGATTTAAACTCTGTTTTACAGTAATTCTTCCACATTTCGTCGTCATTTGTGACGTGATCGATTACTTCCTTCCATCGGTTGCACACTTGACGACATTTTATCAAATTTTTCGCTGATAAATATTTAAATAGATAGATTAGTAGTTCAGTAGGAAAATTACACAGATGTATCGGATTTTCACAGCACTTGGACATTGTTCAGTGATTTTATTGATGTAGAATTGTAGAAAAGGGAGATTCGAGTCAAAATACTGTTTTTATTTACTCTTCCTGCATCTTTATGTTTCTGTTTTTCATTTTTAGGTCAAACAAATATTTTGTGCGAACATTTTGTGCCGAATGAATAGAACAAATCAAAACAATGGCCAATTTACTCTTATCTATGACAATGGCAGGCCGCCGGCGGCGCCGGCTGACAGACCAACAACGAGTGCCGACATCAGACATGACATTTGACATTGACAGAGATTAATACATATAATGCAGACAGTGACATAAAAGGACAATAGAATAAAAAGTTTTTTTTTGGCGGGAATGTGGAAAAGTGTGAATTCTCTCATTGTGTTTTTTCCTAAAACTTGTGTTCTTCTGCGAGTTAATGTGTAATAAACGTGGATAATTAACCATTGAGTGCCGGTAAATATGTACGAGTGTAGAGATACAGCACAATGTTGAAAAACATGCTATTTGCGTTCTCACCAAAATTCCACTGAAAATCTTCAGTAAAGTCCACATTTTTACTGAGGGTTGGGCACTAGACTAGATTTTGACAGCTTTGACTTAAACTTGACTTGAAATTTGACTTTGACTCACCTTTGCGACATTAATTCTCAAAAACTTAAAGAATTTTCATACTTGACACTGACTAAATACACTAATTGTGTGTAGCCATAATAAAACCACAACTAAAACAAGGCTTTTCACATCCGCATTCCTCAGTAAATGATGATGTGACGTTGACGCCCTTTGATTATTTGACGCCTAGGAGAAGAAAAGAAAAACTAAAGGCAGGGCTGCGTTCACATCCTCCGGAGAAGGTTTTTTGGTTGTTTTTCAACTCGCTCGAAGGTCCGGAACGACCACGGGTGATTTTCACTCAAATTGTGACTTTGACATTTTGCGCAGCCTCGAATTTCGAGGTTATGTTCATTTATTTTTCTGTTTCTGAATATTTTCTGATCGTTTTTACGATTAATGTCTCGTCATGTCACATCTTGGTCTAGACAATGCAAATTTCTTCCGATCCCCTTAATCTGTAAAAAATTACAGCTTTTCCCGCCAAATTTACTGTCACAAACGTCAGAGCCTTATTTAACCATCGAATTTGATGGTTAAAAATTTGCAACCGGTGTGAAACAACCGAGGTCATGAACGACACAGTTGCTACTACCGAGTGCGACGCTCTGAGGTCGTGAACGGGGTTAGAGCGTTTGGGTGCACTCCGAGCGTAGGTCGTGAATGCAGCCCAGGTTTTCACAGGTAAGTAAGAGTACCCTTAGTAAGAGTTTTCATATCAAACTCGATATCGTCTATCGAACAAATTTTGTATGAAAAACAGTACAGCGCCTCTAGTAGTTTTCACACTTCACTACATTTAGACCAATCAGAGAGCCAGAATAAGTCGAAAACTATGTGAGATCTGTCATAAGCGTTTACGATGAAAACTCGTACTAAGGGTAAGGGTCAGTGCACAAGTCAGTATCGGTTACGAAGTAATTATTATATAATCTGTGGTATCGGCGCCGACACTGGCGCCATCCATGACTTCATTGGTTTACACGTACATTATAATTCATTACATTACATGGAGTCAGTAGTCGTGGTAAGCTTCTCACTGCTTTTCACGGTGAGCACACGTTTGTGAAGTCAGTGAGGAAGAAAAATGAATTAGCGAATGCAGCAGAAAAAAAAATTAAATTACTTGTTACATAATATTTCCATTTTGCTGTTTATTGAGTTAGCAGAAATGTTAGAAAATTATTTAACTAAAAAAAACGAATTTGGGTGAGAAAAAGGAAAAGGATTGACGACAGATACGAGTAGGTACTAAACTGGTTGCTCGGCTTTGCTTTTCCATAGGCACTCGTTTTACCATATAATTGCACCAATTTCAATGTTTCGTCTTCGCTTAGTTTACGAGTAATTTTCAGCGAGACGCAACGTCAACCTACAACACAGCGACAGTGACTGACCCAGCGCTGACTGCAACTGACTTGTCCATTTAGCATTTACACGGGGTTGTACACGCCGACTGACCTCAAAATATTCGTGTGCGATATTACAAGTCAGCGCTGACCTGACCGCTGTATTGACTTCAAATCAATATACATTGGGTTTTTCTCGGATCAGCGCTGACTTGTCTCGAATTCGAAGTCAGTCACTGTCACCCTGTCTAAATCTGCCTTAACGGGGTGGACTTCAGTCAGGGCCCGAAGGCAAGAGATGCCGGGATGACCTGCCCTGCCTGAGAATTTTGAACAGGAATTTCTTGTTAGTTGCAAGACGAGGGATTATTTATATAAGGCATATTCTAAATATATAAAATCCAAAGTCCTGACTGACAGACTGATATCAGTATCAAACCACAGCCCAAATCGCTGGTCCTAGGACCAGGAAAGGACGCATAAAGTTTAGAGAAGTGAAATGAGTTAGAGGGTGTGTTCTTTGTGAAGTGTAGACATCTACTATGAAAGGATTTTTCGAAATTCCACCCCTAAGAAGGTGAAACGGAGCGTTGAACTTTCTATGAATAATTGTCTTAAAAATTCTTGATTCAAAAATCATCCCCCACGCGTTTGTCTGACGCACTGAATGATTGTCTGACATATCAACGCACTGCCTAATCCGCTGGTCTTAGAGACATGATATTTGGAGGATGTGTTATTTGTAAAGTGCAGGTCTCCAACTACTACGAAAGTACGAAACGTACTAAGAAAGGGTTTTTCGAAATTACGCCCCCAAGGGGGGTGAAATGGAGGGTTGAACTTTCCATAAAACTTTTCATTCTCTGGGGGCGCTCGATCGACTTTAAATCAATTTGGTATACAATTTCTTTAATTAAAATTATGTTATTGTTAGTGTTCTTTGTGAAGTAGGCATCCACTAAGAAAGGGTTTTTCGAAATTACTCCCCTAAGAGGGTGAAACGGAGGGTTGAACTTTCTATGAATAATTGTCTTAAAAATTGGTACACACACGCTTTAATTAATATTATGAGTTACGTGCATCACAGTTATTCCAAAATCATCCCTGACATGTTTGTCTGATATATTAACGATCTAACTAATCCATTGGTGTTAGAGACATGATATTTAGAGGGTGTGTTATTTGTGAAGTGCAGCTATCCACTAAGAAAGGGTTTTTCGAAATTCCACCCCTAAGAGGGTGTAATGAGTGGTCTCATTTTCTGTGAAACATTTTATTCTCTGGGTCGACTTGTTAATTGGTACATATATTCTTCAATGAAAATAATGTGACATCACAGTTTTTCCAAAATCATCCCCCACGCCTTTGTATGATTGACAGACTGACTGATATATCAACGCACAGAAAGACGCTGGTTCTAGAGACATGACATTTGGAGTGCGTGAAGTGTAGATTTCTATTTAAAAGAGATTTTTTGAAATTCTTCCCTTAAGAGGAAGAGGAGATTCAACCTCTCATTTCTCATGAGAGGTTGAATCTCTCTGAATTTTCTGTGAAACTTTTTATTCAATTTAACCAACTATTCTTTGACTACCCTGACTTTGTCGAACTACCCCTGCGAGTTCAAAAGTGTGCAGTTTCCCATTAAAGTCTGCTTTGCTATGATCATAAATCAATCTCGAGGCCAAACTCTTAATTTAACAGGGGTAGACTTAGGAAGGACTGGTTTTCGTTGGGTTATCTTTGACAGTTTGTATATTTGTTTCTAAAGAAAAAAATGTAATTTGTTTGCTGTAGTCCCCGCGAGCGAAGCCACGGGCAGAAGCTAGTGACTTTATAAAGAATGTGTTTGCTGTCGTGCTGAAAACCAGGACCTGCATGGGATTGTCGTCGGTATTAATGTCGGTATTACTGTAGGTATTTGTTCCCGTGGTGCTGCATCCTTCACACCACCATACGTAGTATTATTATCTTTTCTATGACACCACACCCTAGTTTGAATAGAATCGCACTGCTGGCCAGTTTAGGTTTAAACTTAAACTAGCCAGCATTGCTATAATTTATTCTATCAATTTCTAATTATTATTATTTTTATAAATTAGGATACACAATACAAGTATTGTATCGCCTAATCATACTACTCGTACAATCTAGCCTAGGTAGGCTAAAAAGTAATTTAAATCTATCATAAACTTATAAATTGACATAAACAAAGAATGTGCCCACCGGTACTTTTCTTATTGTCTCTATTGTTAAGGTGAAGACACATTGTTATCGTGTTCTTTATGCATAGCACTTACACTATATTCCACTAAGGTTCACTATACACTACATTAATTCGAACGGTTTAGTTCTTTTGAGTCTTCTCTATATTTGTGAGGTCGAGGAGTTGTATTGCCTCGACGTTCACGTGATGGTGAAGCCTTCGTTCGTGAGCCTCTGCGCATTTTTTTATGGTGCTGGCGACAATCTCAATGTGAAGGTCCCTATGCAGGTCATCATTGCGTATATACCAGGGTGCTCCAACGATTCCCCTCAGTACTTTATTTTGGAATCTCTGTATGATGGAAATGTTGCTTTGTTTGGTGCAGCCCCATAGCTGCGCACCATAAGTCCAGACGGGCATAAGGACTTGTTTGTATATAAGAATTTTGTTTTGTATTGATAGTTTGGATTGTTTTCCAAGCAACCAATACATGTTCTTATAGCGGAGGTCTAATTCATCTCTTTTTAATACGCTTTTATTAGCTTCAGACGTATGTATGTTTGTATGTTAGTATGTAACGGAATCTTTGAACATGATTTTAACCCCCTTCAAAACGTCGGATTAACTCGAATTTTTGGCATACTTATTAAGGACCGATGATAATAAAAAAAAAATTTAAAAAAAAATCCAACTAAAAAATAGAAAATAAATTTTAATAAATTTGAATTAAAATAGTGTAAGAAAAAATGATTTTATTGTAAAAAAAAGCGTGGGGTGCTTTTCAGGATATTATCAAAATAACCCCTTCTAGTCATATCTGCTAGGCTATTCTGTAAGCTTTCTCGACATCGGAATCCGCGGTGAGATTCGAATTTTGTACTACGAAATTAATTCGTATCACGTTCGTAATACGGTTGAATTTCATAGTACGCAATTCTGATCTCACCGCGGATTCCGCTGTCGAGATAGCTTACAGAATAGCCTAGCTGTTCATAAAATATTTGGAACTATTGATACCATGCACCCCACGCTTTTTTTTTACAATAAAATCATTTTTTCTTACACTATTTTTAATTCAAATTTATTAAAATTTCTTTACTATTTTTTAGTTGGATTTTCTATAAAAGCGTATTTTTTTAGTTTTTTTAAACTATTATTTATTTTCTTGACATGTGCTTTCCATCGTAATTTCGTATCAAGCGTCATGCCTAAATGTTTGGCTGTATTCTCATATGGTACTTTATTACCATTGAGAAAGACTTCACAATAGTTTTCATTTTTGTTGGTAAAGTTGATATGGATGGATTTAGATTCATTTAGCTTCATCTTCCATTTTGTTGTCCAGTTATAAACCTATCAATAGATAGCTTTTTGGACTTTAGCAGCCGCTTCTTCGTGAGTGCTGCCTACGGCCATAATAGCTGTGTCATCTGCGAAGGTAGCTATTGTGCTGTCTTCTAATTTGGGAATATCGCAAGTGTACAGAAGGTACAGGACCGGACCAAGTACACTTCCTTGCGGAACTCCGGCTTTGATTAGTTTTAATTCTGAATGCCTCTTCTTGTCTTATCCTAAACATTCTGTCTGAAATATAAGATTCCAGAATATCCGAGTACGGCTTCGGTAAGAACTTTTTAAGCTTATGCACAAGGCCTTCATGCCAGACTTTGTCAAAAGCTTGTGCCACGTCAAGAAATACAGTTGAGCATACCTTCTTTTCTTCGAGTGTTTTTTTCTATAATATTAGTTATTCGGTGGACTTGATCAATAGTCGAATGTTGTTCTCTAAATCCAAACTGGTACTCAGGGATGAGGTTAGAGCTATATATGATTGGTTTTAACCTTTTAAGTAACAGCTTTTCAAATAGTTTAGACATTATCGGCAAAGAGATATTGGTCTATAGGATGATGTTAAATGGGGTGGCTTGCCTGGCTTTCCTATCATTATTACTTCTGCAACTTTCCACAAATCTGGTACATATTTCATTCTAAATGAGGCATTTATGATTGTTGTTAATTTTACCATGCTCTTTTTCGGCAAATTTCGCAGTATTTCCCCTGATATCAGATCATATCCAGGGGCTTTTCTTGGGCTTATACTATATTTAATTTCTCGTAGAACTTCTCTTGGCGTCACTAATTTGATGTATTTCGGTTCGTCTAAGTTGGTAGAGTTTACTTCTAAGGTTAAGGATTCGCAACTAATCTCAGAATCGTTTGGTCTGAATATATTTTCTAGATGCTCAGCAAATCTTTTTGCTTTCTGCTCGTTGTTAATAGCCCACGTTCCATTTTCTTCTTTAATAGGCGGAATGTGTACGGTTGACTTTTTTTTGTTTTTAATTGCTTTCCACAAAGAGTAGTCTGTGCTTTTATCACTGGTTAGTTTCTCGAGGTACATGTTAGTATTGTCGTCGTTATAACTCTTTATCTGTCTTCTTAGGTTAGCGGTAAGATTGTTCAGCTTTCTTTTGTCTTTTGGGCATCTAGAGCTATGCCATTTTTTCTTTGTTTTCTTTTTTCTTCTATAAGACGCTTAATTATTGCCGGATATATATTGCATTTAGTTGCTCTATTAAAATCAGGTGTATTTTTCTATGCTGCTTGTTGAATATGTTCTATAAATCTTTGTAACTCCAAATTTAATTGATCTGGTGTTTTTAATGGTACCTTAAGATCTACAGAACTATCCAGATCTTGCTTAAAATGCTCCCAATCTGTGTGCCGGTTACATAGAGATGGTACTTTTTCTCTATGTTTTATACTCTCACATATTTCGAGATATACAGCAGAATGATCAGAGTTTAAGTCGTAGCTCTGGCGTGTTCTCATATAATTTAATGACAAATTCTTGACTATAAAGAAGTCTAAGAGGTCAGGAATCTTGTTCGGATCTGTGGGCCAAAAGGTAGGCGTTCCAGTTGAAATTGAATCGCATTTCATGTCTTTAATTGCGCTGAATAGTTCCCTACCTTTAGTATTTGACAGTCTTGAGCCCCAATAAGTGTGCTTAGCATTGAAGTCACCTCCAAGTACAAATCTGTTACCCAAACTTGTCAATAAGCTCACATACTGTTCTTTTTTTATCATATACCGCGGCGGGCAGTAGATAGCTGATACCGTTACAGGATATTTTTTTGTTTTAAAACAGATAGCTACAGCTTGGATATCTTTTCCCTCGTAAGTTACATTTTTATGATGATCAGTATTGTCTCTTATTATAACGGCACTACCACCTCTTGCTGTATTATCAGGATGAAGTGCGTGATAAATTTTGTAGCCCTTAAACTGAATGAAACATTGTTTTGTAAAGTGGGTTTCTGAAACCAAACATACGTCGATTCTTTCCATATCTAGGATTACTTGCAACTCATTTTGATGTTTTAGTAATCCATTGCAGTTCCAGGCAATCATTTTTAGTTGTTTGTTCATTATGTAGCTCTAGATTTTGCTCTTTTGGTGCTATTTTCAATTATTTTCAGTCTCTCATCAAATGATAATATAAAATTCATTATTTTATCCAACTTTTTGTCAGTACTAATTGCTGAAAGAGGAGCATGAGGTATTTTAGGTATGCCCGTTGAAGCGACTTGTGCGTAAGAAATATTCTTATTCACTTCGGATTTGTTACTTGTAAATGGCTTTGATAGAATATGACTGTCTCTTGTTTGAGCACGTATCTCTTGTTGTGTTGGAGCAGATTTTTTTGTGATTTTGTTTCTAAGTAATTGTATCTCTTTTGCTACAGAGCATCCTCGGTAGTTAGCTGGATGAGGCGCTCCACAGTGGACACATTTTGGCTTAGCATCTTTTGGTTTCTGGCATTCCTTTGTTAAGTGCTTACCCGTGCATTTGACGCACCTTGGTTCCTTAAAACAATATCTCTGGGTGTGCCCATAAGCTTGACACCTTTTACATTGAGGGACGATCTTTGTCGATTTTATCGCTTGTATCTTTACTTTACATCCCATAATAATTTTAATCCCAAAAATGTTGTTGATCTCCTCGTTATTGTCGAACGTCAGCATAAACATGTTGAGAGGTTCCTTAGTTTTCCAACTAAGTTTGTTTACTGCTTCGATAATTTTGAAGCCTTTATTTTTCAAGTCATCTATTATTCGTTCTGGTTTGCAGGTGGCGTGTAATTTTTTAGCCATAACTAGTATTGGCCTTTCTTGTTTGTTTTCATAAGAATGAAACACACAGTTATTGACATTGACAGCCGTTGTTATTGCTCTGTATGATTCGTCACTTACAGTGTTTACCTTAACTGTACCACCGCTCATCATTTAATGCATTTAGCATTAGCTGGCTGCTTATCAGACAAGAAGTCATAAAACTTTTGGTAATTGTTTATACCGTCGACGATAATTGGTGGTGGCAGAGGATTTTTTCGGACTTTTTCCTTGGACACATTTTCTTCAATGTTTTTTTCGTCCGCTTTCTCTTGAGTGGGAGAGGTGTTCAATTTTCTTTTTTTTCGTGTTTTGTTACGAATCCACCCCGTTTCTCGAGCGAGCTCTTCCTCGTCCGTGTTGTATTCAACATTGGCTTCAGAATGCTCATTGGTTGGAAGTTCAGGCTTGTCAGTATTAGTTTCTGCGAGGCACTTCAACTGTTTTTGAAGAATTTTGATTTGACTATTTAGGTCATCAATAAGGCTTGCCATTCTTTTGCGCTCTTGTCTCTCTTCAACAAAACGCTCGTAGAGCATATGTTCAACCCTAGTTGTTAATTCTATGGGCTCACTATTTGGCGAATTGGGATCCATGATAAGGGCGGTCAGTATAACCTCGCCTTAATAATTTACTCACTGTCGACCTTGCACAACGATAACTAGGTCATCGTTGCGGAGCGGCCGCGTCTTGACGCAGCGGTAGCGTTTTTTGATGCGTTAGCACTACACAGTAGGTTACGCGCGGGCGCGAATCACAACCGATCTTAGCGAAAATCGAACGATCACTGATGACTGATTCTGAAGCTACAAATGGACAACCTCATCAGAAGAAGGATACATTCATAGACGAAATATATAAGGATGAGATAGTGCAGATATTTTGACAAATTCAATTTAATCCGTATGCTTTAATTATAAGGTTGTAATTGCTTTGTAGAACAAAACGGCCCAATTGAGAGACACCCGGGTGGGAGTGTGTCCTTGTCTAACAACCTGCTAGTCCTATATATGTTCTATACTATATGTATGGTACATATATAAGTTGTCCATACAAAAGAAAGGGACAAACTCCGTTCAAGTTCGGTCTCATGGGCGCCGGTGTACGCTAGCAGGTCTGTGGAAAAATTACATTGATAATAATATGCTGACATTTTTTCTGTTCTAAAAGTATGAGAAGCAATTGAATCCAGACTAATATTATAAAGAGAAAACGTATTTAAACGAGTTCAACTTTTGAGATGTTAAAACAAGAAGCAAGTGCATTAGTTTCAATATCGCGGAAAATATCTGTTCTGTCTGTCCCGCTTTCACGCCAAAACTACTGTGGTGGGGGAGGGGAGGTGATGGGAGGTGGAGGGGATGTGAGGGGATGTGGAGGGGAAGTGACAGGGAAGCGGATGTGAGGGGAAAGTGGAGGGGAGGGGAGGGGGAGTGTATGCTATGTGAGGGGAAGGAGAGTGGAAGAGTAAGGGGGAGGGGGAAGAGGGGAGGTGGAGGACGGGAGGGGAGGGGGAAAGGGGAGGTGGAAGTGAGGGGGAGGGGAAGGGAGGGAGAAGGGGGATTAGCGTGGTGTGGTGCGGTGCGGTGTAGTTGGGATACATATGTGTCTTATTAGTTAATCACCCAAAGACACTATTCCACGCGGACGAAGTCGCGGGCACAGCTAGTAGGTTATATTTATTATATTTAAGAGTACACTAAAAAGTATTATCTACGGTTATTGTTGCAGTGTAATAACAATCAAGCCGTAGAAAAAAGATTGGCATAGCTTATATACAGTAGTTAGGTAGGTTTATTTATAATATAATATCTTACCGAAGTATGTGTTTTGTTTCTTAAATAAACTATTAACTTATATAAACTGGCCAAGTGCAAGTCGGACTCACACTCGTAGGGTTCCGTACAGTCCACAGTAGAGTATTTTATAACCATAATTTTTCACCACAAGAAATTAACTTTGTTTTTCATAGTGTTTCTATGAAAAAAAAAAATTTGCGGACGCTATATCTCAAAAACTGCTAACTATATCTTGTTCAAACCAATTTTCGTTGAAAGTTTTTATTGTACAGCATGTATTTTTTTTTAGATTTTTCACTTCCTTACTTTAAAAGTTAGGGGGGCACACATTTTACCTCTTTAGACGTGCCTATCTTTCAAATTACTGACTTTGGGAAAAAATTGTTTTAAGAATATCAATGTCAGTATATATATATGTATATATATTTATCTAATACTATAACAATCTTTGTCCTAACATACTGACTGACTGACAGACAACGCACAGCCTAAGCCGCTGGTCGTAGAGACTTGAAATTTGGAGGGTATATTTGTACTAAGCAAGGATTTTCCAAAATTCACCCCTTTAGGGGATGAAATGGGGGTTCAAAGTTTGTATGGAGAAACAAGATTAGAAAGTATTTTCTATTCGAAACTTCACACAAGTGCTTCAGTAAAAAAATAAGTAAATACGTGTTTCAAGCTTTTTCAAAAGTTCATCCCTAAAAGGGTGAAATTGGCTAACAAAGTGTGAAACAAGATTAGAAAGTCTTTTCTATTCAAAACTTCACACAAGTGCTTCAGTAAAAAAATAAGTAAATACGTGTTTCAAGCTTTTTCAAAAGTTCATTCCTAAAAGGGTGAAATGGGGAAACAAAGTGTGAAAATCAATATTGTTTCGGATTGCGCTGAAATTTAGAATGCAGATGACGTAGGTATCCGCTTATAAGGATTTTCTAAAATCCCCCACGGATATTAGTTAGGTACTTTTTATTTTTAATTATATATATAAACTTATAGATTTACTTAAGTAAGTACTTCTGTAAATAAATAAGTAAATACGTGTTGCAGGATTTTTGCAAGGGGTTGGTAAAAAAGCCTGAAAATCAATATGGTTTTTCGGGTTTTATAAATATGAATCTCTATCTCCCTTACGCAATAACTTGAAAACTGGTGAACCGATTTGGCTTTTACATCATAGATGTTTTTATGATATAAAAGGTTTTTACAAAATAAAAGTTTTAAGTAAATAAAAAATAATTCTTTAACGCGGGCGAAGCCGCGGGGCACTTGTAGTATATATATATATATATATATATATATTTATATATATATACTACAAGTGCCATTTATATATTTATATATATATATATACTTGTTTATCTAATTTAATAGGACAGCTGTCTTTGTCATCCAAATTTTCTAACTTGAGGGTGGTAGCTGACCAGGCGGACACTAGATAGTGTCCTAACACCATGCGGGGGTTGTTGGTTTCTTAACGATGTTTTTACCTCACCAGAGGGCTACTGTGAAAATCGCACATACATTTTTCGATATAAAAATCCATTGGTGCACGGCGGGGATTGAACTCGGTACCGCTGGCATCAAAGCCGACCGTTCTCCCGATTACGTCACCGGGTCCGCCTATCTACTCGTACATTCAACATTTCAATAACAATATTTGAAATGCAAAAGTCCATGCTAGGCCTAGAATTATTCTCTGACTCTCTAGGGCTGTGCTGCCGGAACATCGTAAGGTTATGGCGGCAGATTTTGTCCTTGATGGCAGTAGGAGACCGACTCGTACTTGGCCAGTTTATATTTTATTTGTTATTTAAATATGGTTGTTAACCGCAGAATAACTGAGCGAACGAGCGAGCTGTCTTAACGAAGCCATAGATTAAATATACGAAGCGAAGACAGATTTACTAGATATTGTAAAGATAACAAACTCCAGTTGAGTATCCCTAAATGCATTTATATACATTTTACAAAAAATAAAAAAATTGTTCAATTTAATTACACATTGTGCAATACTCCTCTTTCACGATTAGATTCACTTAGGGACTTGGGAGTGCAGTTGGATTCTAAGCTGTCCCTAAACGAACATGTGGATAATATAGTCAATAAAGCTTTTAATATGTACATGTTCGTTATGCGATTTTCTCTGGATTTCAAACGTCCTTCTACATATATGTACTTGTACAAAACTCTTGTTCGCTCACAGCTTGAATACGCTGCAGCAGTCTGGAACCCCTAATTGTAGTACAATTAATATATAGATTCAATAGAAAGGGTTCAACGTAAGTTCTTGCGCGCGATGTGTTATAGAAGCCACAAACTATGTTATCTATTCTATACGCAGCTGTCATGTAAATACAATTTATTGACTCTAGAGTGTAGACGTAAATACCTTGAATCTACGACCCTATTCAAAATCGTCAACAACCTCTTCGACTTCATGAGCCTAGTGAGAAGTATATGTTACTAGCTGACCCGGCAAACGTTGTTTTGCCATATAAATAAATGGCTATTAAAAAATAAGGGTTGATCGTAGAAGGGTGAAAATTGAGGATTGTATGTATTTTTGTATGTTGTATCATAAAAAAATAGAAATTAAAAATTTTGTCTAAAAATAAAATAAAAATTTAGGGGTGGACTACCCCTAACATTTAGGGGGATGAAAAATAGATGTTGGCCGATTCTCATAGATACCGGATAATCACAAAAAATTTCATCAAAATCGGTCAAGCCGTTTCGGAGGAGTATGGCAACGAAAACTGTGACACGAGAATTTTATATATTAGATGTTGTGCCTAGAGAATCTCAAAAACGGAAGTACGCGCAATTCGCATATTTGCCCTGGGATCGTGCCGTACGAACAGCGGACGACGAGCTCCTTACGTAGAATGGTAGAGTCCTACAATGACAACTTTGTTGAAATAGATATATTATCCTGTAACTTGAATAGTTTTAAAGTTTCAGTTTTCCAAAAATTACTACAATTATCCCCTAGATAATTAATTATATTACTTAATTTATTAATTAGAATCCTTTATCTCCTCTTTCGTGTTATACATAATTATTCAATGTTTACTGATTGGGTCTCGTGGTTGTTGCAACCGACCTTGTGTTTTCTGTAAAGTAAAATCCGGGGGTCTTCAAATCGCGAGTGAACAGGTATCTTCTAG
The DNA here is from genome assembly GCA_954871355.1 of Cabera pusaria. NCBI lineage: Eukaryota > Metazoa > Arthropoda > Insecta > Lepidoptera > Geometridae > Cabera > Cabera pusaria. Next base: position 10,201,918 of record OX940912.1, on the reverse strand, counting down.
GCAAGCGTGCATCGTCGATCACATCTTCACTTAAAATCAGGTGAGATAGTGGTCAAACGCTTGCTTATGTTCAGTAAAAAAAAAAATACATAACATTCTACTTTGCATGTAATCTGTGAATTTGTGGGCTGCATTATTATCAAAATGTATATAATTTATTTTATGTAGCTGTTTGCTTTTCCTAATTAATAAATAAAACATAAAATAAATAAATAAGAGACAAAGCAAAACCGTCGGCGAAAACACTCACTTTGGCCTGCTACATTTACAACACTGTACATATTTAATTGGTCACGACAAAGCTAACATTGTATTTCATTACCAACAGACACTTTGAATTTGTAAGTCGTGTTTTCTTTTACTAATTCGTTTTGATACGGTTGGAAAATTCACCGTTACTAATGCAAGAATATTTAATGAGTAACTAATTTTCAATTATTTTAGAAAACATGTAATAATATCTCACGGTAGCACCACCAGCGGTTTATTCGTAGCCGAGCCGTATAAAGTTCTTTTTACCCGACTGCGCTACGCAAAGGAGAGGTAATGTGTTTATCAGTCTATATATGTATGTATGTATGTATGTATGTATGTATGTATGTATGTATGTATGTATGTATGTATGTTTGTTCCTTTGTGGCATACTAGAGACCAAACGTGTGGGCCGATTTTGATAATTGGCACGTCAATAGATTCGCCATGCTAGCGCGAGTGTCAACGAAAGCATAAAAAATTGAAAAATTCAAAATGGCGGATTTCAGACGCCAAAATTTGGGGTTCAAAAAAATTTTTTTTTTAAAACCTATCGAGTGGGGTATCGAATTAAAGATCTTAAAATGGAGATTCAAAATATATTTATAACAAATAATTTATCATCGTACAAATCGAAAAAAAAAACGATTTTACATGCCGCGTTAGTCACTTTCAGTAACAAGTTTGCGGTGCTTATCTCTGAAGTTACTTATCGAGATCTCAATAAAATTACAATGACACCAAACGAAAATCATATTAACTCAAACAAAAATAGAATTTTCCAAATCGGTTAAGAATTGATGGAGTTCTGAGGTAACAAACAACCCTTTTTTTTGGTATAGTCGTTTAATAGTACAACTGTAAAGTAAGTAAGCTTAAAAAGCAATACCCTATCTATTTCACGCATTTCGGTTTTGTTGTTCTTTTTTTCCAAGGTAGTACCTTAGACAAAGCTGTGGTCGACTTAAGTTCACGCATTTTTGCGAAAGGTCAAGCCTATGTAGCATTGAGCCGGGTTAGATCTTTAGATGGACTAGTAATAAGTAGTTTAGATCCCCGGAAACTACTTAATAATACACATGACATCAACTCTTTAAATGAAATGAGAAGATTATGGAATTTGCCGTCCTTTACTTAACTAAAAAGTGTAAAATAAAAAATATTAATTAAAAAATCAAAAAACCCGACTGCGCAAAAAGTGAAGTGTTAAAAAACGAAATGAAAAGAAAAAACAAGTAAGTCTAGTAGTTTAGACTTCTGTTTAGGGACATCAAAAAACTATACCATTTAAATTATTTCTCGGTCGATACACTGATAAAATAAGTTAATTAGTAACACAAAGAGCAGTTAGCGCTGTCTCCTCTTTTACAGCGAACGTCATAAGGCTTATATTTTAATTAACATTTTTTGCCAGGTGGGTGCAGTGTGGAAATAGTCGGTGACACACAGCGAGACGCGGCGAGTAAGTACTATCACATAATATTTAATAGTACTACGTAGTACTGTTAAGTATTCTAAGACGCGACGCGATGATGCTTGTGGTTTCGCGACGCCGACAAATTATCTCAAATGTGTATCTTAATGTGTAAGTAGTAAATCAAGTAAAGCGCTTTAATGAACACAAGTGTACTTACTATAAACTTGTACCTATTTTGAATGTATTGCATGACTTACTTAATTTTGGTTAAGTAAGTGAATTATGCATTATATTAAGTAGGTAATACTCCGATTGTATATGTACACTTTCTGTAAAACAAAAAAATTTCATTTCATTTCATATCAAAGTTTGTTTTTATTTCACCCTCTTTAAAAGTGCGCGCCGCGACGGATCTCGGTGTGAGATGTCACTAAGCTAAGCAATATTTCTTCTAGTTAACGTTAATTAACTACGAGAAAACTAAAATTCGACTACGGATGAATATAGCAATGTCACATAACTTTTTAGGGTTCCGTAGCCGAATGGCAAATACGGAACCCTTATAGATTCGTCATGTCTGTCTGTCTGTCCGTCCGTATGTCACAGTCATTTTATTCCGAAACTATTAGGACTACAGAATTAAAACTTGGTAGGTAGATGTATCCTGTAAACCGCTTTCTGATTTTTATGCAAAAATAAAAGTTTAAGGAGGGGCATTCCATACATGGAACTGGAACAAAAACATTTTTTTTTCTTCAAACCTATACGTGTGGGGATATGTGTCTATGGATAGGTCTTTAAAAATGACATTGAGGTTCCTACAATCATTTTTTCTCAAAGTTAATCATTCAAAAGATAAAGTGGTAAAATGTGTGTCCCCCGCCCTCTAACTTCTAAAGTAAGGGAGTGAAAAATCTAGAAAAAATATATTCTGTAGATCTCAATAAAAACTTTCAACGAAAATTGGTTTGAACGAGATACAGTCAGCAGTTATTGAGATATAGCGACCGCAAGTATAACTTTGTTTTTCATACAAACACTATGAAAAACAAAGTTATTTTTGTAGTTGCGAAAAATCATAGTTATAGAATACTCTACTTTGTTACGGAACCCTACGAGTGCGAGTCCGACTTGCACTTGGCCAGTTTATTTTGTGTCTGACAAGCAAGACAAGCCATTTTATTTATGAATTCATGTTTTGTGAAAGCAAGACAAGCCATTTTATTTATGAATTCATGTTTAGAATGGATAACCAGCGCTACGCTCCAGTCAGACAAACTGAAGAAGAAAGGGAAGAAAGATTGAGGAACCCGTTTATAAGACAGGTGAGTCTTCACAGTACTTACCTATGTTGTAGAAGCATGCAAGAGTCACGTCACTAGACGTTGACAATTAAAATAATTTTTTTACGTTTTCAACCCCATATCGCACCATTTTCAAAAATTTCCAAGAACTGAATCGACCAAAAATCAATGTATGTAAGTAAGTATATAACAGAAAAAAAATCTACCTATGTCCGTTAAGGTACGGACACACCGCAGCGTCCTGCGTGCGCGATCAAGGCGGCGATCAGATAGATCAGATTCTATACCCCTAGGTGATAAGTGTGGCCCAAACGCGGGCAAAGCCGCGCGGCGAAGCTAGTATATGTATATAAACCTTCCCTATGTAATGATCATAAATAAAGTGAAAGCTAGGCGTAGCGTGCTCACCATCTTCAGCCACGTGAGTGCTTTCCACCATACAAGACAGCTTGGTCAACTTTGACCACTATTTCGCATAGTGGAAAGCAGCGTGTAAAGCCTGGCCGATCTAATGTAAATAAAAAAAAAACATTATTTTGAACCAACCTCGAAAACAAATCTTGATGCATAACTTATCTCTAATGAACTACCTATTGTTATAATATATATAAAACGTGCACAATCCATAGATATTTTCAAAGACCAAGTTCGCAAATTCTATCTCTCTTCGGTCAGATAACTTTTCCTATTATTTCGCAACAAATATAATAGTAATAATAGACATTAATCAGCTCACCCAATAGTCTCATAATATAATGTACCATCTTTTTATAATATAGTTTCCCATATCTCCTTCTCATCCATAGTAATAACTAAGTTAACATTGTAAAGGGCCTCTTCACGTTGGCTTCGGCTCCGTCAATGCCTTCCAAAGGACCGGAAGATATGCAGCCCGTGATGTGAATTGAATAAAAATATTTATTGAACACGTGAGCCTTAGAGCTAAATACATTGAGATTGAACCTACCTATACATGGTATGAATTGAATTAAGGCTATATTTTATTAATACAGGGGGTTGGTTCCCTGCCCCACAAACTAGTATTAAAACTGTGTCTTGTAGGACAGTGATCCTCCGCCAGCACGATCGCACGGTAATATAATAAACAGTATTCTGACTCCATACTAACGGTCGGAACGCGCGTCATGCCTACGCGCCTTGAGTTCGGTACACACTCGGTACACAGGGCTTCGTTCACGTCCTCCGGAGAAGGATTTTAGGTTGTTTTGCAACTGACTCGGAGGTCCGGAACGACCACGGGTGTTTTTCATTCAAATTGTGACTTTGACATTTTGCGCAGACTCGAATTTCGAGGTTATGTTCATTTATTTTTCTATTTCTAAATAATTTCCGTTTGTTTTTACGATTAATGTTTCGTCATGTCACGTTTTGGTCTCTACAATGCAAATTTCTTACGATCCCTTTAATCTGTAAAAAAATTACGGCTTTTCCCGCCAAATTTAGTGTCACAAACGTCAGAGCGTTTTTTAACCATCGAATTTGATGGTTAAAACACAATTTACTGATAACACATCTACATGTGAATTTAAATTACTATGTTAAAGCACAAATAAAGACCTATAGTCTACGCTCGTGTTAAAAATAGACTAGTATTTAGGTAGTTTCCTAGGCTAGACTACCTACTTACTTATGTATTGAGCTACTTACGTATATTATTGAATTTGACGAAATAGCATTATGAAGTTATTAAGAGAGTAATAAATGGCAGGTACCTACGTAATAAGATTTACACTGTAATTTACTTTTCGAGTAAGATATGGAAGTATATAAAATATGTATTGTCATATTTTCACAACGAATTTCATTACTGAAATAAAAAATATAATATTACTATCACAAAGACTAGAAAGATCGTCAAAGATCGGCAATTAAAATACTGTAGGCGAGCAGCCCTATCGCGCGTGTACGTACCGCGCGATGCCGCTGGTTGCCGCGCGGCTTTAGCTTTTGATCTCAACGCCGAGTCACAATACTGTATTGTTACGTGCGGGGTGGTATTAAAATGCCAATCCGATGAGATTAACGTTTATTTCCACTGATCACTAGGTTAGCACAATGTTCCACAGTAGTTGTCCAAATCGTCTTGCACAATTATCAAAAGTCCGTTAACACACACTGAGGTCGTTGGTAATCACAATCACTGATTTCACTGTTCACAGTTCACAACACTAGTTCACTGATAACACTTAACGATCACTTGGTCGCTATCCGCGCTTAGATAGTTACACTGTCGCTTCCAGAGAAAGACTGACTCAAGCCGCGGTTTCAACGTCTTATATAGGACGAGAATATTTCTACTGAACTTTCTAGTATTGACTCGAAACAATAGACAAAAGACGTTCAAAACAAAGCAATAACAATCACAAACAAAAGGGGCGGCTTTCCTTTGAGCATCTGACGTAAACAACTTTACCATACATGCTAATTTGATCTCTAACTACTTATGAATAAGGTTCAATCTTAACTACAAAACTAGGTACATTGACTAGGGTCTGAATCCCCGGAAGGTTAACTTTTATGACGGTCGGGTCGGGTGTTTATAGCCCGTAATTAGTCTATTCTTTCCCACGGTATTTTTGTTCGAGAAGCTTGGCGAAACATCGCGACTCGACGACGCGATGTAACATTATCCCCTTCTTAGTTATGATCGTCCCGATCATCATTTGTTCCATGGTATCGTGTAAGTCGATCGATGTGTACTACCCTCGGCTTTCCTCTCTGGCCTCGTTTAATGCGGTAGGTAACGTCGTTTATCTTCGTGATAATCTGGTATGGTCCTTCCCAATGAGCCTGCAGCTTCGGACTTTTTCCTTTCCTTCGTAGTGGGTTGTGCAACCAGACGAGAGTTCCTTCTTCGAAACCCATCGTATTCGCTCTACGATCGTACCGGGTCTTCATTTTTTCACCAGTTTTTAAACTATTCTCTCGAACTATCCTGTGCACTTCGTCCAGCTGACTACGAAGATCACTGACATAGTCGGTTACAGGCTTCGGAGCATCTGGCGGGGAACCAGTTATGGCGTCGATAGGAAGTCTTAGTTCGTGTCCAAAATTCACATTTGCAGGAGTCATACCAGTGCTGTCATGGGTAGCGGAACGGTATGACAACAAGAACAGAGGTATGTACTGATCCCAGTCACGTTGATGTGCGTCCACGACTTTAGCCAGGTGATTCTCCAACGTCTGGTTAAACCTCTCAACCATTCCGTCTGACTGTGGATGAGCTGCCGTTGTCCGCGTCTTTCGGATCCCGAGGAGGGTGCACATTTCCTGAAATAGGGCAGACTCGAAGTTCCTTCCTTGATCGGAATGCAGTTCCATCGGTACACCAAATCGACAGATCACTTCTTGCACCAACTTATTTGCGACTGTCTTTGCTTCCTGGTTTGGTGTCGCGAAAACCTCAGGCCATTTACTGAAGTAATCTTGTACTACGATGATGTACTTGTTGCCTTCTTCAGTCTCGGGAAATGGCCCGGCAACATCCACGGCAATGCGCTCCCATGGTGCTCCAACGTTGTACAATTTTAGTTGTCCTTTACTTCTTGTCTTCGGTCCTTTTACTGATGCGCACGCGGTGCACTTCCTGCACCAATCTTCCACATCCTCGCGGCTGTGTACCCAGTAAAATCGTTGACGAACCTTCACAAGAGTTTTCTTGACTCCTAGATGTCCACCAGAAACTCCATCATGAATGTGTCGTAGTAGAGATGCCACTTTGCTCCGGGGAACAACGACCTGCATCGTAGTTTCTTTTCCATTGCTGCTTTCCCATTTTCGGTACAAGATTCCTTGTTCCAGAGTCAGGCTGTCCCACTGAGCCCAGTAACTTTTTGTGATTGGGCTGCAGGCTGACACGTCGCTCCACTGGGGCTTGTTTCCAGACTTTATCCAATCCAGTACAGGTCGTAAATCTCTGTCCTCCAATTGTGCTTGTCTCATATTTTCGCCGTTCCATTCGTCATCTGTTCTGTCCATCCTGATGACTCTGACTTCTTCTCGAGACTCGTGCTTTTCGCAGTGTTTACAGTCATCTGCACAAGGTCTTCTTGACAGGGCATCGGCGTTGCTATGGCCCTTTCCACTGCGATGTTCTGTCACGAAGTTGAACTCTTGAAGTTGATCGATCCATCGTGCCACTTGACCTTCCGGGCTCTTAAACTGTAGAAGCCATTTTAGAGCAGCGTGGTCAGTTCTGAGCGTAAACTCCCTTCCGATGAGGTACTTGTTGAAGTGCTGAAGAGTCTTTACCACGGCTAGCAACTCGCGGCGGGTGACACAGTAGTTTCGTTCTGGTTTGGATAATGATTTACTGAAGTATGCTATGACCACTTCTTTGTCTCCTTGGATTTGTGAGAGAACTCCTCCAATTCCCGTGTTGCTGGCATCAGTGTCCACAATAAATCTTCCATCTCTGGTAGGGTATCCCAAGATCGGCGTTTCACACAGTCGCTGCTTTAGATCGTTGAAGGCGGTTTCACACTCCAAGTCCCATACAAATGTGCGCTTTTCTTCTGTCAGCCGATGTAAGGGTTTGGCAATTCCAGAAAAGTTCTTGACAAACCGCCGATAGTAAGCGCATAGTCCCAAAAACGACCTTACATCAGTTTTATTCTTCGGGGTAGGCCAAGTTTGAACAGCCTTGATTTTGTCAGGATCAGTTTGTACCCCGTTTTCCGAAATGATGTGTCCAAGGTAGCTGACTTTGGATTTAAAGAAGTCACACTTTTTGGCACTCAGCTTCAGGTTTGCTTCACGTAGACGGTTCAAAACCTTCTCCAGATTCTGCAGATGTTCAGTAAAATCACGGCCCAAAATGATGACGTCATCCAGGTACACCAAGCATACGTCTCCCAGTAATCCAACCATTACTCTGTCCATGAGACGTTCGAACGTTGCTGGAGCATTACACAGTCCAAATGGCATGACGTTGAATTGCCAGAGTCCATTTCCAATGCCCGTACTGAATGCTGTCTTCTCTTTGTCTTCTGGACTGATTTCTACCTGCCAGTAGCCACTTTTCAGGTCAACCGTTGAAAACCACTTCATTCCACTGAGCATGTCCAGTGTATCGTCTATTCGAGGCAAGGGGTAGCTGTCCTTCTTTGTGACTTCATTAAGCATTCTGTAATCTACGCAGAATCTGGTGGAGCCATCTTTCTTTTTCACCAGAACCACTGGCGATGACCAAGGACTTGTAGATGGTTCGATGACTTTTTCTTTGGCCATGTCTCGTATCATGTCTGCAACTTCAGCTTCTTTCGCCCATGGAATCCTTCGTGGCCTCTGTCGTATAGGTCTTGCGTCGCCAGTGTCAATTTTGTGTTTAACAAGTCCGGTACGTCCACAGTTGTTTCCAGCGGCGAAGACGTCTTTAAACCGCGTCAACAGACGTTTTGCTTGTGACAGCTGAGCGAACGTTAAGTTGTCTTTGGATGATTCCAGCAGCTGTGATATTTGGTCTTCCGAGCTTGGTTCCGTAGAAGTAATATCCGTTCGTCGCAGGTACTTCACTTCTTGACATTTTCCAATTATGCTGTTTTTCTTCAGATGAACTTCTGCATTGCCAAGGTTGAGAATTCGCACACTGGCCGTTCTGTTTGTCATGAGCAATGTTCTTGCAGTAATCCAGGTCGGATGTGTGCCCTCATCTTCGGCAACTACACATAGTCCTCTCTTGACTGTATTTGGAAATTTCACTCGAACAATATTTTGCGATTTTGGAGCCAACACGACGTCCTTGAGACAGTAAAGCTTACACGGTGCCGTTCCTTCGAAGAACACTTCTTGCTCGGGAAACCGGAGAACACCACGGGCCACATCCAATATGCAATGCTGCTTCTCCAAAAAGTCCAATCCCAGAATGCAATCATCAGTTATGTTGGCAATAAGCACAGGATGAATGTATGAGTGCTCACCGATGACTATCTCCACATCTGTATCGCCAAGGACAGGAACTGACTGGCCGGTTGCTGTCCGTAGTGAGCATGCTGCAGATCGATGTTTCCGTGATATAAATCGTTGCAGGAATTCAGGCTTCACAATTGTGCGCGATGCTCCTGTGTCCACTGTGAACTTGCAGGTCTTGTTGTTCAGGGTGCCCTCGACGATTAAGCTGTTCCCGTTGCACACTTGTGTCACAGTGATGGTGGGGGCTCTCTCTTGACCAGCCAGCGCCCGCCCCGCGGCCCTGGCGACGTTTAGTTTAACGCCTCCTCATCCACTTGGGTCTCGCAATTTCTGACCCGTTTCTTCGTTTTCGGGCAATCAATCCGAATATGCCCTTTTTCTCCACACCCATAACATGTCGGTCCATAACGGGGCTTCCTGGTTTCAGTCACTAGCTCCCGAACTCTGTATGGTTTGGTGTCTCGTCGCACTGCTTCCACTTCCAAGGCATGAGCGAGGGCGTTCTTGAGTGTCTGATGATGCCCCAATCGTACCGCAGCGCGTACCTCATCATCCCTGATTCCATCCACAAAGCTCTGTAGAGATGTCACTTCAATGGTTGATGGCGTCGACACGTAGGCTCGTCGGACCAACCTCTCGATTTCGTCTGCCCACTGTTGCAATGTCTCTGTGGGTTTCTGGGTGCGCTCTCGTAGTTGTGCCCTGTACGCATGCTCCATATGTTTGTCCCCATAGCGCGTTTCCAGGGCTTCCAGCAAGGTCTTCAGCGTCCTTTCGTCTTCAGGTATGCGTTCCAGAATAAGCTGAGCGTCTCCTTTCAGCGCTAATGTAAGCGCTGTATTTGCTTGCTCGTCTGTCCAGCCGCAGCTTTTAGATAGCGTCGTGAATTGAAACTTGTATGCTGCCCAAGAAGACGTTCCGTCGAAGTGTGGCAGATCCAGTTTGAACGGCGAAGTCGTAGCGGACACCTGGCTGCTCTGTCCAACTCCTCGTAACTCCAGTTTCTGGACCTTATTAGCCAGGTCATTCACGGTCTGTTCGTGTACGTCGAGTCGTCCTTCCACTTCTTTGACGCTGGCTTCCACCTTTTTTATTTTTTCTCCCATGCCGGCAAGCCCGCTCTGCAATTGACGTCCAATTGTCTCTTCCAGTTTACGGCTAGCTTCTTCCTGTTTACGGCTAGCTTCTTCTTGTGCCGCCTGTACAGCCTGTAGTGCAGCCTGTTGATCCTGGCGAGCTTCTTGTTGTGCTGCCTGTACTGCCTGTAGTGCGGCCTGTTGTTCCTCACGTACAGCTTGTAGTGCAGCCTTTTGTTCCTGGCGTGCAGCTTCTTGTCCAGCTAGGAGAGCGGCTAGCATGGCCTCCAGGCCTCCATCCGTAGTTAGACTCACCGGCGGTGCTGTAGGTGGCGCTGCCATGGTGGGTGCCATCGGTGTTGCTGCTGGCTCTTCCAATGTGGATGTTCCTGCTCCCGATGCTTCGAGCTCCTTCTGCCGGGTTGCATCCATCTCCGCCTGGCGCCTGGTGCGTGGAGTACGCGTATCTTCCCTCGGAGTGATTGGCATTCCGCTTCTGACACCAATTGTTACGTGCGGGGTGGTATTAAAATGCCAATCCGATGAGATTAACGTTTATTTCCACTGATCACTAGGTTAGCACAATGTTCCACAGTAGTTGTCCAAATCGTCTTGCACAATTATCAAAAGTCCGTTAACACACACTGAGGTCGTTGGTAATCACAATCACTGATTTCACTGTTCACAGTTCACAACACTAGTTCACTGATAACACTTAACGATCACTTGGTCGCTATCCGCGCTTAGATAGTTACACTGTCGCTTCCAGAGAAAGACTGACTCAAGCCGCGGTTTCAACGTCTTATATAGGACGAGAATATTTCTACTGAACTTTCTAGTATTGACTCGAAACAATAGACAAAAGACGTTCAAAACAAAGCAATAACAATCACAAACAAAAGGGGCGGCTTTCCTTTGAGCATCTGACGTAAACAACTTTACCATACATGCTAATTTGATCTCTAACTACTTATGAATAAGGTTCAATCTTAACTACAAAACTAGGTACATTGACTAGGGTCTGAATTCCCGGAAGGTTAACTTTTATGACGGTCGGGTCGGGTGTTTATAGCCCGTAATTAGTCTATTCTTTCCCACGGTATTTTTGTTCGAGAAGCTTGGCGAAACATCGCGACTCGACGACGCGATGTAACAGTATTATAATATTACCGTGACGATCGTATATATCGAATAGTATATTGTTTATGTATATGTACGTTTATGATGTGCTTAATATGTATTCGTATATAATATAATTATATGTAACGTTTTTATGTAGTCTATAAATATAAGAATTCTAAGTAAAATGTCTAAAATACACACCACCGTCCTTGTTGTATCTATAATGTTATATCCATCCAAAGGTTGTCTGGAAGAAATCGCTTTTAGCGATAAGACTGTCCATTGTACCTAGTATTAGTTTGTTAAGTCCTATTCATTATGTATTTTCTAAATTGGTGTCAATAAAGAGATCATTTGTATTGTATTGTATCTAGTAGATATATAGAAAAGCGTTACTTAATTTCGACTTTCAGCTGTTTGTAAGTTTTGGAGCGCTCTCCATCATCTTTTGTATTGGCATCTGCTTAGGAGCTCCGACTATCTTCATCCACCAGATCAGGAAAGAAGCCAATTCAACTGAAGCCGTCAGTCTCGAAATGGCGTCATGGTTGTGTAAGTAACAATGCCCTTTGGAATATAGACAGTATAGGCTAGACTCTAGCCGCTAAAGTTTGGCCAATCTCACCTGTTGGTAACGGTCGAGGATGGTAAGCACGCTAGATCTAGAATGGGAACTGGCTCAACAATAACAATAAGCATAGCTGGGCATTAACTCGTTAATCGTTAATTAACAAAGTTAACATTTTGATTAACGGATTAACTTTTAAGTTAACTTTAAAAAATGCTAACGGTCACGTTAACTTTCATTAATCGTTAATCCAATGCCTAATAGTTACCGCACGGCACCGACAAGTGCTGGAGGCTTACCATGACCTTTTAAATAGCTGGGCGGCGCGTGGCAGCGAGTGAAACAAAAAAAAATAGATACATTTTGCCGGCGCGTGCGAGTGAGAAAGAAAACTGCGAAGAGATTTGATTCGTTTGATCATTTCATTACTTAGCGCCGGTACTTGTACTATTCATTATTCTGTGGCGCCGGTGCTTAGAGTGACGAGTGTTTCGTTTGTTTTTTGCTGCGCTGCTCAAGCGCTGCAGTTGAACGTCTTTTTTCCACGGGTAAAGACATTTTAACACCAAAACGAGCCTCGCTTTCAGACGAGAACTTCAATAAGTTAATGTTCATGAAGAGGAATGTGCACCTTATGCCCGACGATTAAATTACAGATTTGAATTATACAAGACTTATTTTGTTTTGTTCCTAACCTGTTAACTTCCAGAACCTAAACCAACAGGTTTTATAAGTTCACTAACACAACGATATAAAGATGCAATTTTACACATATTTACGGATTAACGATTAACAAATGTAACGCTTTAACGTTTAACGAAGCTAACTTTTTTTTTGCGGATTAACGATTAACGAAGTTAACTATTTGATTAACGGTGCCCAGCTATGACAATAAGTACCAACACATTTCAGTTTCATAGGTAGTAGTTTCATAGGCAGGACAAAATGACAAATTAGTTCAACCAAGCAGCATTTTACGTTGCATTTGTAGCTGGATTGAATTGTATTTGAAATGTTTTATTGATTTGATACATCTAATGGCGCGGTGCGGGAGTGAGGCCTACCGTTGGCGTAGCGACGCGACGCTCGTGGCTCTTCGGTTCAATACGCCTCAGCTCGGTGATCCCCTCTCATTCTCTCGTCCTACCGGCTTCACAGTATTCGATATTTAACATCTGCCACGCAACCAGCAACGCCTTATATATATTATATATATTTTTATTTCAGCATCCGTATTCGGCTACTCCAGCCTGCCCTGGCTGTTCATACTGACAGCAGTCAGCCACGTGTACGGCCGCAGGAAGGCATTCATCCTCGTCTCCTTCAGCACCATCGCCATGTTCATTTGTTTTTACTGCAGCGTCACCGTCACTCACTTGCTGATCACTTCCATTTTACAAGGCATGACACATGCCAGCTCATTCCCCGTCATCGTTACTATACTAACGGAATTTATGGCGCCTAAATACAGGGGTATATTCTTGACGATGAAATCCGGCACAATATTTTGGGGCGTATGGTTCAGTAACGCTATAGGCGCCTTTTCGCATTGGAGTAACATACCTCTGTTCGGTCTGCTATGTTCAATTTTCTCTTTGACAGCGTTCTACTGGCCCGAATCTCCGTACTGGCTCGCAAGTAAAGGTAGATTCGACGAGTGTCGCAAATCACATCGCTGGCTGAAAGGCACAAACGCCAAAGCCGAAATGGAATTAGAAAAAATTGTTAACGGACACATTCAAATTTGTAAGTTGGGTAGTGTTAAGCAGATTACCAAAAGGCAATTTTATAAGCCAACCTTAATAAGTTGTATAATGATGCTGCAATTTTATGCCACTGGGAAATTAGTGTGCAGTATTTATGCTATTGAAATATTGAAGAAAATGACTGGAAGCGAAACGGCGGCAGTTGTCGCAATGCTGATACTAGATGGCGCTACAGTATTTAGCATGTACATGGGTAGCGTTTTGAATGGAATTTTAAAAAGACGCGTACAGTTATTTTCCTTTTCAATTATAAGCAATGTACTCCTTTTTCTGCTTGCTTTGTATTTATACTTGATAAAATTGGGGGTGGTATTGGAGAGCAATGTTGTAACAATAGCTATTTTGCTCATATTTTCTGTTGCTGTGAGTTGTGGTCCGGGAATAATGGCGGCTTCTTCATTTGGAGAGCTCGTACCACTTAAGTATAAAAATATGTGTTTACTAATTGTATCTGTATGGTTCGAAATTTTGCATTCGACTGTTTTGAAGATATTCCCATACATTTACATGACGTTAGGTTTGCATGGGACGTTTCTTATTTATGGCATTTGTATGGTTGTTATAACTGGAATTTTATATTAATACTTGCCTGAGACGAAAGATAAAACTCTACAAGAGATCGAAGAGTATTTTATGTAAGAAGATAAATGCGGCTATATAAAATATTACGAAATGTGAGTTTGAGTGGGGATTTTTTACCTGACTACGCCAGAAGGGTTATGTTTTCAACCTACTTCCAAACAGTGAGGATCTCAATATGTCTGTTAGTTGTTTTTTGTATGTTTGTTACCCGACTACACCTCAATTGTGAACCGATAAGAATGATTGCTTTTTCATAGGAAGAGTTCATCTCCAAGGTAAATTAAATTAAAATTATTGTACAATTTAAATTTTATCAAGATCTGATAAGTATCTCACGACATTCCATCAAGCCGTCAAGACCTTTTTTTATGATATAGGTAGTTAGCAAACAAGCAAACTACAAACGGCCCACCTGATGGAGAGTGGTCACCGTCGCCTATGTACACTTGCAACACTAGAGGTGTCACTTATTCGTTGCCATGGATTAAATATTAAGATTATTAACATATTATATACTTTCTCTATGTTAAAGACTCCATGTTGTAGCTCTACGGGAAAACAGCAGACAGCAGCGTGCTAAAGAATAGTATATTTCATTACAAGTGCGGAAAGGCTGTCATTGCAAAGAGTTCCGACAAATGTCTACCCGAGCCGAGGCGCAGCCGAAGGCGAGGGTTGACAGTCGGAACAAGTTGCAATGACGGTTCCGCACGTGTACTGAACGACTATTTTTAATACAGTTGCGAAAAAATGAAGCAATTTAATAAAATAATAAAAACACAACAAACTCAACTAACTTTCAGAAAAAGTATTTGTTTTTTTCTCTTCTCTCCACGTAATAAATTCGTCGTATGGAGATATGTAGCGACTTTTTGACTTTACGGGTAAAATGTTCTCCGAAGCATTTTGTACAATTATACTGAGTTCCGGTGGTGTTAATTCAAAAAACTAGCACACCCCGGACACTCGCTAAATCTCCATACAAACTAGCGTTTTAACGACCGACACTGTGACACCGACACAGACACTACACACTCACGGATCGTTTTTCTATACGTGCATTTGTGTGCGTGATGTCTAAGGTTGTCGCCCGTAATCACCTTATCACAGATTATATAATAGTTACTTCGTACATACGTACTACGTACTGACCGTATGACTATTTTTTGTACATTTACCCAAAAAGCTTTTAACACTAAAAATATTAGTCGCTATTTCGTAAACCATCATCTCCAGGTCCAGTCGACTTGCATAGAACAAACTGAACCACAGTAACTATTTTTTATTCTGTGTTGGGCGGCCAGCCAGAGCTGTACGAAACAATGTCGTGTGTCTTGCTCGCACGTTAGAGCGACATCAAGTAAAGAGAATATAAATACTACGTACCTACATGAAGTTCCCAATTGCTGTGTTATAAGAATGTTTAAACGTGAAAGTTTTTTTTAATATTTTACAAATTAAGCGCTATTTACGCACGAGTATATATATATATATCGTTGTTTCATTTATGAAAATGAATTCTAAAATACGAATATGTAGGTAGGTATACTAATATAATTAAGTGTTTATTATATACCTACGTAATAAGAACCTACGTAAATTTGAACCTCCAGTGTCTACTGGTCCCAACATAAATGTATGAAGTTGATGTTCTTCTCTCCGTGAGTAGTAATTGTTCTATAGTCGTACGCGTGTGGCGTCCTTGCTCAACGCAGCTCCTCGACAGCTCCAAGTCGGTGGCGGGGTGAGGAAGCCCGGAATTGGTGGGGGGAACAGAGTGTCCGTTCTATACGTAGTATTATTATCTCTTCTATGAAACTAGGGTCGAAATTACTCATTTTGTGCAACAAACAACTAAACTCGCAAAGAAAATTTCTGAAAAATGGCGCCAACCGTAGAATATAAGCAGAATTTTTTTTCTTCACCCATTTTGGTAGGCAAAGGGAACTATGCCCATACAGCCAAGTCTTCAGTAGAATTTTTTTATTGATATGAAATGAAAATGAAATTTAATGAGATGAAATGAAATGAAACCTAACCTAACTCATTCAATCAAATCATTAAATCTTCATATTGAAACAAATTGGTAGCTTCTTTTTAGAAATATACGTATTTGCATGAATCATAAAAACTTCTTTGATTTATTTTAGTAAAAACTTCATGGTTGGTTTTTCTTTTTAATAGACATTATTTTGACAGTTGGGAAAGAGAACGCACGAGTTCGGGAAAGGTAAAAAAAAAGCACGAGTATGTAATAGCCCACATCCCGAACGCTATACGTCCCTGCAATACGCCACTTTTTGAGCAACTGTATTAAAAATATACATGCATATGAGGCTCTGTCTCCTCGAGCAAGAGAATCGCGACGAGTCCGCGCTTCTATCGTGGTGTAATCTCCAAGAACGAGCAATTATATTCGACCAGCTTATCGTCACGCTCACGATTCGTGACAGAATCAC
This sequence comes from Cabera pusaria, assembly GCA_954871355.1. Lineage (NCBI taxonomy): Eukaryota > Metazoa > Arthropoda > Insecta > Lepidoptera > Geometridae > Cabera > Cabera pusaria. The sequence continues at coordinate 10,185,441 of OX940912.1, read as the reverse complement.
AGCGTGTCCGCGACGACTCGTAACGGAATCGCCTCATTTCTTTGACAATGCGTTATGCTCGTGTGTGTTACGCACACGGTGCGTATTGCCACTCGTCGCATCGCCGCGGTAACATCGCCGTGTGGTAACGTGTTCATAGAGAGTATATAAAAATATACTAGCTGTGCCCGCGACTTCGTCCGCGTGGAATAGTGTCTTTGTGTATCATTAGCTAATAAGACACATACGTATCCCAACTACACCGCACCGTACCACGCCACGCTAATCCCCCCGCTTCAAAAATTCGCTTAAAAAATTACAGCTTTTCCCGCCAAATTTACTGTCACATATGATGGTTAAAAAGTTGCAACCGGAGTGAAACAACCGAGGTCGTGAACGATACAGGGCTGCGTTCACGACCTACGCTCTGCACCCAAACGCTCTAACCCCGTTCACAACCTCAGAGTGTCGCACTCGGTTGCAGCAACTGTGTCGTTCACGACCTCGATCGGTTGTTTCACTCCGGTTGCAACTTTTTAACCATCAAATTCGATGGTTAAAAAACGCTCTGACGTTTGTGACAGTAAATTTGGAGGGAAAAGCTGTAATCTTTTTACAGATTAAGGGGATCGGAAGAAATTGGCATTGTCGAGACCAAGACGTGACATGACGAGACATTAATCGTAAAAACAAACGGAAAATATTCAGAACAAGAAAAATAAATGAACATAACCTCGAAATTCGAGTCTGCGCAAAATGTCCAAGTCACAATTTGAGTGAAAAACACCCGTGGTTGTTCCGGACCTTCGAGCGAGTTGCAAAACAACCAAAAATCCTTCTCCGGAGGACGTGAACGCAGCCCTGTTGTTACTAACGAGTGCGACGTTCTGAGGTCGTTAACGGGGTTAGAGCGTTTGGGTGCGCTCCGAGCGTAGGTCGTGAACGCAGCCCCGCGGTCGTGAACGACAGTTACTACAACCGAGTGCGACGCTCTGAGGTCGTGAACGGGGTTAGAGCGTTTGGGTGCACTCCGAATGTAGGTCGTAAACGCAGCCATGTGCGCTCTACCGTTTTCATAAAAAAAATTGTTCGATACGAGTACCTATAGGATATCACAGAACAGATAATAATACTACACGATATCGAGTTTGGTATGATCGTACTAGGTAGTCGTCGAGTAGGCACATGATTCCTTCTTTACTCATGTGGGGTAGGTAACTTAGTCTCAACGGCTTGATAGGGGATTTGGAAGAGTCACAATACTGTATAGATAACATTATCGTGACCGGGGTGGCGTAGGTAAGTGACATTTTCTATAGGTATATATGTTAAGATATCTTGAGAGTCGGAGACTCAGTGTATTCTAGGTCTAGCGTATTCACTATCTGCGACCACATCATCGCTTACCACCAGGCGAGATAGTGGTCAAACGGTAGCCTAGCTTTAAGACATAAAAAACAAATGCCTATTCTACTACGTTATACTCCAGTCTTCAAACATAAATTGAAGCCTATTTATATAATTAACATAATTTAGGGTGAGGACATCAAGAAACAGGTTCCCGGTACGGTACGCTTAAACCGGTACTGACCCGTACTGCTAAAATATTCCAATGTTTTATGATAAAATGATGAAACAATAGATATAAACAAAACAATACAAACAATAGAATATTCACATTGCCTGCGGCGCCATTTTCGCAACTTTCCAGCTATGCGAATCTACACACGACTTCTGTGTTTCGCAGCACTGGCGTCGGATCGTAACTAAAAATCAAACGGCAGTGCGGGCGCACACACCAGTTGTGAGAAAATTGCCGGTACAGCTGTGCGGATTACACACAAGGCGTGTTTTACTATTTTTACCCGACTGCGCGACGCAAAGGAGAGGTAATGTGTTTATCAGTCTATATATGTATGTATGTATGTTTGTTCCTTTGTGGCACACTAGAGACCAAACGCGTGGGCCGATTTTGATAATTGGCATGTCAATAGATTCGCCATGCTAGCGCGAGTGTCAACGAAAACATAAAAAATTGAAAAATTCAAAATGGCGGATTTCAGACGCCAAAATTTGGGGTTAAAAAAAAATTTTTTTTTCAAAACCTATCGAGTGGGGTATCGAATTAAAGGTCTTAAAATGGAGATTCAAAATATATTTATAACAAATAATTTATGATCGTACAAATCGAAAAATAAACGATTTTACATGCCACGTTAGTCACTTTCTGCAACAAGTTTGCGGTGCTTATCTCTGAAGTTACTTATCAGATCTCAATAAAATTACAATGAGACCAAACGAAAATCATATTAACTCAAACAAAAAAAGAATTTTCCAAATCAGTTAAGCATTGATGGAGTTCTGAGGTAACAAACAACCTCTTCCTTTTGGTATAGTCGTTTAATAGTACAACTGTAAAGTAAGTAAGCTTAAAAAGCAATACCCTATCTATTTCACGCATTTCGGTTTTTTGTTCTTTTTTCCATAATTGTAATAACGGTCATAGTTATACATATTTTGTGAAGATTTCAAGTCTCTATCTATTATTAGTTTACAAGTTCAAGCTCAAAACGCCGAAAAATACACGTTACTTTACGTACGTATATATACCAATTTCTATTCTAGAAAAAGAGGTGGTCCTAGAGGAGACAAAACAAGGTTCAAACATAACCTGATTCATCCCAGCTCTAAGCTGAAAATACACAGTTCCGGTACACATGCGATGGCGGTAAAGTCAAAGTCAAAGCATTTATTCAGTAAGTAGGTAGTATTAATATACGCACTTATACACGTCTCAAATCATAAAATAAATCATAATTGATGAAAAGTAAACATAGCAAAAGCAAGATATTTTATAATAAAGATCTTTAGAAATAATAAATAAATTACACATTAATCCACATGACATCAACTCTCTAAATGAAATGAGAAGATTACGGAATTTGCCGTCCTTTACTTAACTAAAAAGTGTAAAATAAAACATTAAATTAAAAAATCAAAAAACCCGACTGCGCAAAAAGTGAAGTGTTAAAAAACGAACTGAAAAGAAAAAAACAAGTAAGTCTAGTAGTTTAGACTTCTGTTTAGGGATATCAAAAAACTATACCATTTAAATTCTTTCTCGGTCGATACACTCATAAAATAAATTATACATTGTTATATGGAATATAGAGACTTTAACAGTCGGGACACATTAATCCCCATTCGTTAAGCCATTCATGTGTCCCGACTGTTAAAGTCTCTATATTCCATATAACAATGTATAATTTATTTTATGAGACACATATGATACACTTCACTTTTTGCGCAGTCGGGTTTTTTGATTTTTTAATTTATTGTTTTATTATAACTGCTGAGAAATACACAGGTGGTGTGTATGTGAGTGTTATAGCCGTAACGTAAATTTCGCTCTCACACCATGTGTGAGCGCCCGCACTCGCGTAACGTTACGAACACAAGGTGTGCGTTTTCAGCAGGCAACGTGTTAACTATACGGTTCGGTACTGGTACCGGTTGTCTGTACCGGGAACCTGTTTTTTTGTCTTTACCCTTATATCCTACGTAAGCTCAGGTTATATTAATCATACATTTTATTATTTAAGGTAAGATTTAATAAAACGAATATATAAGTACTACATTAAAAATATTTATTTCATTAATATACCACATACCAATATGCTTACAAACTAAATTTTTATTTGTATAATTATAGTATTTATTACAAGTAAATATTTTTTTACTTAATAAATTCGTACAGCATATTTAACATACAATATTATTAGGAATGTTAGAAAATTATTAAAAATAAATCTTAATCTAAAACGTCTTGACAATAAACCGGCTTATATTCCAAATTAGTACTTATTTAAAAAAAAAAACCTTTTTTTGCAAATAAATTAAATAATAATAAGTACTTATATAAATGTTCCATAAATGTACAATAAAAAAAACATTGGATATAAATAAAAAACCTGAAGGACAGATGGGCGGAATATTTATAAAAATTCGAACGCATGGTCCCCCTACTTTAAGAGGTTATTGACACCTTCAAAATAAAGTATTGAAATTTGAGCTTTATCATGTATCAAATAGAGTTTACATTCGAGGAGTGAACAATATACATATATCAAATTTTTTACTTGAATTTATTCCATACTAATATTAGAATTTCGAAAATAACTCACGAGTTATTGAACGAGAGAGAAGATAGGTGAGAAGAGAATAGAGTGACACGTGTCTCTCTTTAACCGACTTACAAAGAGAAGGAGGTTCTCAATTCGTCTGTATGTTTTTGTTATGTATATTATGAACCAATTGTAAAAAATGAAATGATATAATAATGAAATGAACCAATATGTAATTATGAACCAATTTGAAGGGTTCTTTTTTCATCAGTAGGGTTAATCTCCAAGGTGTTCCCATTTAAATTTTATAAAGACCTGATAAGTATCTCCAGAGATATGACGATAAACGTCTCAAACTTGCTACTGAAACTGACTCGCGTGGTATGGAAATAGGTTTTTTTAGTTTTTAAACTGTCTTTCTTAATTATCTCTTGTATAGTCGACGTCTAAAAGACGTCAGCGGTGAGTAGGCAATCTAGTAGTAATCTGGGACGGGTGCACACGCGATTTTGACGAAGTCTTCATAACGGACTGTGCCAGTGTTCTGAACATTCGCCTCACGGAAAATGTTATCCACCTGTGAAGAAATTGGAATATATTAAAATATTTTTATTTTTTTTACATAGGACTGGGTAGCACTTGACTACTATCTCACCTGATGTTAAGTGATGATGCGGTCGATGATAGAGCGCGTTTACCCAAAAGATACCTATTCACTCGCGATTTGAAGACCCCCATATTGTATTTAGCCGGAAACATAGACTTAGGCAGGGTATTCCATTCCCTGGCAGTTCGCATTATGAACGAAGATGCAAATCGCTTCTTTCGGGTAGATGGTATATCCACCATAAATCGGTGGCGCCTTTTAGAGTCTCTGGATGTCCGATTATAAAATGGAGAAGGTGGAATCAAATTATGCTAGCTACAATAGGAAATATGCATGAAGCTCAGGTTTATTGGAAATAATTTTTTTCGCTTCTTTGTTGTCCTGGAGTTATAAGTAAAACCTTTTTTTTTATATTATTCCATTTTATTTGCTTAAAATAATAAATTAAAAATGCAATTTAAGCGAGGGAAATTTAAGTTTGTAAAACAGATCACCATTGTTCGAATCGAAAGTTGACGTCATTATGCACTACTCCACGTGATAGAAACATTGGAGCGCGGGAACATAAAAATAAATGTATGGTGTGTATGTATTGCCAAATATTGTGTTTGCCGCGTATTATTGTGCAAAAATGTATATTACTAACCATTTAACATAGATAAAATTGAGTACGAGATTAGAGACACTGTATAATTTAATAAAAACATGCCATTTGCTAAATACAATAATCGCGCAGAGTCATAGTTAAAGAAAAAAAAGCTAGTTTGCTTCAAGCGGCGTGTGTCTGACGTAAGTGCGTGACGTCACAATGCACTACCAAAGAGCCCGGGAAATGATGGCGTTTAAACTGCTCAAATTTATTTGTATATTTAAATGTTTATTTAAAAAATAATTAGACTAATTCCAGCAGTATTTTATTTTTTTATTATGTTATATGGATGTAATGAGTGAAATAAAATTAAAAAAAAAAACATGCATATTCCCTATTATGCATATGTACTTATGCAATATGAAATTATGCTGAAATTGACTCGCGGGGCAATTTCGGTAGCAAGTTTGAGACGTTTATCGTCATATCTCTGGAGATACTTATCAGATCTCGATAAAATTACAATGGGACCACTTCGGAAATGTACCCTACCGATTAAAATAAGAATCATTCAAATCGGTTCACAATTGACGGAGTAATCGCGTAACATACATATAAAAAAAAACATACAGACGAATTGAGAACCTCCTTTTTGGGAGTCTGTTGAAAAGAAATCAAACTTTTGCATATATTCATATTTGTAGGTATATATTAGTGTCATCGTGTACCTCTCGAGCGGATAGGCCTTCGCCCCAATTCTGCAGAAGATTCCTCAGTTGTCGAGCTGGAATCAAACCGCGTTTGTCTTTGTCCGCTGCTTTGAATGCATTGACTACCTGCAAACAATAATAATAATATACATAACCTCCGAAGGCAGCTGGATAACTGGATTCTCTGTTCGCCGAGAATGTCTAAAGGTGCGTACACACTATGTAACATGTTATATAACTTGTGTTTTATAACACGTCTTAGAGGTGAGGCGTATTTACTAGAACAGATCCGAAGAATAGGTATTGTACGAGACTATGTAGACCTATTCCTACTTTTGACAAACACCTATTCCACTTAGTATTCGACCTCGGACTACTAAGACGCGACGCGATATTTCACTCGAATCTATGCCGTATTTTCACATACCAAGTACCGCTGTAAGCCGTAGACGCGGTGCAATAACAGTGCGAGTGAGAGGGTAGCATGATACTATACTACCCTCTCACTCGCAAACTGGTATGCACTACCTATTCCACTTAGTATTTGCTCTCGAGACTGGATGCGATGTTTCACGCGAATCTATGCCGTATTTTCACGTACATAGTACCGCCGTACAACGAAGACGCGGTGCAATGCGAGTGCGAGTGGGAGGGTAGTATGATACTATACAACTCTCTCACTCGCACTCTAGTTTGTGAGAGCGAAATGATGCAATACATACTGTTGACTACTATACGCGATCAAATACTAAGTGGAACAGATATTTGGATTTTAGATCACGTATTTAAAATTTTAAATGTACCTAGTATACCCATCTTTAACACGTCTATATTATGTAACCTTGTTATTCAACATTTCAACGTATAACAATATTGTACACATTAGAATAATAAAACTGGCCAAGTGCGAGTCAGAGTCGCGTCTCGCATCGCACACTTAAAGCGTTTGTCCACAGCAACGGCACCGGGACGTCACCGGCACCGACATTTTTTCGGGCCGGTTTGAAAATGATGTGCCGGCGATCGTTTGTCCACCGCCACCGATTCCGGTGGTTCTGTTTCTTCTAGCTGTCATGCGTGGCAGATGCGTTTCCATAGAAATAAAACAAACAACCTCAGATTAAAAAAATCTATCGAACGGCGCCGGGCGCCGGCAGGACAAGATCAAACGTGTTTTGTATTGCAGTCAATGCCGGCACATCGGCCCGTCAAAATCTCTGGCCGGTTTCTAGTGGTCACGCCGATCTACTCAAAATATCGGCGGCCGGGATGACGTCGCCCGGTGCCGATCATGCTGTGGACAAGCTGCCATACATACATATGTACCGCTACTTCGGCGCCGGCATTTTGTTGCCGGTGACGTCCCGGTGCCGTTGCTGTGGACAAACGCTGTTAGGGAGGGTTTCGTACTACAATAAAATACGAAACAACAGAGATTTAACCTCATATTTGATTAATTGAAATTACCAAGAACATTTTATTTGGTATACGAGTTCACGGAAAATCTCGTCACCGCGATCTAGAAAGACGGGGCTCGTTTACTAGCGTCATCTATGTCATTTTGCCGAAACTAATTAGAAAGGTTGTTAGCTTAACAAACACGAAGCAAATTGTTAACAACCAGATTACACTTAGACCTTCATAGATGGCGTTATGCTAAAAAATACGTGTTTTGTATGGGGACCCCCTTTAATTTTTTATTTTATTTTGTTTTTAGTATTCGTTATTCTAGCAGCAACAGAAATACACCATCTGTGAATATTTCAACTGTCTAACTATCACGGTTAATGAGATATAGCCTGGAGACAGACGGACAGACAGAGAGACAGACGGATAGCGGAGTCAAAGGAGTCTTAGTAATAGGGTCCCGTTTTACCCTTTGGGTATGGAATCCTAACAATGTTATATAACAATTCTATAGAGCTAGTGAGTACACGTTACGAATATAACATTAACATGAATTAACAATTTACAATAACATTGTGGTACATATTAATACATACATACTATCACGCCTTTTTGCCGTTGGGGTATGCAGACTACTTCTTTCCACAAACATTAATAAGTTTAAACTATTTCAAGCGTGGATGGAGTATTAAATGAATCTGGCATTTAAGTAACATTAATAATATGAGATGGATAAAACTATACAATTACTAGTATGAGAGAGCGAGATGGACAACATTTTTTTATCCTTCTCTGCATATGCGATTTTATTGTTTGGAGCCAGATCTGGCCCTCAGTTCTAGAGCGCCCATTGGCTTTCACCTGCTGTCATGTATGGCCCGACCAAATTACGTTGTTCATTTTATCTTATAGCTGGCATATGTATCACGTGTTCATCAATTTAGTTGGATTATATCTCTGTAGCTATTTCATTCGCATACGCTAATGTTCTCTCTGTTTAATTATCCCTCCACGATTTCGAGCCAAAAATCCGCATTTTGTTCTTTTTTCAAACTCTTATTTACATAGATAAAATCACCAGATATGGGACCCCACTCCTCGATGTGGACCGCATGAATTAGGTTCGCGAACATAATTCGACCTTAGTCACCATCGAATTGTAGTTAGTGTAGCACGTGCACAGTTTTGTTCCAGATCACAATTTATAATTAGCAACAATGCCTTTCTGCGCATTTAAAAGGTGCACAAATACCTCTAAAACTAAAAACAAGTTCCATGGCATAAGTTTTCACTCGTAAGTATATCAAAATTAGTATTTTTCTATAAAATTCTTCCGATTTTAATTTCGCCATTTTTCAGAAAGAAATAGAAATATACATTCGGATGAGTGCGAAAAGACAAGCATCGGAGCATGCGGCCTAAGAGTAAAACGCATTGGTCGTGCAGATACGCCACTGCCTCTAATGACCTAATGAACGTAACCTGATTTTTTTTGTAAAAAATAGTATAATTAATATAATAATAATAAGTACAATTTTATAGTAAAATTTTAGGTATGATTAGCACATATAGAAGTTAACTAACCATATTATGTAGTGTTTAATATCTATATGTAATAATATATGGATAGTATATATAAATAAAACACTACATACATTCGGTAACTGATTTTTTATATATTATACATATATCCGGCTTCGCGTACATCGGTGTTCATTGTGTACAGATTTTACATATTTATCATAATATGTCCCATTACGAACTAAAAAAAAAGACGTGTAGCATAATATTTCATATTCGGTTATATAGGTACATATTAAATCACCTGGTAATAATAATGGCTACATTACGTAATATATGTCAGTTGGGCACAACGGTATCACGTAAGCTAAGAGTAAGACACACATCATAACAACAGAGTGTGGGTTTAAAAAATAATGTAATGTTTTCTTAACATAATAGATGTAATTGGTTTTGTTTATTGAATCAAACGAATCGCATAATATTTATAATAATTTACATAAACATTAGGTATATTCCATTTTGCAATGTTACTACATCTGCACATTTAAATCTATGACTGTTGTAATGTTTACGGAGATAGCCGACGGCCGATCGCCAAGAATTGGTACGTAACAGTCAAAATTATTGCTATCTCGTTCGCGCTACAGTCCGTGTATGTCTCTCTATCTCTGTTCTTCATGCACATCAAGCTCGACATTAGAAATATACATAATTATAGATAGTGTGTTTCATGTAGGTAGTTGTTTTTAGTCCCATTTTGTTTTCGTGGCGTTAGACAGGTCCCATATCTGGTGATTTTATCTATGCTTATTTAAGGACCCTTGGGTTTTAAAAGATGAATAAATAACGATACCTTAACTGTCGCAATCCATCCAGCCGTTTGGCAGATACAATGAAGAAATTTACAAACAAAATTTGTGCGAAAAATATAACCCTTCCTTTGGCAGTAAGATAAATACCTCTGAAGGAAGATTTTCAGCTCGTGAATGTATGTGCATGACCTCCAAGAAATCGGCAAATGACATCTTACCACCCTTGCCTTTCAGGTATCCTGGAAAAACAATAATGCTCATTAAAATAAGCTGTTATTCATTTTTAACCGACTTCAAAAAAGGAGGAGGTTTCTCAATTGAACTGTATATATATATTTTTTTTTTATGTTTGTTCGTGGATAACTTCGTCGTTTATGAAGTGTGTGGTACCATGGTAATTTTATTGAGGTCTGATAAGTATCTCCAGAGATATTGAGATAAACATCTCAAAATTGGCACTGAAAATGAATAGCGCGGCATTGAAGTCGGTTCTTTTTTAGTTTTTAGACGATATTATTGACCCTCTGATGCAAATTGTTTCTGTTAGTCTGTGGCATCAAACATTAAGAACTTTAATATTGTAAATTAAAAAAACCGGCCAAGTCGAATTGGACTCGCCCACCGAGGCTTCCGTACCAACTTCACAGAGTAGGTTAAAGGACAAACTATTTGCCGTTTAATCCATAGAAAATGTATTGCACGAACTACACATATTAAGCCGCATTTTCACTAGGGGACATGTCGCGGGAACAAATCGCCCGACATTCACGTAGTTGTCTCTGCAAAAGTTGCGGGACGATGTCCCGCAACATATGACTTGTTCACACTAGCCAGTCGTGATCAGTATGTCGCCCGAGGAGGTAGTGTTGTTCAATGCAACAGGAACACAAAGCGACACACGTTCTCACTTCAAAGCCTGTCCCGCGACTATCGAGGGACACGAAGGTCGCGCGTGTCGACATTAGCAGAGCATCGACTACCGACAAGCTGCGCGACACGTAAATGTCCCAAGCGACGTCGAGTTGAGCGACATCGCGCGGGACACGTGAATTTCGTGTCGAGCGACAGTCACAGACCAAATGTCCCCTAGTGAAAATGCGGCATTAAAAACAAACTTAAAAATGGAAACTAAAAAAATGTCAGTTACTTATTTGTTTCCAATAAAGGTAGTTGATGAATATGACAATGATTATTGAAGAATGAAGACATTTATTCATACTTGACACAACTAACTGATGCAAACAGATGCAGTCATATATGCTCTACCTCCTGTAGATGATAATGTATAATTAACAACCCCACTAACATTAGTAAGTCATAACATAAGGTGACATAATGATCCGCTTGCCTATAATCGACTCCAATCTCATGATGATACATTCGCCTAGGTCAGCCTTTACTAACTGGCCCATTTACACACTTCTCATAAATCTGTTTCGTTTAATTTCCTTCATCCTTCCTTTCTAGATGTCCAAACAATGTAAGCATCCTATAATACATAAAAAAACATACCTGCCAGTTCCTGAATAGTGGGGCTCATTCCCAGCGACCTCATGATTACAGTCAGCTCATCCAGCGAAGTGATCTGACCCGACCGGGCAAATAGGTAAAAGCATTCACGGAACTCTGCAATATTCAGGTTGTTAATGACAGTGTTATACTATTAACTATTGGATAATCTAAGCCTTTAAGTCATAATAAATATTTTGCTCTACTCTAATACAGTGTTCTATTAATAGTTATAAATATTAAAATATGGGACTTATCATGCTAAAATGTTAATTTTACTCAGTACAATGTTTCGACCAAGTTTTTTTTTTTTTTATACCGAACTGGGTAGCACTTGATCTCTATCTCACCTGATGTTAAGTGATGATGCGATCGATGATGGAGCGTGCTTACCCAGAAGATACCTATTCACTCGCGATTTGAAGACCCCCATATTGTTGATGTTGATAAGTTGCATAAGTTGCATTGATCGTGGTTATGAGAAGAATAAGTTAACACAATAAGTTCCGTATTTTAATATTTATAACTGTTTTGAAATCACGAAAGTTTAAAGTTTACAAGTTTGTTCAATTCATTGTGTAATAAAGCCAACATTCCATAAAGTGGCAGTAATCAAGGAGAGGAAGAGGGACGGGACATATGTTTACTTAGCTAACAATTTCATTGATATTTATCTATACTAATATTATAAAGAGAGAACATTTGTATTTTTGTATTTTTGTATGTTTGTAATAATTAAGCTCAAAAACTACTGAACCGATTTAAAAAATTCTTTCACTAATACATAGAATGGACTTTCGGAATGAAAATAGGCTATATATTATCCCGTTTAAATGAAAGGTACATTCGTGGAGACCTAATTTGCAACCTAAGTCGGCAAATAAACGGTCAAAATAACACGTTTCTTACGAACGCTGCTTAATTGAAAATAGATAGAAGAATATTTTCTTTGCAAGAGTTGTACAACTTAATAAGACCTACAAAAAAGTCCGCGACAGCATATGTCTATCTCTTAAGCTTGACTCACAGTAACCATTTTAATCTTAAAATTTTTGTTAAATATATTACATAACTTCCAAGGCTATTTTCAAGTATATAGTATTAATCCTTATCCAAATAATTACGTTAGTTAGCTTGGCCACATATTATAGATTAAAATTGTCCTTTACAGTATATAATTCAAATGAAAACTCTAGAAGATATCACGAATTTCACAAACACGCATCGCAAAATTAATAAAATATTTGCAGTGAAACCACAGATTAGGTCATAGTTACTACGAAAATATTATTATAAGCTTAGCTATGCCAGGCCTGTCGCACTCCGCGCTGTAGCTATGAAACTACAAGTACCTCCGCGCGACCCTCCCGGGTTCATGTTTAGTCAGTTAAGTGTCACGCGCGCTCTCGATCGGCCGCGCGCCTTACTTGTACCTACCTCATTATTATATTCCTTGCTTACGATATTAACATACAAAAATGTTATTCAGTATGTCTAAACGAAGGGCTACAAAGCATTGCGTAGCATACGGATGCTTAAACAACAACGGGAATAACGACATTTCATTTCATACATTTCCTAAGATTCTCGAGAGATAAGACATTAATAAAATTAATATTATTTATAAGTAATGTAAATCTAGATAGTAAGGCTATCTAGGTACTTTTTGTTTAACGATCCGGTCGTTTAGTAGTAGTTTTCGACTTTTTTTCGCGTAAAAGTCAATGACCTTAAAGATCGTTCACTGTAAGTAGACCTCTCGGGTACTAGTGGCCACCTTCTAATGCAGGGTCAGTGTATACTAGTTTTGTTTAATACTTATATCAATTGAACAATAAAAGAAGGGGATAGAAAATGTCAATTTTTTTTTGCCCTTTTTTCATTTTATTTGTAAATTTTGTCGTCGCGCTGCACATGTAGGTACTTATATAAAAAGCAAAGAATGTCACACATAAAATGGTAGGTAGGTATAGTCAGCTGAGTTTCATGTTTCAAGTTAAGATCTTTAGGGAATTTCTATCGACATTAAATCTTGCAAAATATTTATTGTAACCTACTTGAAATTGGTAGGTTATTTTATTATTTACTGTAGGTAGGTTACGTAGATCCTATAGGTAAGTACCTACCTAAAAGAATAAATCTGACTGACTGATTGACTGACATATCAGTGCACAGCTGAAACCAACAAAGTTATACCTACCTACCTACTTATTGAAATTGACTTGGCCTTTTCTTTGAATAACGAACCTTTAATACGATTTTGTCGAGTCAAACGAGTTGTATAGTCCGAGAGCTGATGCAAGACTTGTAGGTACTCAGATAAATAATTACGATTACCAATGTTTACTTAGGGTTTTATTTTATTATTTTTTAACAGTAATACTATATAACTATATGTAGTTAGATTAGTGGCTTGAAAAATCTTTAAAAAAATCATGATGTTAGTGCAACTTTAATGGAAAATTATAGCGGTTAAGATAACTTTATTAGTTTAGCAGTCACATTTTTTTTTATTAATTTATTTAATTAAAAAATATATTGTACCTACTGCTATAATAAAAAAATATATATACCTATATATTAGTCAAATAACCCGCCCCTGAGCGCTCCGGGTGCAAAGGTGCCCATCACACTCGCCGCATTTCCACGTTGAATGGCGATGCTCATCCTTTGCATCAGGAACGAGCCGGAGCGGGAGTCACCTGTACTGTCCCTAAGCCTGTGACCTACTTCATGGACGAACTTCTTGGCCTCTGTCCCCCAACAACCCAGGGTCTCCACTGCGATAGGCACGAAGTGGTAAAGCGGCTCCATAGTTTAGCAGTAATATCACAGATTATATAATAGTTACTACGTAACAGATAGGGTCAGATCGCTGGTTCGCGGCCTTTGAAGGCGGCCTGTTTAGATAATGGTTGAGAAATTGAGAATAGGAATGCCGTCTCATTTTTTTTCAATATAACTTAACTTTATTATGAAGTTAGACAACACTAGGTACCCAATCTTTTGAAATTGCTAGAACAAATATAAAGCGAGTATATTTGTTCTAGCAATTTCAAAAGATTGGGTAACAACAATAATTAATAATACCAACAATAATAAAGCGAGAGCAACAAAAGCTTGTTCAATTCACATTCACCGGGTCTCGATACACGTGCCCGCACGTTGCCGAAACTACGGAAAAAATAGCGGGCACGCACTTGTTCAAAGGTATGTAATATCATAATACAATCATTTGTTGTGGTGATAAGTAGATTTAACTAAGAGCTTATGAATTATACATTGATTTTTTTATGTATATTGTGTATGATTTAAACAACTGTGCAAAATATTAGGTGGTCGCCTAGTGAATTAGGAAAAATACGATTGTGTTGGTTTACGGCCGGGAGGCCGGGTTACTGACGCGTCGCGAGTAATTTGATTTATGACCATACATATAGTACCTGGTGTCTCCCAATTGGGCCTTTTTGTTCTACAAAGCAATTACAACCTTATTGTTAAAGCATACGGATTAAATTGAATTTGTCAACCCATCTGCAGTGCACTATCGTTTTAATTAAGAGCCTTTAAATTGTTAATATTATTATAAAATTATTAAATAAAGTTGATGCTTTAAAAAGTATATTTTCTGATATAAATCTCTCCCTAGTTCATTAAGTATCCCAAGTCCCATACATCAAGTCCCATCCGTGTATTGATTATAGAAAGTATTTTAAATCGGAAGTAAATTAATAAATGTTTTTTAATTCGAATTTTTATTTAAAGATTAAACTATTACAAAATAAAGTTTTCCTACAATGGAATAAAATACATAACTATTTTTGGTCGAAAAAGTGAGTCAGCTCCTAGACTATTATAATGTTACAAGTCAAATAACCTACGATTACTAATTACTACTATTTTTTCGCGTTATTTTACTTACGCAATCTAAAACTTTAATCAATTTTGATTGAACGTAACGTATTTTCAACCGACTTTCCAAACAGAAGGAGGTTCTCAATTTGTCTTGGTGTGTATGTTACGCGATTACTCCGTCAATTGTGAACCGATTTGAATGACTATTTTTTTAATCGGTAGGGTTCGTTGCCGAGGTGGTCCCATTGTAATTTCATCGAGATCTAATGAGTATCTCCAGAGATATGACGATAAACGTCTCAAACTTGCAACTGAAACTGACTTGCGTGGCATGGAAGTCGGTTGTTTTAGTTTTAACTATATTAAATTAAACTATCACATAAACTATCTTAATTATAGTATAACTGTAGTACTTTTATCCTACCTCGACATTAAACATTAATGTAGCACTTATTATCAGTAATGTACTCATTCATTGTTCTACCTTACAGTATTCTCTTCATAACATTCAACCCTATAGGAGAGGCCGCGAGTTGACCGAGTTATTCAGACTCTCGCTGTGCGGACTTACGGTGCATTTTACTGTGTGCAACACGCGGTTCATAGTTACTATTAGTTGATACTGTGACGCAAATTCAAGGTCGCACTAGAGGCGTGAAGCGCATTTTGAACGTTACCAGCGTTGTAACTAGGTTAATTCTCGCATTTTTGCCCTCAGGGAACGCAATTTCTGTACTTGTACTATTCATTATTCTGTGGCTATGCTGTAGATCCCCACCGATCACAATCAATTTGAAGTCAATATAGTATAATAATATGATCTATTGTATAAAATAATATTCATCTATATATATAATAATATAATATAATATTTTAAACCACCCCGACTGATCTATGTATAATAGCTTTTTCCAATGACTCTAAACACAACATTTAAAATCTGAGCTGTAAGTTGGTGAGGATTTGAGTATTCTGTAGAGTCCAGAAGGCTTCCATGTTCTTACAATATCGTTGAAGAAGAAGATTTTCGAATTGATCAGACCTATGAAAGTTGATTTCATAGCGCAATTAACTAGAAAAAAGCTCATAATTTTATAAAAATTGAACGGATTTTCATGAATCAAAGCTAAGAAAACTCTCGATGAATACATCTATCAAACAAAAAAAAACTATCAATAATAAAAACAAAATCGCTTCATCCGGTTAGGTGCTAAGATGCTACAGACAGACACACAGATACACACATTAAACGTATATTACCCCTACATTTTGCGTCGGGGAACGCCGTAAGGTTACGGCAGCTGATGTACTCCTAGGTGGTAAGCTACTTTTTGGTAGATTTAATGATTCCACTACCACTGTACGAAAACTCATGATTCATGAATGCACATAAAACTTTCATTGGTAGGTATATTGTAGCTAGGATTAGAACCAAAGACCGTCGGGTCAGAATCAGGGTAACTATCCTTTACGCCAAAGGGCCGTCCAATATCAATACGTAAGTATTATAAAACAAAGTTCATCACTGCGTCTGTCTGTCTGTTCGCAATAATCTCAATAGCTACTGAACGGATTATCATGCGGTTTTCACCAATAGCCAGAGTGTTTATGAGGGAGGTTTAGGTGCATAATTCGTTAAGGTTTTGTTTAAATTGGATGAAATATGACGATGGTTGTTAAATATGTTCATATTTTATATTCGATGCAACAAACTGATGCAAATTTTGTAGGCATATATGTTCTACCCGTGCGAAGCCGAGGCGGGCTGCTAGTAGATCATAAGCAAGACATTAGAAGCAAAATAATTTTGACCAGATTTTAGTAAAACACAAACTACATTTTTCAGATAATTTGCATCGTAACTAGTTTGAAACCAAAGTCATACGAAACTTTCTAACGCTATCAATTATCAATTTAGATAAGTAGTACACGTACCGTCTATATCTTGTTCCTTGAAATAGCGAGCCTGAAATCAATAAATGTAAGTAAGAAATTGGTAAATTAAGACTGTTTTTTTTATTAATGCTCAAACATATTGCTTACCATATTGTCTTATAATACTTCGAAAAAATTTTACGAACACTCACGAAGCTTTTTAAAATGTTGTGCCAAAGAGAGAGAATATAAATACTACGTGTTGTGCTTTATATTACGTAGCACAGATAACTGTATATTAGTCCGATTTAGGAGTGGGCGTTATGTAGCATAGCGATGGGTAATGTTAATTCCTCAAAGTGAAACCATTCACTCATTCCGGCTCCACTCTCGGAACCGATTCCTCATATCGATTCCTTTATTCCTATGATTCATTTACTATGTATTCACATGTATATTCCGCAGTCACATTTCCTTTTGGTAAATAGGTCCCTAGAAAAGATTTTGTGTATCGTCGCGTGTGGTTGTTCCCTTTTCACGCGCAACGACTTAAGTGATGTCCAATTCAGATTTTTATAAAAAAACAAGTTCGGTTTTAACAATGGAATCCACCGACCGACTGACAATCGAGTCACCACACCACTCACCCGAGTTCAACCAACGCCGACCAAGCTGTGCTACCGATCACGGCTCCGGGCTCACGCCTCACGCACGAAGTACGAACGGTCGGGTTCGGTAGCCGAAACGGTGAGCCAATGATTCCTCGGAATCGTTAATATTTGGGTGGAATCATTAGGACCTTCGGGTCCGCGTGCGGTTTCGGCCCATTTTATTCACTGTGTCCGGAATTACCCACGACTATGTAGCATGATAGTTTCCACAACGTTGTCACAGATCGACAACGCAAACGTTATGGACGAATTTCATAACCGTCTATTTTTCAAAACCGTCTATTTAGACTTAGGCCGGCCGCACACGCACGGTTTCCTGATTAGGTTTCCTAATCAGGAATGCAGATTCGGAAACCTGAATGCTCTTCTTTCATACAAAACGTTCAAACACGCGCACACGTACTTATTTTTTCCGAACGGAAAAAAACCTAATATCCGTTTCGAAATTTTCCCCGTGCGTTCGGGTTGTTAGAACGGAAAAAAACCTAATGACGTCATCCCGAACGCAGCGATCTCGTACATTTTGGCTCAGCCGCCGCACACGAACGGAAATTTCCATTCAGACTCGCGCTAGCGTTGTTGCGAGTGGACGTGTATAGTATCTCTAAGTAGTCTGTGGACGTGTATCGTGCTCGTGCTAGTTTTATATGTATGTTAGAAAATGTGTGAGGCCGAAAATTTAATAATGTCTGTAGAAAAATATCCATGTATATGGGATATAATAGCAATCAATTCGTCGTCGTCCATGATGACGAGCTTTCAAGACTGTGTCTCTGAAGGCACTGGTCGTATAAAATTCCTTATACAAAAAACCGAACGTCTGCGCTAATCTCACGGAATTCCGAATCTGAATTCCTAATCAGGAAACCTAATCAGGAAACCGTGCGTGTGCGGCCAGCCTTAGACTGTTGTTGCGGACCGTTGCGGCGGCAACGTCACGTCACACTTCGTTTGCAATATCGATAGAGGGAGAAAGGAATACTTTTTCTAGTGCCTACTACTGTTTGCAAGCCTTGCCAGGTTAAATAAATTTGGGTCGGACGGTAAAATGTAGATGTAAATAGAAGTAAAATAATTAGGACGATTTGAAAAATAAACATTAAAGACTTTCACATTGTACCTACCTAATACTACATAATACATAAATATCTCTTTCGCAAAGCAAACACCGTTTAATAGATGTATGCATTTAAGCAACTATCTATTAACATTGTCAAAACGTATACATCTATTAAACGATGGTTGCGAAATAGATCGTTGTGAAATAGACGGTTTTGGCAACGTTATTGTAATGCAGATAACGTTGCGTTATGTTTTCTGAAAAACGCGTAACGACACACTACTAGTCCGATTACGTAGTATTTATATTCTCTTTGGTTGTGCAAATACAGTGCCACAAGTATAACTTGGCGGTGGTGGTTTTTGGAACTAATTTTTTTAATTGAAACTGTGAGTTTGACGTTTGAGAGATTACCGCGACATTATTGTTCATAATTGACACTGGCAGAAAAACGCCAAGCAGCGTTTAAAAGCCATATGAAGAAGAAGAAGAAGAAGTATTGTTGATAAATCTACTACATTAAAATAGTTAAATACTACACAGACACACACAGTTTACTACCATAGACGTAATATAAAAGAATGTTGCACTGCAGATGTTTTGACAAGTCCAATTTAATCCGTATGCTTCAACAATAAGGTTGTAATTGCTTTGTAGAACAAAACGGCCCAATTGAAAGTCAGCCGGGTGGGAGTGTGACCTTGTCTAAAAGGCCTTATTCACGATCCATCCCGGCTGTACGTCAGCTCAAGGACATGCACGATGCAAAAGTACCGTGAATAGGCTTGTTGACGTACGTCGATAATTATTATTTATTGTTTGCTGGACTTGCACGACCGATTTTGCATCCAGCGAGCACTCCCACCATCGCGAGCGTCGTGCAGATGGACAGTGAATAACGCGGACGTACGTCAGAGCAGTTCAGCATCGTGCGGCTTGATGGTGTATAGACTTGCTGTACAGCAGATTTAACATATACGTATAATATACATTTATAATTTCAAACATTTTTCGTTCTATTTACTCTGCTCGCTTGATGCGCGCACGACAGTCAGTATGCTACATCCAGCGCCGCGGCCTTGATCTGACGTACAGCCGGGATGGATCGTGAATAAGGCCCTTAACAACCTGCTAGTGCTATATATGTTATATGTATAGTATATATATAAGTCGTCCATACAAAAGAAAGGGACAAACTCCGTTCTAGGTTGGTTGGGGCCGGTGTACGCAGTCAAGTTTAATATTAGTAGCAGTTTTTGTTTACTAGAATAATGTGGTATGTGTATGTATGGTATGTGTAGAATATGTATGGTATGTGGTATATGTAGAGACTGCTGCAGTGTGTCTGACAGTAGTGACAATCAAAAATCAAAGACAAAGAAAACCCTCCTACTCTATAGTCTGTGGATAAAGATGGCCGGCCAATCAGCTGACAGATGTGAAGGACTATTTTTCCATGGTGTAATTATCTAAATTGAGCAAATTATTACATAAAACTTTTCACAATCTTGTGTTTAGTGCTTTGCCTGCTGTTATCTGTGTTATTCTAATGTTTTTAGTAATGGGAATCGAATGTTATCACTTGTAAGTAAATTTAGGATAGAATTTTTTGCGTCGATTTTCTAAACGTTGAATTTACTACTACAACCTTGTACTTGGCATTGATAAGGGTTAGAAATATTTTACGCCTTCGTAGGCGTATGTGTGACAATAATATAGAACATCTATTTCATAGTCGTTAGAAATTTTACAACATAGTTGGTAAGTACCTAAGCAATAGTATAGTGCAAGCACTAATAAACCTTTTGCAATATCTTGAATTCTCAACTCTACAAAGAATTTGTGTAGATATCTAATTAGCCTAAACTATTTATCTTATCATAATACATTTTATTTGTGTCTACTGTCTAGTGTATTGTTGATTCACCAATTGTCTGATACCTAAAGACAAATATTACCTACTATATTAAAAATTCAGCTAATATATTTTTTACTAGGGTTAATTGACCTAATATTTACTATTCCGGAAGTTGACATAATATTCTTACAAATAACTTCTCACTATACTGTTACTTCGTAGTACTGTCTTATTTATCATATCTGATGTACTTTTAAATGACTCTTTATTTAAATTTAATAGCAAGGATAGAAATCCATTCCATTGCAACACATTTTATAAAACTATAAACTCATCACTCAACACTTTGCCTGCAGCATCATTTTCGCAACTTTCCAGCTATGAGAATTGTCTCAAACAAAAACACAAGACGTCTGCATTATTAGTTTATGCAACTTAAATAAACTAGCCAAGTGCGAGTCGGACTTGCACACATAGGTTTCGATGAAACAAAATTTACTGGGAAAATAAGTTTTCTGTATGGGGACTAGCGATGGGTCGTTGACATATTTTTCGTTAACGCAACTAGACCGTTGAATTAACCTCCATCAACTAGTCGATTAACTAGTTGAATTGATTAATTAGTTGATGCTTTAACCATAGTCGATTTTGCAGTGCTCTTATGCATTCAACCGTTATCGTAGTATTAGTTCATTCAATCGTTTAAATCCAAATAGCGCTGTTTTGTTGTTCATTAATTGTATTTAAAATTTTTAACAATACATATATTTTGATTTTAAGTAGGTATGTTTTAGTTATACATCATGACGTAATTTTTTTTTTTTTTTTTTTTTTGTAGTGATTCATCTACTTCACGTAGATGTCTCACTGCTATTACAATCTAGCCTTCTAATTAGGCTAATAAGTAATTTGATTTTAACTTAATTTACTATTAAAATATTACTAAGAATGTGTCCATTAACACTTTTCCTAATGTCTCTATTAAGGGGTAGACACTTTGTTATTGTGTTCTTTTATATAGCGTTCACTATCACTACACTTATGCTCACTTAGTAAAATATCACTAAAGTAATTCGAACGGTTTTACCCTTTTTAGTCTTCTAACTATGTCCGTGTTGTCGAGGAGCTGGATAGCCTCGACGTTCACATGATGGTGAAGTCTGCGATCGTGAGCTTCAGCATATTGTTTTATCGTTTTAGCGACGTGTTCCACTTTAAGGTCCCGATGGAGATCATCATTTCTTATGTACCAGGGTGCCTTTACAATGCTCCTGAGTACTTTGTTTTGAAATCTTTGTATAATCTGTACGTTGCTCTGTTTGGTGCATCCCCATAGCTGGACACCATAAGTCCATATTGGCTTAAGGACCTGTTTATATAATAGCATTTTGTTATGCACTGACAGAGATGAATGTTTTCCAAACAGCCAGTGCATATTCTTGTAGCGAAGCTCTAATTCGTCACGTTTCTTTTTGATATGCTGCTTCCAGCTTAGCTTTACGTCTAATGTCATCCCTAGATATTTTGCTTTGCTATCGTAAGGTATTGGTTGATTATTTATGAACACCGGATGGTAGTTTGGTCTCTTATTTGTGAAATCTACGTGTACAGATTTACTTTCGTTGAGCTTTATTCGCCATTGCTTTGTCCATGCAACTATGGAGTTAATTGCTGTCTGAACCTTTTCCACAGCTTCCTCTTGGGTGAGACCTGTAGCCATAATGGCTGTGTCATCCGCGAAGGTTGCGATAGTGTTATTTTCTAAATGAGGAATATCACAGGTATATAATACGTACAGGACCGGACCTAAAACACTGCCGTGTGGTACTCCAGCCTTTATCTGCTTTAGTTCAGAGTATGAGTCATCTTGTCTTATCCTAAACATTCTTTGTGTTAAGTAAGACTCAAGAATATCTGCAAACTGTTTAGGAAGCATATTTGTCAGTTTGTGACATAAGACCCTTATGCCAAACTTTGTCGAACGCTTGAGCTACATCCAAGAAGACGGTAGTGCAAACTTTCTTTTCTTCCAGAGCATTTTCTATGATGTCGGTGATTCGATGAACCTGGTCTATGGTGGAGTGATTTTCCCTAAATCCAAACTGGTAGTCAGGAATAAGTTTTCTTTCTTCTATAATGGGTTTCAGCCTTTTCAAGAGCAATTTCTCGAATAACTTCGATATTATTGGTAACAGAGAGATTGGTCTATATGATGTTGCATCTTGGGGAGGTTTACCAGGCTTCTGGATCATAATAACTTCAGCTATTTTCCACAAGTCGGGCACGTATTGAAGTCTGAATGACGCATTGATGAGTGTTGTTAGTTTAACTAGCGCTTTTCGAGGAAGATTTTGGAGTAATTCACCTGTAATCAAATCATATCCCGGCGTCTTTTTCTTTTTAAGCTTTTTGATTTCATTGTAAACTTCTCTTGGTGTTGTAAGTTTAATTTCAATATCATCTTGGGATGTTTCAGTTAGCGTAAAGTTATGGTCCATATCCTCATTAGGCTGAAATATCAAGTCTAAGTGTTGTGCAAATCTAGAAGCTTTCTGTTCATTGCTGACGGCCCAACTCCCGTTAATTTCTTTTATAGGTGGGACCTGCAGAGTAGGTTTTTTAAGGTTTTTAGTGGTTTTCCACAATGAATAGTTGGTTGAACGATCACTTGTCAGATGACTCAAGTAAGTGTTCATAGATTCGTCATTGAAAGCTTGTATTGTCTTGCGAAGTTTTTTTGTTAAGTTGTTCAGGAGCATTTTGTCTTTTCGACATCTTGTCATATGCCATTGCTGTGACGATGACGTAAATTGCTAAGGAATTTAAATACTAAGTCTTTGCATATAGACCTATTTTATTTATTTATAAGCCATTTATTTATCCTTAATTACAATAAAACAGTAATTCTTAATAAATCATGTAGGTTTAGTTATTTCTCTATTAAGGACCTTTTTTCGAGTAAAGGCCTCCTCCATTTCACTCCAAAGTTTCCTATTTTTGGCTTTTGGCGTCCAGTTGTCTCCAGTTATCTTTTTAATTTCATCAAGCCACTTATCATGGGGCCTACCCTGTTTCCTTTTACCTAAAGGGCCAAGCCAGTGAGTTACTTTGTTGGACCATCTATCTGGGTTCATACGTGCCACGTGGCCTGCCCATTTCCACTTAAGTTTTTTGCAGTGGTTTAGAGCATCTATCAACCCTCCCATTCAAACACTCCATAGAGCTATTAATATTACTAAACACGTACATTAAATACATTATTACCTACTTTTTTTAAATAAAAATACCTACGAAGTTGCAATTCCCTTTCCTACTATCGAATTTAGCCATGCCACAAACAACTAATGTTACCGTTCGAAATCAAGTTGACAGTTAATCGCGCGGCGCGCCTCCGTTCGTTGACGTCAACTGATACGTTTCTCTATACTCTTGAATTTGCCGTCTATGGATTCAACTAGTTGATCGGTGAACGATTAACGGTCGAAACGTTGAAAGTCGATGGACCGTTTTTTTTAACTAGTTTGTTTAATCAACGCCCATCTCTAATGGGGACCCTTGAATTTTTAATTTAATTTAGTTTTTAGGGTTCCGTACCCAAAGGGTAAAACGGGACCCTATTAATAAGACTCCGCTGTCCGTCTGTGTCTGTCTGTCTGTCTGTCTGTCTGTCCGTCTGTGACCAGGTTGTATCTCATAAACCGTGATAGTTAACAGTTGAAATTTTCACAGATGGTGTATTTCTGTTGCCGCTAGAACAACAAATACTAAACACAAAATAAAGTAAAAAATTAAAGAAACCCCATACAAACAACGTGTTTTTAAACGCCATCTATCTAATTAGTTTCGGCAAAATGACATAGATGGCGCTAGTAAACGAGCCCCGTCTTTCTAGATCGCAACGAAACCAAATATTCTTGGTAATATCAATTAATCAAATATATATGAGGTTGAAACTCTGTTATGTTTCGTATTGTACAGAACCCTCCCTAAGTGTGCGATAAGACACGCGATGCTGACTCGCACTTGGCCAGTTTTATTATTATTTGGTGTTAAGGCAACCATTGTAATACACACTATAAGCAAACTTCAAGTCTCTATATATTCTGGTTCATAAGTTCAAGCAAAAAATGCAGAAAAACATGTTTCTTGTATGGGGCCCTTGAATATTTTATTTCATTTTATTTTTAGTATTTGTTGTTAAATCCCCCATAGTAATGAATACTTCGTGAAAATTTCAAGTATATACCTAATTACGGTTAATAAGATACAGTCCAGTGAAATGCAGACAGATGTCCATCCAGGCCAACAGCTAAGTCTCAGTAATAGGGTTTCTTCGGTACCCTTTGGGTGCAGAACCCTAAAAAGTAGTGTTTATATCTCAGTAATGACATATTGTTGTCATTATTAGAAGTGTCTGTATATGATAGTTTATAGCGAAATTGATTTTATCACTGTATGGACTTGGACAATAAGGTAGACAAAGTCAAGTATTTTTTGGGTAAGTGCGCTCATCATCACCAACTGCATCATCACTTATCATCAGGTGAGATAGTGGTCAAGTGCTACCCAATTCTATGTAAAAAAAAAAAGTAATTTTGACATTTTAGAGAGTTTACCGTTAAACGGAGCTTACACTCTGTATTTAAATTTATAATATTTATAATGAATAAAACGGAATTCAACTTACTGTTTTTTTATGTTTTTATCATCATATTATATTGTCAACATCAAATCTCCATAATTTTTTACCCATTTAAGATCAATTTTTGTTTGTGCTAACAGCTCCCAGATGATGATGACCTACAAATTAGGTCAAAACCCTGTCGGAACATACGAGGTGCATTCAATAAGTACCTAGCCTCATCGCCAGAGGGCGCTGTAGTTTCAAAAGAGTTCTACCACAGTGTAGCACATTCTTTTTTAATTCTTTTTTCAAATTTTCATTCCAATCCCTTCATTTGTTTTATTTTGACAACTTATGGAAGCGAACGTATCGATCGGTTTTACAAAAATGGAAAAAAAGCAATATCGTTCGGTGATTCGATTCCTATTTTTGGAAGGGAAAACGCGCATCGAAATCAAAGAGCGCTTGGATGCTGTGTACGGTGACTCTTCTCCATCGATGGCCACCGTCAAGAATTGGTTCAACGAGTTTGCACGTGGCCGTACGTCGGTTTTTGATGAACCACGTCCAGGTGCACCGAAAACAGCTCCTACGGAGGAAAAAATTAAAAAAATCCATGATCTCGTATTGGCAGATCGCCGATTGAAGGTTCGGGAGCTAGCTGAGACTGTAGGCATTTCAGAAGGAACAGTGCATCATATTCTTCACGAGGAACTCGGCATGAGAAAACTGTCGGCGCGATGGGTGCCGCGTTTACTCACACCGGAAAACAAGTGCGACCGTGAGACCACATCGGAGACGTGTTTGGCGCTGTTTAAGCGGAATTCAGCGGAGTTTTTGCGTCGTTTTGTGACCGTCGATGAAACCTGGATCCACTGGTACACACCAGAGACCAAGGAGCAATCAAAACAATGGATCCAGACCGGGGAACGTGCTCCAAAGAAGGCGAAAACTGTAAAATGGGTCGGAAAAGTTATGGCCACCGTTTTCTGGGATTCACAAGGTGTGATCTACATCGATTACCTCGAGAAGGGTAAAACAATTACAGGGCTTTACTATACCGATTTATTGGGCCGATTCGACGCCGAATTAAAGAAAAAACGACCCCATCTGGCTAAGAAAAAAGTGCTGTTTCACCACGACAACGCACCGGTTCACACGTCTGCCGTTGCCATGGCCAAATTGGTCGAATTACGCTACGAATTGCTGCCCCATCCACCGTATTCTCCAGATTTGGCCCCTTGTGACTTCTTTCTGTTTCCTAATTTGAAAAAATCTCGCCGGGAATAGATATGGATCAAATGAGGAGGTCATCGCCGCCACGGAGGCCTATTTTGCAGAGTTTGACAAAAACTATTTTTCGGACGGGTTAAAAAAGTTGGAGCATCGCTGGGCTAAGTGTATCGAACTAAAAGGAGACTATGTTGAAAAATAAATTGCCACTTTTCCAAAATTTTCGTTTACTTTTTGTAGGCTAAGTATTTATTGAATGACCCTCGTAACTAAAATAAAATAGTTCAAACAAGAGTTTAAATGCATGTTCTAAGGTCATATCTATAATATAAAAGTCAAAGTATTTATTCAGTATATGGGCAGAATAAAAATCTGCACATACACACATAAAATAATATTTAAAAGATCATATCAATAAGGACACACGTTTTACCACTTTAGATGCACCTATCTTTCAAATGACTGACTTTGAAAAAAATCACACAAAAACCATAGACACCCGACACGTATAGGTTTGAAGAAAATTTTTTTTTTGTTTCATTTCCATGTATGGGATGACCTCCCTCCCCCCTTAAACTTTTATATTTTTTATTTTTGTATAAAAATCGGAAAGCTGTTCACAGAATACATCTACCTACCAAGTTTCAATTCTGTAGTCCTAACAGTTCGGAATAAAATGGCTGTGACATACGGACAGACAGACATGACGAATCTATGAGGGTTCCGTTTTTTGCCATTCGGCTACGGAACCCTAAAAAAGACAAAAGTAATGAGCCATTCACCTTGCATCCAAAGTCAAACAAAACACACACACAAAAATTTAATTTCCCTGATTAATGTAGGGTTGCCAACCGTACCATGAAGTTGGGAGTGCCCCCAATGCATGTTTCAGTATGCCAGACAATTTTTATCCAAAATATCAATATGGGTTTGACTGTAATGATGATATTTGTAGAGAGTAGAGTTGATAATTTGTCCATTCCATACTTTTTTAAATATTGTATAGACTAGCATTTGACCAAGATCTCACCTGTTGGTGTTGGTAAGTGATGATGCGGTTGAGGATGGTAGCATGCTAGGCCTAGAATGGGAACTGGTTCTCAAGGACAGCTGTAGTAAAACACATCAGATGTTTGGCGACAGATTTTCCAATTTGAGAGGCAGCTGGCCAGGCGGACACTACATAAAGTTCCTACCACTATGTCGGGGGTTGGGGGTTTGTAACTATGTTTTTCCTTCACCGTAGGGCGACTGTGAATTGCAAACGTACATATTTCGATATAAAAAGCCATTGGAGCACGGCGAATTCTGACACAGAATTCCGAATGTATCTGGCTACCCTAAGGGATACATGTTATTATTTTATTTTTCCAAATAAATAATGTTGTACCTACTTCGAACAACATCATAGTGATACGTATAGAATAAATTTGCGCAATATTCAAATAGTTTTGTTTGCACAAGTATTTGTATTGACTATGTGTTAAGGACCTCTTGAGAGAAAGATACCCCATAGTTTCTTAAGGATTGATTGTACAAAACATATTGTAAAATTTGTAAAAAAGGCATAAATTAAGGAAAAATAAATAAACATTGCACAATTAAATTTTTGGTTAATTTTATTGTAATTTTGGTTTTAGCCACTTGCATGGGTACTAATGAATTATTCTTTTTTGTTTCAGCCCCAAAGAGAATAAAACATATATTCTCTGAAGCCTGTTTCAAATCATGGAAGAGCCTTCTACAGAACCTAAAAGCCATCTCAATATCTGTAAAAACACTTAGTCAAACTAAGTACTATTATTTTATTATTATAATAACTATTATTAAAGAGATCTAGTCTCATTGTTGATAGTAGAATAGACAAATTAAATATTATATATTATTATAATTTATTTATAAATAGTTGTATCAATAAAAAATAAAACAAAATAAATCAGTAACCATTATATGTAATAAACACGATTCCAATTTTATTTTGTATTAAATGCAGTTAAGTTTTTAAAACTTAAAAATAAATAATTACCAAAGATAAAAATAGTAATAGAAAAAAAAATAGATGTTTCTTAGTCTATGGAACACAGTTTGCAATAAAGACAACAAGATAGAGAAAGATAGAGATATAGGCAAGAAAGGGATAGAAATGGCTGCGACTATGGTTGAGACTCCACCGCCACAACTTATAACGACAATAGAATGGAGTATGATGGACAAAAGAAAGTTTTTTCCACTGTATACGCTGAGTAGTTTCACAGGTAATTGTTGTTTGTTATTACTTTGTCCTATAGAAATAGATCACGATTAAGGTGGTACAATTTCCAGTTTATTTAAATTATTTAAAAAGCTTGTGTTTCCCATGCAAAATTGAATTAAATCTTTGGTCTTGGTAAGTTGGTTGTTTTTAATTTTTGCATGATCCCTTTCGGGTAAAAGCCTCCTCCATCTTTTGCCATTTGTCTCGTTCTATCGCCTCTTTAATCCAGTCCTTTCCTGCTATTTCTATTATGTCATCTGCCCATCTTTTCCTTTGCCTGCCAATGCTCTTCTTGCCTACCGGTCCTGGCCATTTAGTTACTTGGATTGTTCACCTCTTGTCACCGTATCTCGCCACATGTCCTGCCCACCTCCAATTCTGCTTCAGGCTATATTGAAGTTTCAACAATTTCCATACAATAGTATAATGGAGAGTTTTGGCGGGAACGTGGTAAAGTGTGAGTGATCTCATTGTATTTTTTCCAAAAACTTAGTGTTCTTCCACGAGTTAATGTGTAATAAATGTGGGTTATTAACCATTAAGTGCCGGTGAATGTGTGCGAGTGTAGGGAAACAGCACAATGTTGAAAAACATGCAATTTGCGTTCTCACCAAAATTCCACTGAAAATCTTCAGTAAACACCGCATCTTTACTGAAGGTATGACTTAGACTAGACTTTTACTTGAAAACTGACCTGAAATGTGACTTTGACCCATCTCATTCTCTACGACTTAAATTCATAAAAACTTGAAGAATTTCAATACTTGACACTGGCTAAATACACTAATCGTGTGGAGCCATAATAAAACTAAAATATAAAAAAAAAGTATAATGCACAAAAGTATATAAATATGAGTAAATGGAGCAAAAAGTTAGAACTGCAAAGTTAAGTTTTTCCTTTTAACCTAATTTGAGAAGTTGACTAGGCCGGTTTTATTATTAGTATTATAATATTTAAAAAATATAATTCCATATAATAAAATAAAATGATTTTATTTATTTTTCAGTAAGGTGCGCTTTATACCCGCTTACGCTGGTGAAAACCCAGATACAGATTCAGCGTAAAAAGGAGGCATACAGCGGTATTACAGATGCTATATCTAAGATATACAGCAACGAGGGGATTTCAGGACTCTATAGAGGCTTTTGGCTTTCAAGCGTAAGTATTTTTTTACCCCCGACAAAAAAGAGGGATGTTATAAGTTTGACGTGTGTATCTGTGTATGTGTGTCTGTCTGTGGTATTATAACGCCCAAACGGATGAAGCGATTTTGATTTAACTTTTTAGGGTTCCGTACCCAAAGGTTAAAACAGGACCCTATTACTAAGACTCCGTTTTCCGTCCGGCTGTCTATCTGTGTATCACCAGGCTGTATCTCATGAACCGTGATAGTTAGACACTTGAAATGTTCACAGATGATGTATTTCTGTTGCCGCTATAACAACAAATACTAAAAAATAGAATAACTAAAATATTTAAGAGAGCTCCCATACAATAAACGTGATTTTTTCCCGTTTATGCTCGATATTGATAACAGCAACAGGTAGACGCTTGAAATATTTACAGAATATTTAGTTATATATTAACTTTAAAAATAAATTTAAATAAAACAAATATGAGTCTCCCATACAACATGATTATTTTGCTGTTGTTATAGATAATGGAACGGAACCCTTCGTGCGCGAGTCCGACTCGCAATTGGCCGGTTTATTCCTAGATGATGACGCTATGAGATCAATTTTAATTGGTCTGATCAATTCGAGTGTCTTCTTACTTTAATGGTTTTTTTTTTATTGTCAGAATATGGTTGCATTGACATGATGCTGGGACATCTCCTGGAATCTGCATAATACTCAACTCCTCGCCAACATCGAAACGACAGGAAAAACATCGTTTTGAAATCCCCCACCCCCGCATGGTGGTAGGACACTATCCAGTGTCCGCCTGGTCAGCTACCACCCTCAAGTTAGAAAATCTGTCGCTAAACATATAATGTGTTCCGGCAGCTATCCTTGAAAGCCAGTTCCCATTCTAGACCTAGCGTGCTTACCATCATCGACCGCATCATCACTCACCAACAGGTGAGATAGTGGTCAAACGCAAGCCTATTATGATATTAAGTTTTTTTTTAATGTTTAATGTATTTGTTGTTGTAGTTTCAGATAATATCTGGCGTATTCTACATAACGACATACGAGGGGGTGCGACATGAATTAGGGAAACATGATGTTAGTCCCAAAGTTAAGGTAAGTAACCTTCCGACTTTTTCACTGACTTCACAATAATTTAAGACCGCTTAAAACTCTGTCTGTTTGTTACCTAATCACGCCTAAACGGACGATCCGATCTTACTGAAATTTAACAAGGAGATACTTTATAGGGTGAATATAAGCTATATGAGGATGAATATAAGCTACTTTTCAACCGACTTCCAAAAAGAAGGAGGTTCTCAATTCGTCTGTATGTTTTTAGGGTTCCGTACCCAAAGGGTAAAACGGGACCCTATTACTAAGACTCCGCTGTCTGTCTGTCTGTCTGTACGTCTGTCTGTCTGTCTGTCCGTCTGTCACCAGGCTGTATCTCATGAACCGTGATAGCACACCCCGGACACTCGCTAAATCTCCATACAAACTAGCGTTTTAACGACCGACACTGTGACACCGACACAGACACTATACACATGTCGTTTTTCTATACGTGCATTTGTGTGCGTGATGTCTAAGGTTGTCGCCCGTAATCACCGTATCACAGATTATATAATAGTAACTTCGTACGAGACACACACAGATACACAGATTATATAATAGTTACTCGTACATACGTACTACGTACTGACCGTATGAATATTTTTTACCTAAAAAGCTTTTAACACTAAAAATATTAGTCGCTATTTCGTAAACCATCGTCTACAGAAACATTTAATCACAACACTTCAACTCAATTGCGAAGTAGGTAGGTAGGTACGTACGTAGAAATATCCAACACACAACCGAATAGGTCATTAGAGAAAGTATTATTCCATGTACACATTTTACATAATAGGTAATTACGATTTACTAGTTATTTACGCACGAGTATATATCGTTGTTTCATTTATGAAAATGAATTCTAAAATACGAATATATAGGTAGGTATTTAAGTATTTATTATATACCTACGTAATAAGAACCTACGTAAATTTGAACCTCCGGTGTCTACTGGTCTTAACATAAATGTATGAAGTTGATGTTCTTCTCCTCGAGAGTAGTACCTACTGTGCTATAGCCGTACGCGTGTAGCGTCTTTGCTCAGACTGACGCCTCGACAAATCAAAATCGGTGGCGGGGTGAGGAAGCCCGGAATTGGTGGGGGGTACAGTGTCCGTTCTTTACGTAGTACAGTCCGGCAAGTATAACTTGGCGTGCCTGTGCGCCACTGTGCTTTTACTTTGTACTTTGATAACAGTCTCTCTTAAACCACTTTTAATTACTTTTGGCAATATTGAACTGTTTTAATGTTGCAGATTTATCAACAATAATGTCTCGGTAATCTCTCAAACGTCAAACTCACAGTTTCAATTAAAAGAATTAGTTCCAAAAACCAACACCGCCAAGTTATACTTGTGGCACTGTATTATTTTCTTTTCTATGGTGATAGTTAGACAGTTGAAATTTTCACAGATAATGTATTTCTGTTGCCGCTAGAACATCAAATACTAAAAATAAAATAATATTAAAAATTAAAGGGGGTCCCCATACAAAAAACGTGTTTTTAAACGCCATCTATCTAATAAGTTTCGGCAAAATGACATAGATGGCGCTAGTAAAATATCTTAATTATTGTTAAAATAAAATCATGATTTTTACACATAACTTAAATAAATCAGATCACATGTTGATTGACAGAGCTTTACAGTGATTATATTCTTGGTGAACGTGAACGAAGTCGCGGGTTTCAGCTAGTATTGAATAAATGCTTTAAGTTTTATATTATTGAAGTAAAATATCTTTACTTCGCACTGGGGTATAAAATTGGACGGAAATGACGTAGCGTCACGGTCAGAAAGTATCGGAAGTGACGTAAGCGTCGTGTTATATTTTATATTTATTAACGCCCTCTATTGTAGAACGGCGTAACTACGAAGACGTGTTCGCTAAAGTTCAACAGATGGAGTTGTAAAAAAAATAGTGATGTTGAGAAACAAATTGAATGAACTTGGAAGTTTTACTTCTAATGCGTAGGTTTCTACGCACCCTTTTTTTAACCGACTTCCAAAAAGGAGGTTCTCAATTCGTCGTATGTTTTTTTAACTTTTTTTTGTATGTATGTGACGCGATTATCTATCAATTGTAAACCGATTCGAATAATTCTTTTTTTAATCGGTAGAGTACATTTCCGAGTTGGTCCCATTCTAATTTCATCGAGATCTGATAAGTATCTCTAGAGATATGACGATAAACGTCTCAAACTTGCTACTGAAATTGACTCCGGGGCATGGAAGTCGGTTTGTCGGTTTTTTTAGTTTTTAAACTATCTTAATTATTAAATATAGTTTGTTTGTTTCAGTCGTTTATAGGCGGCGGCTGTGCGTCAATAGTTGGTCAGACAATAATAGTACCATTCGACGTGCTGTCGCAACACCTCATGGTGCTCGGACTCGTCAAAGCAAGAGGGGGATGCCCCAAAAACCCTGTAAGACTATCTTTACTAATTGAATTTAAAAAAAGTAGATTTTTTAACCATCTCCTCAAAAAAAAGGAGGAGATCCTCAATTTGACTTTTTTTTCATGTTTGATTGTTATCTCAAAACTCCGTCAAATCCCAACAGATTTGAAAAATTCTTTTTTGTTTGAGAGATTATGCCTCCTGTTTGGTTCCATTCAAATTTTATCTAGATCTGATAATCATCTCCGGAGATATGGAGATATACAATATAAACTAATTTGTAAACCTTGATGACATGATTATGACTACTGGCTACTATGACTATCGCGGCATGTGAAGTCGGTTTTGTACGATCATAAATTATTAAAATAAATAAAGAGCAGCAAACAGCATGTGGCCTACCTGATGGTGCGTGGTTACCGCCGCCTATTATATAGGGGGATGTAAGAGAGCACAGGGATGTAAGGGAGCACAGGGATGTAAGGGAGCACAGGGATGTAAGGGAGCACAGGGATGTAAGGGAGCACAGGGATGAAAGGGAGCACAATTTCATCTTAGTGCACCCAGCCAACCTGACCTGCCCGCAGTGCGTCCTGCCGAATAGCGAACGAGGCTCTGACAACCGTCCAATGGCGGTATAACCATTCGAAACAATGTAGCTAAATGCCACAGGCCAGTGACGGGCAGCAGCGTCACTGGTGCGAGAGCTACGTTCTGCGATCATTCAACCCGCCTGCCCAGCGTGAGGTGATTTCGGGTAATTTCTACCTATGGGAAGCACAATTCAACAACGGCCCCCAGTTCCCGGTCGCCCCGCTATTCCTGGCCAAGGCGGCGGTCATGGTAACGGCGGGGCAGGGGTGCTAAGAATCCCCGGGCTACGGCAGGCCACCAACACTGACTGATTCTGGCTACATATAACGGACGCACGCTACGGCTCGACGAACATCTGGCACAACTCGAAGAGGAGCTGAGGAACATAAGATGGCAGATTCTAGGGTTATGTGAAATCCAAAGAGAGGGAGAGGATACCTTATAATCCGGACATCTTAAGTACTTCACAGAGGGAGACCAATCCCAAGGTGGCGTCGGGTTCTTAGTACACAAGGTCCTCTCTGACAACGTCATAGAAATCTCCAGTGTGTCGACAAGGGTAGCGTATCTTGTGATCAAACTCACCGATTTCGGCACATTCGGATGATGAAGTGGAGGAAATGTACGAAGACATTTCCAAGGCCTTATACACCACCCAAAAGGCCGACTTCAACGTTGTCATGGGGGATCTCAACGCTAAAGTTGGAGTACAGACAAGCGGCGAATCGGTAGTAAGACCACACGGCATTGGAAGCAGGAATCATAGAGTGCAAATGCTCGTCAACTTCCTGGAGAAAGAGGGTCTCTTTGTGATGAATTCTTTCTTTCAGAAAAACCCCCGGTGGAAGAGGACGTGGAAAAGCCCCGACGCTATAACCACAAATGAGATTGATTTCTTTATGACGGACAAGAAGCGTATATTTAGAGATGTGATCGTTACGTTCAACACCGGAAGTGATCACCGACTGGTCCGAGGCACTCTAGATATCGACTGCAAGCTTGAACGAGTCCGTCTAAAGAAATCTACCCTCCGACTTAATATGCTCCAATCTCTGGTTCGTTCTGAAACGTTCCAGTTAAAACTGGAGAACCGATCCGCTGCCTTGTAAACCACAATTGACGTTGACGTGAACCAGGATCTCGACTAAGTGGTGGTCTCGACTGACGAAATTTTTCGAGACGCGAGGTGCCGGTAAGAAGTCCAAGCTTAAACCAAGCTTGTCCAAGCGGAACCGATTGCACTAAACGGAGTTCCTCTCTAAGTTGTTCACGAATATGTCTACCTTGGGCAAATCTTACAATTGGGTAGAAACAACTTCGAAAAGGAAGCTCGCAGAAGAATACAGCTAGGATGGGCAGCATTTGGAAAACTGGTCTCTTAAGTCTTTTCATCGCCCATACCCAAAGCCTGAAGACGAAAGTCTTTAACAAGTGCGTTCTACCTGTGATTACCTACGGAGCCGAGACGTGGACGCTGTCAGTGCGACTGGTTCACCAATTCAAAGTCGCTCAGTGAGCTATGGAGAGGGCTATGCTCGGAGTCTCTCTAAAGGATCGAATTCGAAATATGAAGTCGTCCGTCAGAGAACCAAAGTTATCGACATAGCTCAAAGGATCAGCAAGCTGAAGTGGCAGTGGGCTGGTCACATCTGTCGTAGAACCGATAACCGTTGGGGTAGATGAGTTCTAGAGTGGAGTTGGAGACCACGGCTCGGTAAACGTAGTGTAGGACGCCCTCCAGCTAGGTGGAGCGATGATATAAGCAAGCTGGCTGGCAGCGGTTGGAAACAGAGAGCTGAAGATCGAGCTCAGTGGCGTGCCATAGGTGAGGCCTATGTCCAGCTCTGGACGGAGATAGGCTGATGATTTTTTTTTTGTTATTTCCGAATTAATTAATTTGGACATCTTCGTCTTAAACAACAACTATTTTCATGTTTCAGAAAATAAACCCTTTAGGGCTTGACTTAACCAAGCGTATGTCTAAGGCAGCTTTAGCGCGTGAAGTATCAGTACGAGTATATAGATTGCACGGCGCGCGCGGATACTATCGGGGGTACTGTGCCTCGCTAGCGGCTTACGTGCCTAACTCTGCGCTGTGGTGGGCGCTATATACTACCTACCAAGGTGAGTATTAAATATATAAATCTTTAGCGCGTGAAGTATCAGTCCGAGTATATAATTGCTGAATGTTGCTGTTTAAGAAATAAAATACCACTCGCTTTTCGATGGAACATTTTATTTATACCTACTTCCAGTGACTGGGTTTGAAGTAGTAACAACACAAGTGGATAAATATAGTCCGACTTATTATTTATTCATTCAATTTCACCCGTGCGGAGATGGGGCAGGCTGCTAATTCTTTAGAATTTTAGAATACAGCTAATTTTAATCAAACAATTAGAAACTACCGAGCTCTTTTACTGACAGACATACAGTCTGAACTAGTTTAACGAAGCACTTAAGCACTTTATAATATTGCAAAATATTCGAAAAACCTCCCATGAAGTAAGAAAAATTACCCCAAAATTTCGGATAAAATAAACTTGCCACACTGACTAGTCTTGGTAAAGTTTGTTTAAGTTTTGTGTTCCAAATCGTATTCATAAAATAATTTAACGACTATGAAGTAAAACAAAAAATGTACCTGTGAAAATACATACTATCGTGACTCTTTTGTTTTTGTGAACTATTTTTACAATCCCGAAAGACGCAATACGGCATAATTACTACGAAAGCACTAGCTAGTACTAGCTAAGCTACGGAAGTGTCCGACAGTGCCACCTGCTGTGGCTTGGTTTGGTAGCGGACTGAGCGCGGAAGCGTATTACTCAAGCATTTAGTATTACTGAACTTGCGGTCTCTCGGGTGTTTGGCACCAATCTGTCAAAGTAAGAAAAATTACCCCAAAATTTCGGATAAAATAAACTTGCCACACTGACTAGTCTTGGTAAAGTTTGTTTAAGTTTTGTGTTCCAAATCGTATTCATAAAATAATTTAACGACTATGAAGTAAAACAAAAAATGTACCTGTGAAAATACATACTATCGTGACTCTTTTGTTTTTGTGAACTATTTTTACAATCCCGAAAGACGCAATACGGCATAATTACTACGAAAGCACTAGCTAGTACTAGCTAAGCTACGGAAGTGTCCGACAGTGCCACCTGCTGTGGCTTGGTTTGGTAGCGGACTGAGCGCGGAAGCGTATTACTCAAGCATTTAGTATTACTGAACTTGCGGTCTCTCGGGTGTTTGGCACCAATCTGTCTGCTTTTTTTATGATAGTCAGAGCCAATGTCATAATAACTATCGTTATATATGCCATATTTCAGCTCAATCTGTTTAGTAGTTTAAGCTGTGTGTTGATAGATCAGTCAGTCAACCAGTCAGTCAGTAACGTTTGCCTTTTCAACCGACTTCCAAAAAGGAGGTTCTCAATTCGTCTGTATGTTTTTTTTGTATGTTACGCGATAACTCCGTCAATTGTGAACCGATTCGAATGATTCTTTTTGTAATCGGTAGAATACGTTTTGGAGATGGTCCCATTGTAATTTCATCGAGATTGTTGAGTATCTCTAGAGATATGACGATAAACTTCTCAAACTTGCTACTGAATTTGACAGCATGGAAGTCGGTTGTATTAGTTTTTAAACTATCTTAATTATTGTATATATACAGATGAACAGAATATAAAATTGTCACAGATGAGCTGGTAAAAATAGCTCCGTCGGGAGTGTCACACCTGCTGATCCAGTGCATTGCTGGCACGCTTGGAGGTTTCACTACCACAATACTCACTAACCCACTGGACATCGTACGGGCTAGATTGCAGGTTTGTGTTTTTATCTTTTTTTTATATCTGATAGACTAGAGTTCGACCACTATCTCGTCTGGTGGTAAGCGATGATGTGGTCGAATATGGTGTACATGCTTGGTCTAGAATATTCTCTCTGAAGCTCCCTTGACGCTATTAACAGTTTAGTTGGAGGAGTTAACAAGACTCCTAGTAATGTGCAGTGTGCGTTCATCTAGCAAAAAGTATCGCCTTTTCAAGAATTGAATGATGCAGATAATTAGTGCCATATATCGTGTAAATGTGCCCGAAATTTTATATTTGTGCGTCCCACGCGACGACTTCAGAATTATTTAAGAAAAACGGATTCTGCTGCACGAACGTTCGCCCAGCAATTTTTTTTTATATGGGTCTAGCTGTATATTAAATATGCAAAAATATAGCTTAAATACGAGTATAAATGTGCCGGGAAAGCCAAATTTGTGCCTCTTAAGATTTCAGAGATATTTCATTTTTGTTGGGCGAACGTTATGGCGTTATGATTTTTTGTATACAGATACAGTAAATTTGTGCATATTTGTGCCCGAATTTTCATTAACATGACTAGCATGGCTCAGGAGCTATTATTTTATTTCCTAGAAAATGGAAAAATGTTCTGGCTCTCGAACCAACAAGACCAAGGACTTCGCGTTAGTGCCATCTGGTACCCGTTATATATTCCCACGATCCTGTAAAGTTTCGCCGGCCTACTACATATCATTGGCGAGTTCTTAACGATTTTATCTTAGATTTGAGGTTATCTTGAGTGAAATTACTTAGAATACGAAAACACTAGTTTTGTGTGAGCTGGCTTATTACACGCTTCTACAAATAATATGAGCGCTATTTTAAGAATATGTATATGTAGAATATGTATGTATACGTATGCAAAAAATCATGTATATCCATTACTTTAGACAATAATGATAAAAAATCATTCGAAATATTTTTGGTAGATTACCCGACCAAATTCGAGTGAACATAAAAAAGCGGCCGCACGATAATTCAAGCTATCCTTCTTAAATCATCTTGATATCATTTAGTGTTTGGAGAACGTTGCGCAGAATAAATAAGTAGTAAGTATATATATGGTAACCGATGTGCCGTTGTCTACGGACAATTTATTTTTAATAAAACAATTCACATTTTATTTCATGTCCCTAATATAAAATATTTTCCAACTTAACAATTCTGTACGCATCTGGTGCAATGGTTTTTTATCATCATTGTCTAAAGTAATGGATATTAATACATGATTTTTTGCATAAGTATTCTTAAAATAGCGCTCATATTATTTGTAGAAGCGTGTAATAAGCCAGCTCACAGAAAACTAGTGTTTTCGTATTCTGAGTATTTCACTCAATATAACCTCAAAAATAAGACAAAATCGTTAAGAACTCGCCAATGATATGTATATATATTTTTCCATTTTCTAGGAAATAAAATAATAGCTCCTGAACTCCATGCTAGTCATGTTAATGAAAATTTTTGGGCACAAATATGAGAATCAAATGCACAAATTTACTGTATCTGTATACAAAAAATCATAACTGTGCGTTCAGCCGTTTCCGATATATAGCAATCGTCAAAACGTTCGCCCAGCATAAAACTAAATATCTCTGAAATCTTAAGAGGCACAAATTTGGCATTCACGGCACATTTATGCTCGTATTTAAGCTATCTTTTTACATATCTATACTAATATTGTAAAGAGAGAACATTTGTATTTTTGTATGTTTGTAATGATTTGGCTCAAAAACTACTGGACCGATTTAAAAAATTCTTTCACTAATATATAGAATGGACTTTCGGAATGAAAATAGGCTATATATTATCCCGTTTAAATCAAAGGTACATTCGTGGAGACATAATTTGCAACCTAAGTCGACTAAAAAACGGTCGAAAAAACACGTTTCTTACGAACGCTGCTCAATTGAAAATAGATGGAAGAATGTTTTCTATGGAATAGTTGTACAACTTAATAAGACCTACAAAAAAGTCCGCGATAGCATATGTCTATCTCTTAAGGTTGACTCACAGTAACCATTTTAATCATTAATTTTTTGTTAAAAAATATTACATAACTTCCAAGGCTATTTTCAAGTATATAGTATTAATCCTTATCCAAATAATTACGTTAATTAGCTTGGCCACATATTATAGATTAAAATTGTCCTTTACAGCATATAATTCAAATGAAAACTCTAGAAGATATCACGGATTTCATATACACGCATCGCAAAATTAATGAAATATCTGCAGTGAAACCACAGATTAGGTCATAGTTACTTAGAAAATATTATTATAAGCTTAGCGATGCTGTAGATCCCCACCGATTACAATCAATTTGAAGTCAATATAGTATAATAATATATTTTTACTGTATAAAATTCTATTGTATAATATAGTTATGATCTATATATAAACCACCCCGACTGATCTATGTATAATCTTTTCAATAAAAGCATTCCAATGACTCTAAACACGACATTTGAAATCTGAGCTGTAAGTTGGTGTGGATGGTGTGGACTCTACAGAATACTCAAGTATTCTGTAGAGTACAGGAGATGTCCCAGCATCAGGTCAATGCTTCCATGTTCTTACAATATCGTTGAAGAAGAAGATTTTCGAATAGATTAGACCTATGAAAGTTGATTTCATAGCGCAATTAACTAGAAAAAAGCTCATAGTTTTATAACGATTGAACGAATTTTCATGAATCAAAGCTAAGAACCTAGGATGATGGATTATAATGGATGGCGTCAAAACTTTGGCAGCATGTCCATTTTCTGTTTGTGTTAGTGTCTAGAACTGCTAGAGTGTGCCTGAGTAGGGAAGTGATCACTAGTGTAGAACATATCGATAAAAAGGTGAAAAATGTAGAAAACTAAAACTTATGTAAAAAGAAAACAATTTATGTGATAAAATACGTAGTTACTTTATTGAACTTATGGAAATTAGTTATTGATAAAAAATGCTACAGTACTTAACTGTAATTAGGCAACCTTAAATCTGGCGGTATAGATTTCTTAGCTTTTCTTAAACACAAATCTTAAATGTTTTTGCCTTTTCAATACGTCAATTAAATATTACAAATTTGAGCTACAAAGCTATATATACTTCTATACTAATATTATGAAGAGGTAACATGTATGTTTGTATTGAGTTAGCTCAAAAACTACTGGACTACAGGACTATTATTTTTTTCTCTCATATATAAATCTATATATTGTTACATCGCGTCGTCGAGTCGCGATGTTTCGCCAAGCTTCTCGAACAAAAATACCGTGGGAAAGAATAGACTAATTAGGGGCTATAAACACCCGACCCGACCGTCATAAAAGTTAACCTTCCGGGAATTCAGACCCTAGTCAATGTACCTAGTTTTGTAGTTAAGATTGAACCTTATTCATAAGTAGTTAGAGATCAAATTAGCATGTATGGTAAAGTTGCTTACGTCAGATGCTCAAAGGAAAGCCGCCCCTTTTGTTTGTGATTGTTATTGCTTTGTTCTGAACGTCTTTTGTCTATTGTTTCGAGTCAATACTGGAAAGTTCTGTAGAAATATTCTCGTCCTATATAAGACGTTGAAACCGCGGCTTGAGGCAGTCTTTTCTCTGGAAGCGACAGTGTAACTATCTAAGCGCGGATAGCGACCAAGTGATCGTTAAGTGTTATCAGTGAACTAGTGTTGTGAACTGTGAACAGTGAAATCAGTGATTGTGATTACCAACGACCTCAGTGTGTGTTAACGGACTTTTGATAATTGTGCAAGACGATTTGGACAACTGCTGTGGAACATTGTGCTAACCTAGTGATCAGTGGAAATAAACGTTCATCTCATCGGATTGGCATTTTAATACCACCCCGCACGTAACAATTGGTGTCAGAAGCGGGATGCCAATCACTCCGAGGGAAGATACGCGTACTCCACGCACCAGGCGCTAGGCGGAGATGGATGCAACCCGGCAGAAGGAGCTCGAAGCATCGGGAGCAGGAACATCCACATTGGAAGAGCCAGCAGCAACACCGATGGCACCCACCATGGCAGCGCCACCTACAGCACCGCCGGTGAGTCTAACTACGCATGGAGGCCTGGAGGCCATGCTAGCCGCTCTCCTAGCAGGACAACAAGAAGCTAGCCGTAAACAGGAAGAAGCTAGCCGTAAACAGGAAGAAGCTAGCCGTAAACTGGAAGAGACAATTGAACGTCAGTTGCAGAGCGGGCTTGCCAGCATGGGAGAAAAGATCAAATAGGTGGAATCCGGTGTCAAGGAAGTCACCATGAAAACAGACTGTTTGGAAGGACGGCTTGAAGTACACGAGAAAACCATGCATGACCTATCTAATAAGGTCCAGAAACTGGAGTTACGAGGAGTTGGACAGATTCCCGCTACGACCTCGCCCTTCAAACTAGATTTGCCGCACTTCGACGGAACATCTTCGTGGGCAGCCTACAAATTCCAATTCACAACGCTGTCCAAAAGTTGCGGCTGGACAGACGAGCACGCAAATACAGCGCTCACATTAGCGCTGAAAGGAGACGCTCAGCTTATCCTGGAACGCATACCTGAAGAGGAAAGGACCCTGAAGACCCTACTTGAAGCCCTCGAAACGCGCTATGGAGACAAGCACATGGAGCATGCGTACAGGGCACAACTACGTGAGCGCAACCAGAAGCCCACAGAGACATTGCAACAGTGGGCAGATGAAATCGAGAGGTTGGTCCGACGAGCCTACGTGTCAACACCATCAGTCATCGAGGTTACATCACTGCAGCACTTTGTGGATGGAATCAGGGATGGCGAAGTACGCGCTGCTGTACGACTGGGACATCATCAGACACTCAAGAACGTCCTGGTTCATGCTTTGGAAGTGGAAACTGTGCGACGAGACACCAAACCGTATAGGGTTCAAGAACTGGTTACTGAACCCAGGAAGCCCCGTTATGGACCGACATGTTACGGGTGTGGAGAAAAGGGGCATATTCGGATTGATTGCCCGAAGACGAAGAAACAGGACCCAAGTGGCAGAAGAAACGTCGTCATAGCTGCGGGACGGGCGCCGTCTGACCGAGAGAGAGCCCCCGCCATCACTGTGACACAAGTGTGCAACGGGAACAGCTTAATCGTCGAGGGCACCCTGAACAATAAGACCTGCAAGTTCACAGTGGACACAGGAGCATCGCGCACAATTGTGAAGCCTGAATTCCTGCAACGATTTATATCACGGAAACATCGATCTGCAGCATGCTCACTACGGACAGCAACCGGCCAGTCAGTACCTGTCCTTGGCGATACAGATGTGGAGATAGTCATCGGTGAGCACTCATACATTCACCCTGTGCTTATTGCCAACATAACTGACGATTGCATTCTGGGATTGGACTTTTTGGAGATGCAGCAGTGCATATTGGATGTGGCCCGTGGTGTACTCCGGTTTCCCGAGCAAGAAGTGTTTTTCGAAGGAACGGCACCGTGTAAGCTTTACTGTCTCAAGGACGTCGTGTTGGCTCCAAAATCGCAAAATATTGTTCGAGTGAAATTTCCAAATACAGTCAAGAGTGGACTATGTGTAGTTGCCGAAGATGAGGGCACACATCCGACCTGGATTACTGCAAGAGCATTGCTCATGACAAACAGAACGGCCAGTGTGCGAATTCTCAACCTTGGCAATGAAGAAGTTCATCTGAAGAAAAACAGCATAATTGGAAAATGTCAAGAAGTGAAGTACCTGCGACGAACGGATATTACTTCTACGGAACCAAGCTCGGAAGACCAAATATCACAGCTGC
This sequence comes from Cabera pusaria, assembly GCA_954871355.1. Classification (NCBI taxonomy): domain Eukaryota; kingdom Metazoa; phylum Arthropoda; class Insecta; order Lepidoptera; family Geometridae; genus Cabera; species Cabera pusaria. The sequence goes on along the minus strand of OX940912.1, from coordinate 10,141,885 downwards.
TGGAATCATCCAAAGACAATTTAACGTTCGCTCAGCTGTCACAAGCAAAACGTCTGTTGATGCGGTTTAAAGACGTCTTCGCCGCTGGAAACAACTGTGGACGTACCGGACTTGTTAAACACAAAATTGACACTGTCGACGCAAGACCTATACGACAGAGGCCACGAAGGCTTCCATGGGCGAAAGAAGCTGAAGTTGCAGACATGATACGAGACATGGCCAAAGAAAAAGTCATCGAACCATCTACAAGTCCTTGGTCATCGCCAGTGGTTCTGGTGAAAAAGAAAGATGGCTCCACCAGATTCTGCGTAGATTACAGAATGCTTAATGAAGTCACAAAGAAGGACAGCTACCCCTTACCTCGAATAGACGATACACTGGACATGCTCAGTGGAATGAAGTGGTTTTCAACGGTTGACCTGAAAAGTGGCTACTGGCAGGTAGAAATCAGTCCAGAGGACAAAGAGAAGACAGCATTCAGTACGGGCATTGGAAATGGACTCTGGCAATTCAACGTCATGCCATTTGGACTGTGTAATGCTCCAGCAACGTTGGAACGTCTCATGGACAGAGTAATGGTTGGATTACTGGGAGACGTATGCTTGGTATACCTGGATGACGTCATCATTTTGGGTCGTGATTTTACTGAACATCTGCAGAATCTGGAGAAGGTTTTGAACCGTCTACGTGAAGCAAACCTGAAGCTGAGTGCCAAAAAGTGTGATTTCTTTAAATCCAAAGTCAGCTACCTTGGACACATCATTTCGGAAAACGGGGTACAAACTGATCCTGACAAAATCAAGGCTGTTCAAACTTGGCCTACCCCGAAGAATAAAACTGATGTAAGGTCATTTTTGGGACTATGCGCTTACTATCGGCGGTTTGTCAAGAACTTTTCTGGAACTGCCAAACCCTTACATCGACTGACGGAAGAAAAGCGCACATTTGTATGGGACTTGGAGTGTGAATCCGCCTTCAACGATCTAAAGCAGCGACTGTGTGAAACGCCGATCTTGGGATACCCTACCAGAGATGGAAGATTTATTGTGGACACTGACGCCAGCAACACGGGAATTGGAGGAGTTCTCTCACAAATCCAAGGAGACAAAGAAGTGGTCATAGCATACTTCAGTAAATCATTATCCAAACCAGAACGAAACTACTGTGTCACCCGCCGCGAGTTGCTAGCCGTGGTAAAGACTCTTCAGCACTTCAACAAGTACCTCATCGGAAGGGAGTTTACGCTCAGAACTGACCACGCTGCTCTAAAATGGCTTCTACAGTTTAAGAGCCCGGAAGCTCAAGTGGCACGATGGATCGAGCAACTTCAAGAGTTCAACTTCGTGACAGAACATCGCAGTGGAAAGGGCCATAGCAACGCCGATGCCCTGTCAAGAAGACCTTGTGCAGATGACTGTAAACACTGCGAAAAGCACGAGTCTAGAGAAGAAGTCAGAGTCATCAGGATGGACAGAACAGATGACGAATGGAACGGCGAAAATATGAGACAAGCACAATTGGAGGACAGAGATTTACGACCTGTACTGGATTGGATAAAGTCTGGAAACAAGCCCCAGTGGAGCGACGTGTCAGCTTGCAGCCCAATCACAAAAAGTTACTGGGCTCAGTGGGACAGCCTGACTCTGGAACAAGGAATCTTGTACCGAAAATGGGAAAACAGCAATGGAAAAGAAACTACGATGCAGGTCGTTGTTCCCCGGAGTAAAGTGGCATCTCTACTACGACACATTCATGATGGAGTTTCTGGTGGACATCTAGGAGTCAAGAAAACTCTTGTGAAGGTTCGTCAACGATTCTACTGGGTACACAGCCGCGAGGATGTAGAAGATTGGTGCAGGAAGTGCACCGCTTGCGCGTCAGTAAAAGGACCGAAGACAAGAAGTAAAGGACAACTAAAATTGTACAATGTTGGGGCACCATGGGAGCGCATTGCCGTGGATGTTGCCGGGCCATTTCCCGAGACTGAAGAAGGCAACAAGTACATCATCGTAGTGCAAGATTACTTCAGCAAATGGCCCGAAGTTTTCGCGACACCAAACCAGGAAGCAAAGACAGTTGCAAAGAAGTTGGTGCAAGAAGTGATCTGTCGATTTGGTGTACCGATGGAACTGCATTCCGATCAAGGAAGGAACTTCGAGTCTGCCCTATTTCAGGAAATGTGCACCCTCCTCGGGATCCAAAAGACGCGGACAACGGCAGCTCATCCACAGTCAGACGGAATGGTTGAGAGGTTTAACCAGACGTTGGAGAATCACCTGGCTAAAGTCGTGGACGCACATCAACGTGACTGGGATCAGTACATACCTCTGTTCTTATTGTCATACCGTTCCGCTACCCATGACAGCACTGGTATGACTCCTGCAAATGTGAATTTTGGACACGAACTAAGACTTCCTATCGACGCCATCACTGGTTCCCCGCCAGATGCTCCGAAGCCTGTAACCGACTATGTCAGTGATCTTCGTAGTCAGCTGGACGAAGTGCACAGGATAGTTCGAGAGAATAGTTTAAAAACTGGTGAAAAAATGAAGACCCGGTACGATCGTAGAGCGAATACGATGGGTTTCGAAGAAGGAACTCTCGTCTGATTGCACAACCCACTACGAAGGAAAGGAAAAAGTCCGAAGCTGCAGGCTCATTGGGAAGGACCATACCAGATTATCACGAAGATAAACGACGTTACCTACCGCATTAAACGAGGCCAGAGAGGAAAGCCGAGGGTAGTACACATCGATCGACTTACACGATACCATGGAACAAATGATGATCGGGACGATCATAACTAAGAAGGGGATAATGTTACATCGCGTCGTCGAGTCGCGATGTTTCGCCAAGCTTCTCGAACAAAAATACCGTGGGAAAGAATAGACTAATTAGGGGCTATAAACACCCGACCCGACCGTCATAAAAGTTAACCTTCCGGGAATTCAGACCCTAGTCAATGTACCTAGTTTTGTAGTTAAGATTGAACCTTATTCATAAGTAGTTAGAGATCAAATTAGCATGTATGGTAAAGTTGCTTACGTCAGATGCTCAAAGGAAAGCCGCCCCTTTTGTTTGTGATTGTTATTGCTTTGTTCTGAACGTCTTTTGTCTATTGTTTCGAGTCGAACAAAAATACCGTGGGAAAGAATAGACTAGTTAGGGGCTATAAACACCCGACCCGACCGTCATAAAAGTTAACCTTCCGGGAATTCAGACCCTAGTCAATGTACCTAGTTTTGTAGTTAAGATTGAACCTTATTCATAAGTAGTTAGAGATCAAATTAGCATGTATGGTAAAGTTGCTTACGTCAGATGCTCAAAGGAAAGCCGCCCCTTTTGTTTGTGATTGTTATTGCTTTGTTCTGAACGTCTTTTGTCTATTGTTTCGAGTCAATACTGGAAAGTTCTGTAGAAATATTCTCGTCCTATATAAGACGTTGAAACCGCGGCTTGAGGCAGTCTTTTCTCTGGAAGCGACAGTGTAACTATCTAAGCGCGGATAGCGACCAAGTGATCGTTAAGTGTTATCAGTGAACTAGTGTTGTGAACTGTGAACAGTGAAATCAGTGATTGTGATTACCAACGACCTCAGTGTGTGTTAACGGACTTTTGATAATTGTGCAAGACGATTTGGACAACTGCTGTGGAACATTGTGCTAACCTAGTGATCAGTGGAAATAAACGTTCATCTCATCGGATTGGCATTTTAATACCACCCCGCACGTAACAATATGGTCTTTAAGAATGAACATAGGCTATATATTATCCTGTTTAAAAGATAGGTATATTCGTGAAGACCTATTTTGGAACTTAAGTCGCCAATAAAACGGTCGAGAAAACACGTTTTTTACGAAAGATGATTAATCTGAAAAAGATGTAAGAAAGTATGTATCGAAGAGTGGTACAACATAATAAGACCTACAAAAAAGTCCGCGATAACATATGTCTATCGCACAGACTCACAGTAACTATTTTAATCTTTATTTTTTAATAAAAAAATGTTACAGAACTTTCAAGGCTATTTTCTTCTTTACTGTATACAGTATTAATCCTTATTTGAATAATTACGCTAATTATCTGAGCCCAATATCATAGATTAAAATTGTCCTTTACAGTATATAATTTATATGAAAATACTAGAAGAGCCCCGCGGCTTCGGTCACGTTAAAGACTTCTTTTATTTACTTAAAACTTTTATTTTCTGAAACCTTTCTATCATAAAAGACATCAAAGAAGTAAAAGCCAAATCGGTTCACCGGTTTTCAAGTTATTGCGTGACTAAGGGAAATAGGGATTCATATTTATAAAACCCAAAAAACCATATTGACTGTCAGACTTTTTTACCAACCCCTTGCAAAAATCTTGCAACACGTATTTACTTATTTATTTATAGAAGTACTTACGTAAATCTATAAGTTTTTATATATATAATTATAAATAATAAGTAATATCCGCGGGGAATTTTTAGAAAATGCTTTCTCAGCGGCAACCTACGTCATATCAACTATCTGCATTTTAAATTTCAGTGCAATCCAAAACAGTATTGATTTTCAGACTTTGTTACCCCACTGCACCCTCTTAGGGTGGCATTTTGAAAAAGCCTGAAACTCGTATTTACTTATTTATTTACAGAAGTACGGTTTGTGTGAAATGTCGAATAAAATGACTATCCAAACTTTGAACCCCCGTTTCATCCCCTTAATGAGTAAATTTTGAAAAATCTTTTCTTCACGGATACTTATGTTAAAACAACTATCTGCATGCCAAATTTCAGCGCAACCCGAAACAATATTGGTTTTCAGACTTTGTTACCTCATTTAACTCTTTTAGGGGTGGAATTTTGAAAAAGCTTGAAACACGTTTTTACTTATTTTTTTACTGAAGCACTTGTATGAAGTTTCGAATAGAAAAGACTATCTAATCTTGTTTATTCATACAAACTTTGAACCTCCAATTCACCCCCTAACGGGGTGAATTTTTAAAAGTCCTTTCTGAGTACACCCTTGCGTACCAAGACAAATATACTCTTTAAATTTCAAGTCTCTACGACCAGCGGTTTAAGCTGTGCGTTGTCTGTCAGTCAGTCAGTATGTCAGGACAAAGATTCTTATAGTATTAGATAATTTATCGTATAAAACTACGCGCATCGCAAATAATAAAAAAAATGCAGTGAAACCACAAATTAGGCCATACTTACTTTGTAAACATTAATCAGCTTTTTTATTGTAAAAGGTAACAGGACAAGCACGACTCTCACTTGATGGTAAGCAATGACGTCTACCTATTACAGATACAGCGATACAGGAAAATTCTGGCAGTCCAGAATTTTGCACGTCACTCCACTGCGCCTGTTACCTTGAGACATAAAGATGTTAAGTTTCACATGCCCTGTAATTTCACTGGACACCTTGCCATTTCAACCGAAAAACATTCCTATGAAAATTAATTGGCAAAGTGGTGGTACCGGTCCAGGCGGACTAGCAGAAGTTCTACCACTACAGAAAAATTAGCACATCTCTTTTGTAAATGCTAACGATATAAAGTAATTTGATGTCAATATAGTATGATCTATTGTATCGTCATCATCATCAGCCAGTGTCAGTCCACTGCTGGACTGTAGGCCTCTCCCAAGATGCGCCACTGAGCCCGATTTTCAGATCTTCTTTTCCAATCACTGCCCACCGCATTGCGTATGCCGTCGCTCTACCTGGTCACAGGACGTCCTACGCTACGTTTGCCGTTTCGCGATCTCCACTCTCCAATACTCAAAATTTGAAATCACCCCGACTGATCTATGTATAATCTATAATGTAAATTAAAAATATTCTAATGAGTCTGAATACGACATCTCAGCTGTAAGTTGGCGAGGAGTTGAGAATTCAGCAGATTCCAGAAGATGTCCCAGCATCATGTCAATGCTTCAGTGTCCTTTGTCGTTGAAGAAAAGGATACCGAATTTCGAATTAATCACTATGAAAGTTGATTTCATAGCGCCATCAACTAGAAAAATGCTCATACTTTTACAACGGCTAAACAGATTTTTATGTATTAGAGCTTATAACACTTTCGATTAAAACACTTTCAAAACCGTTTCATCATCCTTCATTGCTCGCAGAGGAAGACTTATAGGAAGACTTTCTATCTTGACTCCACTAGCTTCTATTCTTTTCCGTTTCCTCGGTGTCAGTTCCAGCTTGATTGATAATCTAGTAGGTACAAAATTGATTTTTCAAAATGTTTAGAACAAAGTTTGAATTGTTTAGCCAACTGAAATAAAACATTGATCCAAATCCTAATTTTCACGCCTTACTGCCTTTATCCACTTGATTGGATTTTCGGACATTTTGGAAACCTACAACAAAATGATATAATATATTAATGTGGTAAACGCTCAGTAGTCATAATTAGATTAGTTTTAGACTAAGTTACAACTATTGTACATTGTTTTTGCAAATAAATGAATAAATAAATAAACTGTGACACATTTTTCATAAAAATATATATAATGGCATTATCATAAGTAATAATAGATTGAATACGAGTAAGTATCAGTGCTGATAATATAATTAGGTACCTAGTTACTACAAATTTTGCGCATAATTACTTTGATCACTTTTTATAATATTTTAAGATCGTTCACAAAACGAAAAAACCAACTTCAAATGCCACGCTATCCATTTTCAGTATAAAGTTGGAAGTGTTTATGTCCATATCTCTGGAGATACTTATCAGATTTCAGAAAATGTACAATGGGACCAAACGGGCAGAATAATCTATCGAAAAAAAAAATTTCCAATCCGGTTAAGAACTTGCGGAGTTATGACAAACATAAAAAAGGCGAACTGAGAACCTCATCTTTTTATTGTGAAGTCGGTTAAAAATGTTCAAATTTCGTTCTAATCAAGGCCCTAAGCTAACCGTTCCATCCTTAAAAAAAATCTTCATATTATAAATCAACTAGCTGGGTCCCGCGGCTTTGTCCGCGTTTAATGACAGCGGCAACATACGCGTGGGCTGTGCGCGGTAGAAAACACTGCTTAATTTGCACACATTAACCTTCCCTATTTGAATCAGATATTGTTCCCTATTTCATTAGCTTCAATTTTGATTTCGAGGAACTTTATTTTTTTCTAAAATAAAAGTAGTCAAGTTACTTGGTAGTTAATATTTTAACATCAGCATTTTACTAGTGAAAGTCCCGTTAAATTGGTCCAGTCATTTCAGAGATAAACCGGAACAAACAGACAGACAGACAAAATTTAAAATTTTGTTTTTTATGTAAGTACCGTATATTCTTTCATATGCATTTAGTGAAAAGCTGTTAATGTGGAATTACAAACAGACACTTCAATTTTTTTTATATGTATAGAATAAGTGTTAAATGTATATAAACGATTTATATATTTATATAATGTAATATTATAATATTACACTTAAAGGAATTTATATATTCCTTTTTATAAGGGTATCAACTATATTTATCGACAAAGTTTTGGAGGGTTCTCGTACATCACTAGCCGGGTGGCGTAAAATAATGTTTGTTATTTACATAAATTAAAGCTTTAAAAGGATAACCATTTACCACCTCGGTAGTTATATGACGAAAAAGATGTATATAATGTAAGCAAAATAAATATTTTGATGTAAAAAGTGGTTATATATGAGAATAAATGCCTACAAACACTTACGTGTGAAATAATAATTCTGGATCTTTTACGCCTCCTTTAGTTGTTCTTGATGGATAAAACACAGCACAACACGACATAATTTAACCATGTAACAGGGTTTCAGTCTTTAAAGCTATGTTTCTATTAAATTTTTAATTTATAAGTATGATGCGTCGCTATATTATGGCCTGCTAGCCGCTCAAAAATGGACACGCTCACCCATGCGCGAGGTTGTCAATTTGATATTAGCTTTCTCGTTTACTCTTATCTCGCGATCCCTGTAATAGAAAGGGTAGGACAATGTGTTGATAGAATGAAAGTCGATGTGACAACGTCACATGGCTGACATGGCTCCATCCATTGTAATCCATCATCCTAGCTAAGAACACTCGATGAAGACAACTATCAAACAAAAAAAATATATCAATAATAAAATCAAAATCGGTTCATCCGGTCGGGTGCTAAGATGCTACAGACAGATACACACACCCATAGACACACGTTAAACGTATAATACCCCTTCTTTGATCCCATGATTTGATTGATTTTGATTCAATGATCCCTCTACCTCTGTACGAAAACCCATGATTCATGAATGCACATAAAACTGTCATTGGTAGGTATATAGCTAGGATTAGAACCAACGACCGTCGGGTCAGAATCAGGGTAACTATAATATCCTTTACGCCAAAGGGCCGTCCAATATCACTACGTAAGTATTATAAAACAAAGTCCATCACTGCGTCTGTCTGTCTGTTCGCAATAATCTCAATAGCTACTGAACGGATTATCATGCGGTTTTCACCAATAGCCAGAGTGTTTATGAGGAAGGTTTAGGTGCATAATTTGTTAAGGTTTTGTGTAAATTGGTTGAAATATGACGATGATTGTTAAATATGTTAATATTTTATATTTGATGCAACAAACTGATGCAAATTTTGTAGGCATATATGTTCTACCCGTGCGAAGCCGGGTCGGGCTGCTAGTTTAATATAAAGCTAGACCCATCAATTAAAAAATAATTTGCTGGGCGAACGTTCGTGCAGCAGAATCCGTTTTTCTTAAATAACTCTGAAGCCGTTGGAGGCACAAATATAAAATTTCGGGCACATTTACACGATTATAAGGCACTAATTAGCTGCATCATTCAATTCTTGAAAAGGTGATACTTTTTGCTGGGCGAACGCACACTAATGTGCAACCCACATTGCTAGTAAGCATTAATAATAATAATGTATGATCGTACAAAACGAAAAAACCGACTTCTCATGCCGCGATAGTCATATTAGTCAGTAGTCAGAAGCATGTCATCAAGGTATACAAATTTGTTTATCTCCATATCTCCAGCATAGTTATCTGATCTCGATTTTGATTTTGAAATTTAAAAGGCACCAAACGGGAGGCATAGTCTTTTAAACAAAAAAAACATTTTTTCAAATCGGTTAAGATTTGACGAAGTTCTGAGGTAACAAACATAAAGAAAACAGTCTAATTGAGAACCTCCTCCTTTTTTGTGAAGTCGGTTAAAAAAATACTATAAGTTGTAGTGTATCTGTCAGATATGTTCCTAATAGACTATCTGGGACGAACTATCCGTCTGACTGACGAAACTAACAATAAATCTCTCTGTCACAATCTCTATCGAGAAAAGAAACTGATTAAATATCAACCGACAACGAAAAAGAGGAAGTTCTCAATTCATTTTATTACATAGTAACCACAGACAAAGCAAACCGCCGGCAATAATAAAAATAAAATACAAGGCCATAAATCATTCCTTTGAGCTACCGCGGGCCAATACAAAATTGTCGCCTGTTTGGTTTGCTTTAGCAGGGCTTTCCAAACTGTGCCATCGCACATGCACATCGCACGTGTGTCGATGCGACCGACTCGAGTGAGCGCCGAGAGCATCTTGTCGTCACGACTCGCGAGTCGCGGACAAACTGGTGCAATTTAATTATTTTATTTTGTTTAAATGTGACATTTTATTAGTTATTTTATAATGTACTACCTCGACGCAGTTTAGGCTTATAAACATTTATTTTTCTTTTTTGACACTGTTGTAACTCTTTATGACTAATGGCAACATTTTATTCTACTTCACTTTTACACGATATTTTTCATTTATAGGCTTCACACGTATATTGCATTGTTGTGTTCAGTGTATATCAATTAGTCATTTTACGTTTGTGCTGGTATTACAAAGTATTAGTCATTATTTGTATTTAATTGTATTTCAATGACGTTCATAAGTGTACGATGTACACAAATGAAACAATAAAGAAATTGAAATTAAAAATTGAAACTCAGTTTTTCACGAATATCGTGCCATCAGGACTGCAGCATAAAAGGTTATATTACCATATGCGATTTCGTTCTTGTGAGAAACAGGCTTTTCTGCAGTTGCAGTAATGAAGGACAAGTACAGGTCAAAAATAGACGTAGAGAAAGAAATCAGAGTAGCAATTTCCAAACTGGAGCTCCGTTTTGAGAAGCTGGTATTTTTGTGAGAAGGGTTTTTGAGGGGCGTCGTAAAAAAGGACAAATTCTCAAGGGCGTCACATGCTATAGAACAGGGGTTCCCAAATTTATTTGTAATAAATTTGGAAACCCCTGTTCTATAGCATATTGCAATAGGTCGACGCGACGTAACAATATAAAATATGGACACGAAACACCTACAAAAAAAGGTGCATACCTAAAAGTCATAATGTAACCAAAAATAGCTACCATTGCTAGGATTGTGTCAATCAAGATCATCAATAGCAGCCATTTTATGTCATCAATTGACAATCAATAAATGGTAGCCACTTAGGTTTTATTATGACGTTTAGGTATGCACTTTATTTTGTCGTTGTTTCCATACAGGCAAATGTGTCGCGACCGTAGATAGAAAAGAATAGACCGCGGGTAGCTCCGTCTCCTTCTTACATGAAATAGGATAGACTATAGAGTTATTCCATGTAATGGAAAAGGACAAAGCTATAATATTTCCCTCTCTCGGTGCGTGCCGGTTTTTACAGGGTCAGTAACGTTGTTAGCAGTTCTCAACTCAACAAACTTTGACAACAAACTTGAAACTTTTATTGCTATGTATCACTGGGTTCTAAATACGTAGGTCACACTATAAGTTTTGCGAAACTTAAATAAAACTGGGCAAGTGCGAGTCGGCATCGCGTCTCTTATCGCACACTTAGGGAGGGTACCGTACAATACGAAACATAACAGTTTCAACCTCATATATTTGATTAATTGATATTAATATTTGGTTTGGTCGCGATCTAGAAAGACGGGGCTCGTTTTATAGCGCCATCAATGTCATTTTGCCGAAACTAATTAGATAGATGGCGTTTAAAAACAGGTTTTTGGTATGGGGACCCCCTTTAATTTTTAACTTTATTTTGTTTTTAGTATTTGTTGTTCTAGCGGCAACAGAAATACACCATCTGTGAAAATTTCAACTGTCTAACTATCACGATTAATGAGCTATAGCCTGGTGACAGACGGACAGACAGACAGACAGACAGACGGACAGCGGAGTTTTAGTAATAGGGTCCCATTTTACCCTTTGGGTACGGAACCCTAAAAAACAACATGTTATAACCAAAATATTATGTTTATTGCTTTTCAAAATACTCTCCTTTACATTTTAAGTATGTTTTCATACGATCGAACCATTTTTAGAAAGTTATTATTAGTCATTTTTGAAAGTTGAAATTTTCACAGATGATGTATTTCTGTTGCCGCTATAACAACAAATACTAAAAACAGAATAAAGTTAAAAATAATAGAGGGTCCCCATACAAGAAACGTGTTTTTTTCGGCATTTCACGCCATCTATGAACGCTTAGTTAGGTAAACGTCCCATAGATGGCGTTATATTGAAATGTCGATTCCTAACACCTTTGTTAGACGTTAGATGGCGTTATAAGAAATAAATTGTTTAATTATTATAATTTTTTGCTGGCGAAAAATGATAGTGGTATTTTATGCTCGATCTTATAAAATACTGTAGTGTGGTACGGAACCCTACGAGTGCGAGTCCGACTTGCACTTGGCCACTTTATTTAAAACAGGAGGACCACAGATCTGAAGGCATGTTTTCTACGGGCTGATTGAACGCTATCTTCGGAGGTGGTAAAAGTGAAACCTCTCATCAAATCTTTGATTTGGGGAAAATACAGAAATCACAGGGTGCTATGTCGGGACTATGCGCAGGATGGGTGACGAGTTGTACTTTTTCGGAAGCTAAAAATGCCTTTGTTTTGTTGGCCGTGTGTGAAGAAGTGTTGTCATGATGTAGGAGAACGCAGCTCTTTGGTCGTCTTTCGCAATCTTTTTCTAACACCCTGGGTAAACAAATGGTAGAATACCACTCGGCATCAACACTCTTTTGATCTTCAAGTGGAATTGTACAGATACGACCCGTAGCTGAGAAAAAAAACGCGATCATTTTTTTACCAACGTTTCTCGCCTGCCTCACTTTTGTTGGCCTGTTCTCATTTTCAAACACCCATTCACAAGATTGCTGTTTTTTTCGGGTTCAAAACAATGAATCCACGTTTCGTCTCCTGTGACAATGTCATAAACAGCATTAGAATGTCTGTAGTCGTACGTCAGTAGCATCTGTGAGCACCAATCCACGCGGGCCCGCTTCTGCTCCGCTGTCAGTTCACGAGGGATCCAACGACAACAAAGTTGCCGAACTTTCAATTCTTCGTGTAAAATTTTCTGAATTTGGCTCATACCAATCCCCAATAGTCCTCGAATTGTCTCATAAGTAATCCGCGGGTTTTCTTCAATTAGCCGCTTAACAGTAGCCACATTATTTTCGTTGACGGCACTTGAAGGCCGCCCTTCACGAAATTCGTCATGTAAAGAAACTCGACCTCTCTCAAATTCAGCAAACCATCGCCTCACGGTGCTCAAACAAGGTGCTTCCCAAAAGCACGACGATTTTAAAGACGAGCGGCACAGTCTTGCGGAGAGAGAGAGATAACTTTTAAAATCTTAAAACATCATCGCTCTAAAATCTTTTCGACTTAATTCCATTTTCGTTGCGTACGTAGAACTTTGATGTGTGATAAAAAACAATTGACAAATTAATTCCCGCCAATTGTTTTTTTTTATTACTTAGTAGGATGCAACGTTTAAAAAAATATAACATTCAAATTCAAATAGTTCCGATTAGCTAGAAGTGCAAACTTTTAGTGTGCCCCATGTACCATCGCGTACAGTTGTGCGTATCCAGTTTCAAAACATTTTCGGTTGCAAGTGTCGATTATTTTTCTAACCAATCAGAAGAGCCAAAACCATAAAAAAATTTCTTACCAATCAGAAGAGCCAAAACCAAAAACAAAACATAATTTTTGGCTTTGTCCCTTCTTGTCATTGGTCAACAATGTCAACATAGACAGAAGCGAGATGCCAATTCAATAAGAGTGTACAGGAAATTATTCCTTAAGGTGGATACGCACAAATGAAGGCGATTGTACATATATGGTTATGTTACAATCTTCTATTTCTCGCTACCCAAATCTCTATAGTTTTATCCCTCTACGGTCGCGACATATCCTTTGTATATATGTACTTAACTCCATGGTTTTTACAGGTGGAAGGCGTAGGCACGATGAAAGAAGTATTTCAGCAACTATGGGCGGAAGAGGGCCTCACAGGACTCTACGCTAAAGGTCTATCAGCGAGGCTGGTACAGTCAGCGTGCTTCTCGTTCAGCATCATCCTCGGATATGAGACCATCAAACGTGTGGCCATTAGTGAAGAGTTCAGACAAGTGGTGCGGTGGTGAAATATATCGTGGTCACGTTACACGTGTTGTTTTATTTACGTGGCAGTTGAGAGCATCGTGGTATGTTTAAGGAAAGTCCAGACGAGATGATTAATTTTTCCAAGTTTGTTCTTTTGTAAGAAGACTATTATTGGGAGCCAAAAAATATCATAAAACATGATTTTTAAAAAAAATGCTAGCAAAGCTCGGTCATCCAGATATTATTATATTATAGTACTGTGTCAATTCCAAAAAAATATTAAAACAGGAGCCGCGTGCTTATTCAGTACAACGCCATCTTACGAACACTAACGCCAACAAAGTGAAAGTTAACACAAAGGTAATTAATACAGTCAAACATTCATAGATGGCGTTATAGTAAAATGCCGAAAAACACGTTTCATGTATGGAGATCCCCTTTAATTTTTAACTTTGTTCTGATTTTAGTATTTGTAGTTATAGTGGCAACAGAAATACATATGTGAAAATTTCAACCGTCTATCACGGTTTATGAGACAACCGTCTAACACGGTTCATGAGACAACCGTCTAACACGGTTCATGAGATACAGCCTGGAGACAGACGGACAGAAGGACACGGGACAGCAGTCTCCGTAATAGGGTTTCGTTGATACCCTTTGGGTTCGGAAGCCTCGGTGGGTGAGTCCAACTCGACTTGGCCGGTTTTTTTTTAAATAATCCTTTGATATGGATTGCCAAATCAGTGAATTTTCATTTTTGTATGCAAAATGATCTATTAAACTGACAATGAAAATGACATAGTTACCTTTGTATTCTATTTTCATAAATTTTGTTTTGGTCTGGTGGATTTGAATTTAGGTAGTGTAATAAACTGGCCAAGTGCGAGTCGGACCCGCACAAGTAGAGTTCCGATTTAACAAAATTTGCCGGAAAAATAAAGTATAAAGTACATCGATAATATAAATACCGTGTCAATACTTAAAATGCTTATTTACTACAACGCCATCTAACGAACTTCTAACGCCAACTAAGTGAAAGTTAATACTAGAGATGCGCGCGATAGTGGTTTCACCGAATTACCGAATACCGAATATTATTCGGTTTAACCTTTACCGAACCAGATATTGTGCTGATTTATTCGGTTTACCATTACATTGTTTAGCCGCGTAAACAAGTTCTAACATGAACGCTACGTACCGCTGCTGGTTAGATGAGGAACGAGATGTGGATTGAATTGAGGTTTATAAAAATGTTGATTTAAAGTTACAAATGTATGCTGATTTAAAGTTTAAAAACAAATATTGTTGTGAGATTTAAATTAAATGTTGATTTAAGGCTTAAAATAAATGTTGACTATACCTAATAACTGTTAAGTTTTTAAAGTTAAGAAGTAAATATGTTTTCTTTGACTTATAATATAACATTAATCTTATATAAGAAGTTTTGTCTTTTAGTTCTACACCTTGGCTACATGAGCCAAGAAAATGAAATGCTTGAACCGAAAATATATTTGGCATTTACCGAATAATTTGGCTGAATTTAAATAATGGAAAAGATGCCGAATACGTTGGCCGCAACCGAAGGACTTAAAAAAAACCAAAAACTTTTGGAACTAATTTAATTAAAAGTAAAATGACTAAACTAAAAGTACAAGTTATCGCAACCGATGTTAGGTTAACAATGTAAAATAATTATAGAAATACATGAATGCAAAATTAGCAGTAATGCAATCGTGGGAATCTAGGTGCTGATGCGGCGCCTCGTGTGCCGCGTGATCCAATGACGCACGTAGCTATGTAGGTTGCAATTCAGCGGTCCGCCTTAGGTATCTTCACGTAACACATCCCCTCTCAGAAAGGCGACTATTTGAGAACCTTGAGAGAAAATGTCGCCGGTGCTCTCGATGGGGTGGCTGCAGGATTCACAGCATCTTCATAGTGCGGCTCGTGAGATTTCGCTCCTTGAGTGTCCTTGGCTCGGTTGTAGTACCGCCAAATGAGAATAAGGGAAGTACCCGGAAGTACAGATTTTCAACCCAAAACCTATAGGGTACTTCCGGTTGACCTGGAATTGTCAACTGTGGTCAAACTCAAGGTATTACAGCACAAGTAAAGGAAAAATTCCGAAAAATAAAAAAGTTGAATATTAAGGTAAATTTAGGTACTTACAAGTTTCGGCGAAAATCTAAATATGTCTATATCTTATTATCGTGTTGACTCAGGACCTTGATTTTTATATATCTAATTAGGACTAAAACATCAGTTTCTGGTATAAATTTTAACTTGCTAGGTCCACCCGTTCCTGAGAAAATCAGTGGTGACATACGGACAGGCAGACAGACAGACGGACAAAAATGTGATCTTATAAGGATTCCTTTTTTACCTTTTGAGATTCGGAACCCTAAAAACGGTTAATTTACTTTTACAAACTTATGATTAATTGCAGTTGTGGAATACATTTCCTATATGGATCGAACTACAAAGTTAAGTTTGTCCCTTAAACTAGTCTAAGAAGTTGGTACGGAAGCCTCGGTGGGCGAGTTCAACTCGATTTTGCTGGTTTTTATAAATAATATAGAACCTACGTAAATTTGAACCTCCTGTGTGTACTGGTCCCAACATATATGTATGAAGTTGATGTTAATCTTCACGTGAGTAGTATTATTGTTCTGTTGTCGTCCGCGTGTGGTGCCTAGCTCAAACTAGCTCCTCGGCAGCTCCAGAATCAGTGGCGAGGTGAGGAAGCCCCGATTGGTGGGTGGTACAGGGTGTCTATTCTATATGTAGTATTATTATCTGTTCACGGTGCCGACAAACAAAACCTCGCAGACAAAAGTTTTGTTCGCAGTGTGCGCAGGGTGATAGACATAACTGTCTTGAGAGAGTCTTAAGACTGTTTTGTCTATAGTCTGCGCTCAGCCTAAATCATAAGACAGGAAGTCTAATTCAAAACAAATTCTACACAAAAAGTGGCCCTCCATCAAATCAAAACGACGTAGATTCAAATTGAGAATAACTTTTTTTTTTTTTTAATTTCATTATGGCTCAGTGTATTTAGCCAGTGTCAAGAATTCTTCAAGTTTTTATTAATTCAAGTCGTAGAGATCAAAGGGTCAAAGTCACATTTCAGGTCAGTTTTCAAGTAAAGTCTAGTCTCAGTAAAGATGTGGAGTTTACTGAAGATTTTCTAGCCTTATTAGCAAGCTCCCATCCTACGGACTGCCTACTGATTTATGTGTCTAGATTTCGGATTTCCTGAGGGACCGGTCGATAAGAGTAGTCATTGATGGCTGCTCTTCTGACCAAATGGCTATTAATGCCGGGGTCCCTCAGGGATCAGTGCTCTCTGCAACTCTTTTCCTGCTGCATATTAACGATCTGCTAAAGCCCGGTATCTTTGGGTAGGTATGCAGACGACAGCACCGTTGTAGTGAGCTATACATCCAGTGCACGTACTAGTGTAGCACAAATTCAGTGTTATAGGGAGGCGATGGTCGAGCGCTTGAACTTGTCCTTACAGGCTGTCTCCGAATGGGGCGATGCCAACCTGGTCAAGTTTAATGCAGCTAAGACCCAGGCGTGTCTGTTCTCCGCCAAACGGAGTCCGTTCCAACTGACTCCTACTTTCCGGAATGTGTCCGTACCGATAACTGATCACCTCGAGCTTCTTGGAATCTCGCTAACACCCACACTCAACTTTGGCTCGTATATTGAGTCAAAAGCCCAATTGGCCTCAAAAAAGCTTGGTGTTTTGGCCAAGGTGAGACAGTACTTCACACCAGGACAGCTGCTTAATTTGTATCAAGCTCAAGTCCGATCATGTATGGAGTACCGTTCTCACCTGTGGGATGGGTCAGCCAAATACCAGCTGGAGGCGTTGGAAGTTATTGAGAGGAGAGCCAAGAAACTAATTAACGACAAAAATCTAGTAAGCAAAAGGCTTCAAAGCATAGAGCATCGTCGCAAAGTCGCCAGTTTATCGGATACATTTAGGGTTGCCAGATGTGTTGAAAAAAAAAACCGGACAAATTTTTAAGTTTTATTTATTAAGTAACAAATTTTACATCGTACTACTTTTTTATATATTTAGTGTTCGATGCCACTGCTTTTAGTAAAGCTTTATTGCTAGAGACGGCATCTTTGAATTCTGTGCAACTTGCACTTATATTAAAAAAAATCTTTTGTCCGGTTTACCAAGATTTTCTTGACTGGACATGCCTAAAGAAAACCGAACTGTCCGGTCGAAAACCGTACATCTGGCAACCCTAGATACATTCGGGAAGTGTGCCTACCAACTGCACGAATTAATTCCACCGTCCCCATTTTACAATCGTACTACCAGAGGCACAGATTTACGCCATCGATACATGGTTGATATTCCATTCTGTCGCACAAAGCGCTTTGCATCAACATTTATCATACGCACAGCAAAGGAATGGAATTCCCTGCCAGAATTTGTGTTTCCTGTGAAGTACAATCCGGGGGTCTTCAAATCGCGAGTGAACAGGTATCTTCTAGGCAAGCGTGCTACATCGTCGATCACATCTTCACTTAACATCAGGTGAGATAGTGTTCAAACGCTTGCTTATCGTCAGTAAAAAAAAAAAAAATTCATTGGAATTTTGGTGAGAACGCAAATAGATTATTCAACATAGATCTTTCAACATTGTGCTGTTTCCCTACACTCGCACACATTCACCGGCACTTAATGGTTAATAATCCACATTTATTACACATTAACTCGCGGAAGAACACAAGCTTTAGGAAAAAATACAATGAGATCACACACACTTTTCCACGTTCCCGCCAAAAAACCGAGAATCACTTTCGAAGTTACAAATGATTGGCTTGGAGATTGATTTAAATTCGGAACGAAAGCAGGAAAGATTGGTTCGCGTATGTGCTGCAATGTCTGTTATGACAGTTGAGTCAAATGAGACAAATGTCCGACTAATGACCCGCTGGACACGACTTTAAAAGTAGTCACAGACGATCGAACTTGGTGCGGAGCGTACCACGAACATGGTGTGCTCCGCACCAAATACGATCGTGTGGCGCACGGTCCGGCGGACATTATTATTATTAATATCGGTACGGCTGGTTCGGAGCGCTTGCACATCGAACGCGGTGCGTACCGCACCGATTCGATCGTGTGGACGGCGCACCGAACCACATGTCGGTTTAGTCGCTATTGTGCTATCGTACGCGCAACACGTCGCTGCGCGTTCACAAAAATGG
This sequence comes from Cabera pusaria, assembly GCA_954871355.1. NCBI lineage: Eukaryota > Metazoa > Arthropoda > Insecta > Lepidoptera > Geometridae > Cabera > Cabera pusaria. The sequence continues at coordinate 10,123,209 of OX940912.1, read as the reverse complement.
ATTCGGAGCGACGCCAAGAACACATCGTTAGTTTTTCGTTGGTTATATAACGGCGATGTAGTAACGATAGCTGCCGCAACTAAAGCAATTTTGGCTTGTTTTGATAGAATGGGCGGCATTTCGAGGAGACGTGTTCACGCAACGCTAGCACGATACGACTGGACGGTTCGAAGTCTGGTGCGATCGTCTGTTGTATAGATCGCACCGTGCGGTTCGTGGTGCGCTCCGCACCAAGTTCGATAGTCTTGTGACTACTTTTAACCCCGCCTGCTTGGACTTTTACTTTTCCTGACTTATGATTTATTCGTAGTTTGTAACTTACATAGATTATAGATTAAAATAATAATACTCACTATTATTTTTTTAATATCATTGTATTTCAAATATATAAAAACAAGTGTATCATGATATACCATAAATAGCAAACATGTAATTAACGCGGTAAAAAAGAAATCTGATAGGCTGATGGTGATGATGATATGTTTGTATGTGCTGTTCCAAATGTGACTTCTGTGCAGCACTTTTGATTTATAATTACATATTTTACATACCTATGGTTTTTCTTTTGTTTGTGTTGTAATGTGCACCTTGAGGTCCTGGGATCGGTTTGATTTATACCTAGTTAGTAACATATTTTACATGCATATGGTTTTTCTTCAGTGTGCGTTCGTTTGTGTTTTTTCAGGTGTGAACTATGTGCAGCTGCATAGTCACACATATCACATGCATATGGTTTTACTCCTGTATGTGTTCGTATATGTAAATTCAGCGATGATTTACTTACACATCTAAAGTCACACATATCACATGCATATGGTTTTACTCCTGTATGTGTTCGTATATGTAAATTCAGCGATGATTTACTTACACTTCTGAAGTCACACATATCACATGCATATGGTTTTTCTCCAGTGTGTCTTCTTATGTGCTGTTTCAAATTTGACTTCTGTGCAGCTGCATAGTCACACATATCACATGTATATGGTTTTACTCCTGTATGTGTTCGTATATGTAAATTCAGCAATGAATTATTTACACTTCTAAAGTCACACATATTACATGCAAATGGTTTTACTCCTGTATGTGTTCGTATATGTGAATTCAGCGATGATTTACTTGCACTTCTAAAGTCACACATATCACATTCATATGGTTTTTCTCCAGTGTGTGTTCTAATGTGCAACTTGAGGTCCTGGAACTGTTTTGATTTATAATTACATATTTTACATGCATATGGTTTTTCTCCAGTGTGTGTTCTAATGTGCACCTTGAGGGCCTGGGATTGTTTCGATTTATAATGACATATTTTACATGCATATGGTTTTTCTCCAGTATGTGTGCGTTTGTGTTTTTTCAAGTGTGAACTATGTGCAGCTGCATAGTCACACATATCACATGCATATGGCTTTTTACCTTTATGTGTTTGTATATGAAAATGCAGCGAAGATTTCCATACACTTTTAAAGTCACACATATCACATGCATATGGTTTTTCTCTTCTATGTGTTCCAATGTGCACCTTGAGGTCCTGGGATCGTCTTGATTTATAATTACATATTTTACATGCATATGGTTTTTCTCCAGTATGTGTCAATTTGTGTCTTTTCAGGTATGAACTATGTGCAGCTGCATAGTCACACATATCACAAGCATATGGTTTTTCTCCTTTATGTGTGTGTATATGTAAATTCAGCGAAGATTTCCATACACTTTTAAAGTCACAGATATCACATGCATATGGTTTTTCTTCTGTATGTGACCTAATGTGCACATTGAGGTCCCGGGATCGTTTTGTTATATAGTCACACATTTTACATACCTATGATTTTTCTGATCTTTAGCCAATTGTATTAGTTAAACTACAGTTTATCTGATTTATACCTCACTTATAAAGTTTAATTCAATATAGATAGCATTAATATTATACAATATTCCTTTTGGAATTATGTTTATTGTTATCATACATGTTTGTAATCTGCATACTTTGATTTGATTTGTTGCATTCAGGCTCCTGCTGGTCCATTGAAGATGCTTTGAAAGGTTGTTTCGTCGACTGAGGACATCTTTATGATTTGTTGAACTGCAATGGAGGGATTGTATTTGAGTTACCTGTTTTAAAATTGATAGTAATATAGGTTGATAAATAGAGAATATTGTTGACCGTCGATATTAACCTATTGTACATAAGTACCCTGAATGTAAGCAGGGTCGGACTGGACTGATCGTATCTGGCATGGGTGGATCCATGTGCGGTAATCGACAGCATCACCTCCTTAAGAATATTTTTTTAAACAAAACATAAGAGAAGGTTTAAGCTGAAGCTTACCACCATTTACACCTATTTAGCATCACTTAGAGATTACATGCTGTGTAGGTTAAGCCTAGAAAGGCAACAATTACTTTCCCGTGAGTAAGTATGGTTTGCCCGTGTAGGCAAGGACCCCACTGGTTGGTAGACATGAACAAAACACAAAACAACTTAGACATACAAAACACTTTACACACTTTTTCCTAATTGAAGAGGATATTCTGTCGGTGAAACAAAAAGAATACCACGGATGAAGTCTATTGCTATTCTCCGTGGAGATTATTTTATACAATACCATATTATATCATTATCTTAGTATAAGCATTAGGTACCAGCCAGGGTTGAAATCATTACCATACAATCCATACATTTATGCATGTGTTACATATTTTCAACAGTACAAAAATCGATTTGTGACATATTTCCAATGTTTGATAATGATTTAATTAATTAATTTATAAATTAATGTTGCCTCAAATAAAACTATTTAATCTGTTATCTAAAGCCAAATATATATTTGAAGGTAGGCTAAGAGCCGCCATCTTGGTTTTATGTTTGGCTGATGCTTTTTAAAAGCAGTAGCAATGTTAGCTGACACACTTTTGCCTTATTTTATTAAAAGGTTTTACCTATTAGCTGAAATATAGGCAGGTAGTTTTGGAAATAGTTACAAGTTAATATTTAGTCTACCATTAGTAGACACATGAAGTTTATGGAAGACTCACTAGACTACTATGGTAGGTAGCCATATTATCGAGTTAACACATGCACAATAATGGAAACACAACACAGTGACACAGCCTACTAAGCAAACATACTATTTTTGTCTTTCTATAATTTCTTGATATTACTACAAAATAGCTGCATAGACTAGAATACTTGCAGATTAGAATCCATCCATACTCATATCATAAACATTTTTGTATCTCTGTCACTCTGCCTGTTGGTTACCTATAATCACGCCTAAACGGACAATCCGATCCTACTGAAATTTAACAAGGAGATACTTTATAGCATGAGGATGAACAAAGCCTACTAAATTCAGCTAGTAGTATACATGCATTATAGTTGTAACTCAGATTAGACAGTAGAAGGTAGGTATATATGATCCAAGACTAGTTAAATAATATAACTGCCGAACTCAGAGTCATTTAATGATCAATTAAGCGATTACTTAGTAAAGATTTTACGATACTGGATGTGCGATACTGGTTAAGCGTAGCTTGACCTTTTCGCGAATTACCCTGCCCTCTCATAGCTCTGACATCAACGCTGTTGCTGTCAGAGCATTTAATACTTCCTTCCTATCTATATATATCCCCCACCCATATTCCTCTCTAATTCCAGATATTCTTCTCATCTTCTCCTCCATTCCACCTCCGATTATAGTAATGGGCGACTTTAACGCTCATCACACTTCCTGGGGCTCTGCTAGTTGCAATATGTTTGGACACTCACTTTTAGATGCTATTGATGAGGTCAACCTATGTGTCATCAACGATGGTTCTCCAACTCGTAGGGTTCTCCCAACACAAAATCCTAAAAGTGCAGTTGATCTAACTATCTGCTCCTCTTCCCTCTCCTCAATCCTCACGTGGGAAATACTCCCACTATCATATGGCAGTGACCACTACCCCATCATAATCAAACTTCCTCTTAGAACCCCACCCCAAAACCATCCCCAATCCCTTCTTATCCACAGACTCTCGGGGGCAGACTGGGAGTCGTACTCATCATCCTTAGAAAATAAAATTTCTTGCCTTCCCAATCCCAATAGTAATCCAATTTTATGCTATAATTAATTAACTAAATCAATAATACAATCGGCAAATGAAACTATTCCCTTAAAGAAGCAAAAACGGTTCTCATTCTCCCCGCCTTGGTGGGACCAAGAGTGTTCTGTAAGTGTGAGAAATCGGAATGAGTCAGAACTGGCTTATAATACAGATATGTCCCTCTGCAACTATTTAGAATATCAGAAAAACGCAGCAAAAACTAGAAAAACACTGTCAACAAAAAAAAGGTTAGGATGGACTAAGTATTGTGAAAGTTTATCACCCGATACTCCCCCTTCCCTCATTTGGAGACAGATACGTAGATTTAGAGGATATTATAATCATAGAAATATTTCATCTAATGACTCTTCATCGTGGTTAGAAGCATTCGCTAACAATCTTGCCCCCCCCCCCCCCTTTTGTACACATATCACTTTCCTTCAACATACCCGCTCACATCACCCCTTGTTACTCAGATCCAATAGACATACTCTTTTCGTTTGAAGAACTAGAGTTGGTGCTGGATGGACTGGAGGATTCCTCTCCAGGTTTAGACGGTATCACCTATTCCTTCATAACAAAAGCCACAATAAATACCAAAAAAATCCTTTTATTGTTAATTAATCAGTTTTATGAAAAAGGTTTAATTCCAGACTCATGGAGCTCACAAATTATAATCCCCATTTTGAAACCAGGCAAAAATCCCACTAGCCATAACTCCTATAGACCCATTGTTCTATCATGTGTCTTGGGCAAAATTACTGAGCACCTAGTCAAAAATAGATTAGAGTGGCATGTAGAAAAGGAAGGCATCTTAGCCAATTCTCAATTTGGTTTTCGAAAAAACATGAGTACCATAGATAGTCTAAGTATAATTACAACGGAAATACATGGCGCATTTGAGGACAAGGAATACCTCACAGGGGTCTTCCTTGACATTGAAGCCGCCTATGATAATGTTTGTCTTCCGGTGCTCTGAAACAAAATGTTACAGCTGAGTCTACCTGAGAGGATCGTACGCATTGTTTTTTGTTTCTTCTCCTTATGCAAAGAACTATCATAATAAAATCCCAGGATGCAAAACTCCCCCCCAAGAATGTATGGAAAGGCCTCCCGCAAAGTTCTGTTCTAAGCCCTCTCCTATATAACATCTACACTTATGACCTAGAGCGTACTGTCAAACCTTTTTGCGAAATCCTTCAATATGCTGACGACTTTGCCACTTATTGTAAAACAAAAACAGCTATTGAAGCAGAAGATCGTCTAAGTAAAGCTCTAGAATACTTGGAAAAATGGTTGTTTGACCATGGACTCTCATTGTCAGCCTCCAAGAGTAGATTCGTAGTCTTTACAAAAAAACGTAACACTCCTATTCTGAACCTAAAAATCCACAATGAAGACATAGCACAGGAAAACTCTGCTAAATTTCTCGGTGTATGGCTTGATACAAGATTAACTGGAGTTCCACATTTTAACTACATTGTTGGTAAATGTGAGAAAAATATTAATATACTGCGTGCTCTATCAGGAGCATGGTGGGGATCACACCCTTTTTGTCAAAAGATATTATATAATGCTATTATCCGCAGCCACTTAGATTATGCCTCATTTTTATTAGAACCTTCCAATAAAGCCGGACTTGATAAGCTTTCAAAAATTCAATCCAAATGCCTACGCATCATTCTGGGTGCAATGAAATCTTCTCCAATTAATGCCATGCAAGTAGAATGTGCGGAACCTCCCCTACACCTCCGTAGACAATTTCTCTCAGATAAATTTACCTTTAAATTACTACAAAACATTAACCATCCACTTAAAAGAAAACTCGAAAATCTTCACAGAACAACCATATCTCACGGACCTAAACCCTTAGAAAGCCTACCTTGCATCATTCGTAGCTACGTAAAATTCATCCAAATCAATAATCCAGTTGCCCAATTTCCATTAAATCCCCTATTTGCTACGAACTATTTCGCCCTAATTATGCAACCTAAAATTATCCTTAACTTTGGAATAGACAAATCTACTGTAGACCCTTCCTCCAAGCTCTTTAACACCATAAACACACACTGGCATGATTGGCTAACTATCTTTACAGATGCCTCAAAGCTAACAAAGGAGTCTCATGTCGGTGCAGCAGTATGGGTACCTAGATATAAAATTATCCTTGCCCAGAAATGCCCTCCTGAAACATCTGTATTCACAGGAGAAGCTGTTGCCATTCTGGAATCAATTGTGTATATACATGCCCACAGAATTAATAAGGCTCTAATATTAACAGATAGTAAAAGTTGCCTGCAAGCTATTAAAGCCAATCAATTTAAAGCTAAGATAAAGTTCCCAATAATTTTAAAGATAAGAGAAGCTCTTTTTCAATGCCACCAAGATAATCTTAATGTTGTACTAGCCTGGATTCCTGGTCACATGGGAATTTCAGGCAATGAAGCAGCCGATTCTTGCGCAAAACAAGCAGCCACAACTGGTAGCATGGACCATTATAAAAATTACTGTCATGACTTAGCCAACATATGTCAATTAGATCTTCATAAGAATTGGGAGACCCTGTGGCAAAAAACTAGAATCAACAAAGGTAAGCATTATGGTTCCATTCAAAAAAACATACCTCCCAGACCATGGTTCTCCAAGTTAAAAAAACTAGATAAAAAAACCACCTCAATAATTTGTCGCCTGAGGTTGGGTCATGTCTGCTCACCTGTTTTTCTAGCCAAAATTAGAATAAGAGATCATTCAGTCTGTGAATGTGGTCTAGAGGAAGGAGATCTAGATCACATATTTTTCAATTGCTTAAAGTTGCGCTATTCTTTATATAATAGTCTACCCCCTGAAATACCCCGTCCTACAAACCTGATTTCCCTACTATCCCTTGTTTCTACCCCTTTCATCTTTATTATTTCTAACTTTATTAAGGTTAACAAAATAAAATTATAAAGTATATACTATATTTTTAAGTACATTATTCCATGAACTATTTATCATGTTTATTATATAACTGTGTTGTTTTGTGTTTTCCTTAAATGTTTCTTTCCAGAACTCAGACAAGTTTAACCGATCAATACCAGCACACCGGGCAAACTCCTACGCTTGTTGTCTACTCTATCCACGTGACATTGGCAAAATTGTGGTAACTCTGCAAAAGCCACCAAAGAAAAGTTGAAGTTGAAGTTGAAGATTTTACAAAGTTGCCACTCAGAGTCAGTTAATCAGTCATTAATAAGTTCACAGAATAATGAATAGTATAAGTACAGAAATTGCACTCCCTGAGAGAAAAAATGCGAGATTAAACCTAGTTACAACGCTGGTAACGTTCAAAAAACTACTCGCCTCGGGTGCGACCTTGAATTTGCATCACAGTATCAACTAATAAGTGCTACATTAATGTTTAATGTCGAGGTAGGATAAAAGTACTACAGTTATACTAAAATACGTGACGTTCAATTAAAATTGAGTAGTTTTAGATTGCGTAAATTAAATAACGTGAAAAACTAGTACTCACTTGCCTAGGATCATAGGTTGTTTGACTTGTAACATTATAATAGTCTAGGAGCTGACTCACTTTTTCGAACAAAAATAATTATATATTTTATTAATTGTAGGAAAACTTTATTTTGTAATAGTTGAATATCTATATAATTTTTTTTTTTTTTTTCCAATATTTTATTTCACCATTTTGTCGGCGTTATTGATATACACATACCTACACAATTTCAGCTTTCTACTGGTCTGGTACTAATGGTCTCTTAGCAAAACCTTGGACAGATAGACAGACAGACAGACGGACATGACGGAAATATAAGGGTTCCTATCAGGACTATAGAACCCTAAAAAAGAATTTTCAATTTCAAATCGGTTAAGATCTGGCAGAGTTCTGAGGTCACAAACATTAAAAAAACCGTCTAATTGAGAACCTCCTCCGTTTTTGTAAAGTAGATTAAAAACTAAAACACCGACTTCCATGCTCCGTGAGTCAATTTCAGTAGCAAGTTTGAGACATTTATCGTCATATCTCTGGAGATACTTATCAGATCTCAGTGAATCTCAGTGATCTGAGATCTATAAAGACTTTAATTACATTAACTCTCGGATTATAAAAATCTGACTATCATATGACACGACAAAATCATTAAGAAAGAAAAAAAGGAAAATTGATGTAAGCGTTAGTAGGTACCTACCCTGTTTATTTATCTTAGAACTAACGAACTAAAGCAAGATGTAATGTCGATAGAAATTCCCTAAAGATCATAACGTGAATTCCTTTGAAACATGAAACTCAGCTGATTTATACCTACCTACCATTTTATGCGTGACATTACTTGATTTTTACATAGTTACTCTTTACAGTTACTATATGTTAATATTGTAAGCAAGGAATATAATATTGAGGTAGGTACAAGTAAGGCACGCGGCCGATCGAGAGTGCGCCTGACACTTTACTGACTGAACTTGTACTCTAGCGGGTGCACGGAGGTACTTGTAGTTTCATAGCTACAGCGCGGAGTGCGACAGGCCTGATAAGGTTAATGAGCTTTAAGGAACCCTCAACCCTTTAACTTTCTAATGTATGATTTAAATAGCCATACACTCATAGTAATTTGCATTGTATGAGAGGATTTCTTTTAACTAATCAGGATAATAAAGCCTTTTGATCAGTGGTGAAATAGGCCGCTCTTTTGCATAGTGTTTTCGCTTGTAAATACTATATTAAAAAATAAAATAAGGTTCAATATAATTGAGAATAGAATTTTAAGATTAATTAACTGAACCTGAACTTACCATAATAATATATTTGTAAGTTAAAACTTAATCATATAGATATAAATAATGGAGCGATGATATACGCAAGCTGGCTGGCAGCGGTTGGAAACGAATAGCTGAAGATCGAGCTCAGTGGCGTGCCATGGGAGAGGCCTATGTCCAGCATTGGACGGAAATTGGCTAATTATGATATAATACAAAAATGTTTCTACCTGTGTCCGTTGATTATCAAACCATACAACAGATGTGCCCGGTTTCATTAAATAGGCAATAGTGCGAAGATAAAAAACCACTCACCACTATAAAATGCATTCGGCACATCACATTTTATATTTAGGCGAAGTAGCCATAGAATAACTTTACTTTACTCCTACAGGAGGGCAGTAGCACATGCCGGGTATCCTCTATCTAGTTCTTAATAAAAATCAAAGGACGACAACTGGAACGAAAGTAATCTGTGAAACAAAAAAACATAACTATGAAACGAAAACAGTAATTCAGTACACCGTTCACCGAATAGTTTGGCCGCACTTATTTACCCACAGTCACAGAACACTATTACTCACGGGGAGCCCACAGTAGTACTCAAGTAAACCCAGCCACAGATTACTATATAGTATACAATGGCTCCACACGACTAGTTTATTTAGTTAGTGTGACCAGTGTTAAATATCTATGATTTTCTACCGCCGAGATTACAGAATTCATGAATAGTCTAGCTTTATATATTAGCTTTATATATGCCCTCTGTATTCTGTGTCTGTGTCCTGTGATTTATAGGTAATCTGTGATTTGTCCATGTCCACTCCGTTATTTCATTTTTGATTTTTCACCTTTTTAATAAATAATATTATATAACAGGCTTAACAGCTCGCTCAGCTACCTATGGAAAGAGCTTTGTTCGGTGTATTGTATCCCTACGGGATCGAATCCAGAACGAAGTAATTCGCCAGAGAACTAAAGTGATCGACATAACTCAGCGGATTAGCAAACTGAAGTGGCAGTGGGCTGGTCATATCTGCCGTAGGACCGATCACCGTTGGGGAGGGTAGACTGGTTCTATAGTGGAGACCGCGAATCGGTAAACGTAGCGTAGGACGCCCTGTGACCAGGTGGAGCAACAGCATTCGCAAAACTGTGGGGTGGGCAGTGACTGGAAAACAAAGAACCGAACATCGGGCTCAGTGGTGTGACTTGAGTAAGGCCTTGTCCAGCAGTAGACAGATACCGGCTGATTATGATAACAATGAACTGTGATTCAAATCTTGAGACTATTTCTTGTCCTACCAAGATATGCACTGAGCCCGATCTGCTGCTCATTGGGAGGGGTATGGTATATATTCAAATTTTTAAATATTAAACAAATTGGTGTAAATTTTCATATATTTAAAGTTTTTGCTTCTTCTATAGGTATGTCTATGGATCACTTTTTTGCCAACGCCATGCCATGCCCTAATCGCCACGCTGGGCAGGCGGGTTGGCGATCACAGGATGTAGCTTCTCTCACCGGTGACGCTGCTGCCCGTCACCTGCCTGTATTTATTTTATTTTATATTATTATATATATATATATATATATATATATATAGTATTAAAATAATCTGTAATAAGTTGTGTAATTGCCAGAACGCATATCTGACCTGTTGGTACCTATGTGATTATGTATGGGTATATGCCAAGGACTGACAACAGCTGTCCTTGGCATCGATTACATCTTTTTTGGCTAACATTTTTTGAAGTTTACCCAGATGGACACTAGACAGTTTTAGATTTACTAGATTGGGTGATACAAGCTTGCTCAACATCTGTATCTGTATCCTGGCAGCTGAGCCAGTTCAATGTATTAATAGCTAAGCTAATATATAACTACTATTTCAATAGTAGTGATCTATTCATTTTCATTATAATTTTAATATAAAACAGGGTGATCGCGTTCCTTCTTTGGATAAGGGTAAGTTAATTTTGAGTACCTAGCTTCTACTTAAATACAATTGGTTATGTTTGAAATTTTTTCGGTCAAAGCTGGACAAAAATGGTAAAGAGGTAGATACATCCCATTAATTTATCTTCAAACAACATAGATAGATATTTTGCAAGTGACATCATGCATTTATAGTTCTGAATCACAAACTATTATATGATTATTCTGTCTGGTGTATTCTTGTTAAAGTGAATTCCGCACTCCTCCGGGAAACATGCCCAGGTATTGAGCATGTTTCCCAAGGGGTGCAGGTTTGAGTCCCGTCAGTACGATAAAGTTTTGGATTGTGTGTAACAATAATATAAGGTGATAATTTATTTTTAAAGTTAACATTTCAACAAACATAATAGTTTACATCGCCTCACATTTTTTCGTCCATCAATCGCAGTGTTTGGCAACGTGTGGGTCGCGTCCCCTGGGGGGTCGTGAAGCCTCTATAAAAGGGTCACGAGAGGTCACCAAGCCTCAGTAAAACAGAAAAAACAAAGTTTTAAAATAAATGTTTGTAATATGTGTTTGTAGGTGTTATAATTGAGAGGGAATGAGAACACATCTTGGGAGAGGCCTACGTCCAGCATTGAACTAACACCGGCTGATGATGATGATGAGAATGCATATAATATTTGTTTCTGAAGAAAACTATGTAATCTGTTTTCTGTAGGCCACGCAAGCGAAGCTGTGGACAGAAGCTAGTAATATAATAAAATCCTAACTAATATTATAAATGCGAAAGTAACTCTGTCTGTCTGTCTCACTTTCACGCCAAAACCACTGAACCGATTTAAATAAAATTTGGTACACAGATAGTCTAGAGCCTGAGAAAGGACATAGGTTACTTTTTAATGCAAATAAGAGTTGAAAGGGAGATGAAATGTTTTATGGATGTATCGTCATTTTAGGAGCTAGAAGCTTGAAATTTATTTATTAGACTGTCGATTCGATATAAATAAATATGACATTCAAAGTTTGTAAAAGTTTGACCCTCAAGGGTGTAAAATAACAATAAGGTATAGGGGATGAAAGTTTATATGGGAATATGTTAGGTTTATGTGAATGTTCTACTCAACGGATTTATATGAAATTTGCTACACAGATAGTCTAGAGCCTGAGAAAGGAAACAGTCTTCTTTTAATGCGAAAAGAGGGTTTGTAAAGGGTTGAAAAGAGGGATGAAAAGTCGTATAGAAGTATCGTCATTTTTAAAGCAAGAAGCTTGAAACTTATTTTTTAGGTTGTTGATTCGATATAAATAAATATGACATTCAAAGTTTGTGAGGGGGAAAGGGGAGTGGCGGGGAGGGTAGGGGAGTGGAGGGAGAGTGTAAGGGACTGGAGGTGAGGATAGGGGGAGGGAAGGGGAGTGGTGTGGGAGGGGAGGGGATGTGGAAGTGACGGTAAGGGGGAGAGGGAGGGTAGGATAAGTTTGGGGAAGGGGAGGGGAGGGGGTGGGGTTGTGGAAGGGTGCGGTGTAGCTGGGATATGTATGTGTTTTATTAGTTAATGCTACCCAAAGACACTTTTCCCTGCGGACGAAGTCAAGGGTGTAAAATAACAATAGGGAATAGGGGATGGAAGTTTGTATGGAAATATGTAAGGTTTATGTGAATGTTCTACTGAACGGATTTAAATGAAATTTAGTACTCTGATAGTCTAGGGCCTGAGATAGGACATAGGCTACTTTTAAATGCGTAAAGAGGGTTGTGAGGGGTTGATAGGGGGATGTATGAAAGTATCGTCATATTTCAAGCTAGAAGCTTGAAACTTATTGTTTAGGCTGTTAATTCGATATAAATACTAAAAGTGCCCCGCGGCTTCACCCACGTTAAAGACTTCTTTTATTTACTAAAAACTTTTATTTTGTTAAAACCTTTCTATCATAAAAGACAATCAAAGAAGTAAAATCCAAATCGGTATATATAGACCATATTGATTTTCAGACTTTTTTACCAACCCCTTGCAAAAATCCTGCAACACGTATTTACTTATTTATTTACGGAAGTACTTAAGTAAATCTATAAGTTTAAAAATAATGATCACTGCAGGAAGAGTGAATCTCACAACACAGGGTTTCCTAGTCTGAGATTCAAAGCGCGTACGCTTTGTTTTAGTATATAAGCAATTACGAAACTCTGTTTTAATGTGCTAAAGTGCAAATATATTATAAATTAATAAGTTATATCTGGGGGGAATTTATATAAAATCCTTCTTAGCGGATACCTACGTCATAACAACTATCTGCATTCTAAATTTCAGCGCAATCCGAAACAATATTGATTCTCAGACTTTGTTGCCCACTTTACCCTCTTAGAGTGGCATTTTGAAAAAGCCCGAAAATCGTATTTACTTATATATTTAAAGAATTACTTGGGTTAAAAGTCGAATAAAATGATTATCCAAACTTTGAATCCCCGCTTCATCCCCTTCAGGGGTGAACTTTGAAAAATCCTTTCTTAGCGGATACCTAACCTACGTCAAAATAACTATCTGCATGCCAAATTTCAGCGCAATCCGAAACAATATTGATTCTCAGACTTTGTTGCCCACTTTACCCTCTTAGAGTGGCATTTTGAAAAAGCCCGAAAATCGTATTTACTTATATATTTAAAGAATTACTTGGGTTAAAAGTCGAATAAAATGACTATCCAAACTTTGAATCCCCGCTTCATCCCCTTCAGGGGTGAACTTTGAAAAATCCTTTCTTAGCGGATACCTAAGCTACGTCAAAATAACTATCTGCATGCCAAATTTCAGCGCAATCCGAAACAATATTGATTTCAGTCATGTTACCCCACATGACCCTTTTAGGGGTGGCATTTCGAAAAAGCCTAAAACACGTATTTACTTATTTATTTACTGAAGTTCTTGTGCGAAGTTTCGACAGGCCTGTCGCACTCCGCGCTGTAGCTATGAAACTACAAGTACCTCCACGCACCCGCTAGGGTTCAAGTTCAGTCAGTTAAGTGTCACGCGCGCTCTCGATCGGCCGCGCGCCTTACTTGTACCTACCTCAATATTATATTCCTTGCTTCATATATAGTAACTGTAAAGAATAACTATGTAAAAAGCAAAGAATGTCACACATAAAATGGTAGGTAGGTATAAATCAGCTGAGTTTCATGTTACAAGAGATTCATCGGTGAGATCTTCAGGTAATTTCTATCGACATTACATCTTGCTTTATTTAGTTAGTTCTAAGATAAATAAATAGGGTAGGTACCTACTAACGTTTACTTCAATTTTCCTTTTTTTCTTTCTTAATGATTTTGTCGTGTCATACGATAGTCAGATTTTTATAATCGGAGAGTTAATGTAATTAAAGTACTTATAGATCTCAGATCACTGAGATTCACTGAGATCTGATAAGTATCTCCAGAGATATGACGATAAACGTCTCAAACTTGCTACTGAAATTGACTCGCGGGGCATGGAAGTCGGTGTTTTAGTTTTTAATCTACTTCACAAAAACGGAGGAGGTTCTCAATTCGACGGTTTTTAGGGTTCCGTACCCAAAGGGTACCAACGGAACTCTATTACTGAGACTCCGCTGTCCGTCTGTCTGTCTGTCTGTCTGTCTGTCTGTCTGTCTGTCCGTCTGTCACCAAGCTGTATCTCATGAACCGTGATAGTTAGACAGTTGAAGTTTTCACAGATGATGTATTTCTGTTGCCGCTATAACAACAAATACTAAAAACAGAATAAAGTTAAAGGTAATAGAGGGTCCCCATACAAGAAACGTGTTTTTTTCGGCATTTCACGCCATCTATGAACGCTTAGTTAGGTAAACGTCCCATAGATGGCGTTATATTGAAATGTCGATCCCTAACACCTTTGTTAGACGTTAAAAGGCGTTATAAGAAACGAAATGTTTATTAATTATTATTTTTTGCTGGCGAATAATGATAGTGGTATTTTTTGCTCGATCTTATAAAATACTGTAGTGTGGTACGGAACCCTACGAGTGCGAGTCCGACTTGCACTTGGCCAGTTTATTTAAATGTTTGTGACCTCAGAACTCTTGTCAGATCTTAACCGATTTGAAATTGAAAATTCTTTTTTAGGGTTCCGTAGTCCTGATACCCATATATTTTCGTCATATCCGTCTGTCTGTCTGTCCAAGGTTAACGAAAGTAGTTAGTATATATACGTATAGAACTATAGTGAAAAATAAAACGGGTGACTTGGCCGACAGAAATAACTATAGACCTATTTCATTAGCCACGATCGTAGCGAAAGTGTTTGACGGCTTGCTTGACACACAGCTCAACAAATATTTAGTCCTGCACGACAACCAGTTTGGGTTTAGACCGAAACTTTCGACCGAAAGTGCAATACTGTGTCTTAAGCATGTCGTAAGATACTATACAAGATTGGTCTATTTCAGCTACTTCCACAGTATAATGTCTTATGGCATTTTATTGTGGGGGAAAACCGCTGAAATCCAATCAATATTTGTTTTGCAGAAACGAGCTATTCGCTCTATATATAGTATGAGGTCGCGAGAATCACTTCGTGAAAAATTTAAGGAAATTAAAATTCTAACAGTGGCATGTCAATACATTTATGAAAATATTTTGTTCATACGCAAGAATATAAATGATTATAAGAAAAGGTCTGATGTACATAATTTTAATACAAGACATAATAATAGATTAATTATACCTAATTTCAGACTGCAGAAAGTTAGTGGTTCATTCATGGGGAACTGTGTACGCTTTTACAATAAGCTACCTAAAGATATTGATCAATTGCCTATGAGCAAATTTAAAATCTATGTAAAATCCAATTTGATGAAAAAATCATACTATACAATAGGTGACTATATGGATGACAAAAATGCATGGCCTGAATGCCCCAAGTTCCAAGAACAAATATAAATTGTACTATAATTAATAATATATTGTTAAAATTTTAAAGCTGACATGTACAATTAATTTTAAAAAAAAAAAGATAAAATGACAAGACAAGCCCCATAGAGTTTCTTGGTGTTTCTTCTCTGATGGGAGTATTTCCGAAACACCGGTAGATTCAACAGCCATTCAGTTTTCCCCTTTTGTCCGCAGATTTTCTTTCTAGGCTTGCTATTTTTATTTTTACTTAAACAATATTATGCAGCTGACAGACGGACTATCAGTTCCATTTGGATCATGATATGTACTGTGATCGGTATGCGTTTCTCTATGTTGTGTTTCACTATTTCACTTTTTTATTTTTCTTATATAAAAATTGTCTGAAGTACTGAAACACACAGTTACATGTATGGTTGGTTTTAACCTACTTTAATTTTTTTTAAATATTCTGACGTAAACGATTGGATGACAGCTGAATGGTTCATTACTTTTTTTTTCTAATTCAAAGCGTTAAATTCTGCTTTTGCTATGTTTACTTGATAATTGGTTATGATTTATTTTATGATTTATGATTTTGACGTGTATATGTGCGTATATTTATACTGCCTACATACTGAATAAATGCTTTGATTCTTGATTCTTTGATACAGATCGAAGCACTCCAATACACGCATGTTTCCTCGACCTGTCCAAAGCTTTTGACCTGGTTTCTTACGGTATCTTGTGGGAGAAGCTGGAGAGCATTAGTTTACCACAGGAAGTCACCAGCATTTTCAAATACTGGTATGGAAACCAGGTCAACACTGTCAGATGGGCGGGTGCAGTGTCGGAAGCTTATCAACTACAGTGTGGGGTAAGGCAGGGGGGATTGACTTCACCGTCTTTGTTCAACTTGTATATAAACGCCCTAATCGTTGAGCTCAGCAACCAGCATGTCGGCTGCCATCTCAATGGAGTGTGTGTGAATAACCTTAGTTACGCAGACGACATGGTGTTGCTGAGCGCTTCGGTCTGTGGGCTCCGGAAACTAGTGTATACTTGTGAAAAATATGCCGTTGGCCACGGACTTAAATACAATGTGTCAAAAAGCCAGTGTATGGTCTTTGGGGCTGGTACAAAACGACCCAAAAGTGTGCCCCCTGTGTACCTAAATGGAATTCCACTGGAAATGGTGACACAATTTAAATATCTGGGCCACATTGTTACATCTGACCTCAAAGACAACGCTGACATTGAGCGCGAGCGAAGAGCGTTGTGCGTACGGGCAAACATGCTTGCTCGCAGGTTTGCACGTAGCTCAGGAGAGGTGAAAGTGACGCTCTTTCGAGCGTACTGCACCTCCCTCTACACGTGCAGTCTATGGGAGAGGTATACGAGCTCGACGTACAGTGCTCTTCGCGTGCAGTTCAACAATGCGTTCAGGGCGATGATGAGACTGCCCCGCTGCTGCAGCGCCTCAGGCATGTTTGCGCAGGCTCGCGTGGACTGTTTCCACGCGACCATGCGCAAGCGTTCCGCGTTTCTGGTGCGTAGGGTGCGGGCCAGTAGCAACATCGTTCTGACAATGATTGCAGATCGAACTAACTGTCCTTTTATCAGACACTGTTCCGATAGGCATATCACCAACATTTTTGGGTACCCATAAAGTGTGTATTTTATTTTATTATTTTATTTTATTATATTATTTTAATATTTGATTAACCTTGACATGAAATTTGAATTTGACATTTTACCTTGACTTGTTTCCTATTTTTGTTTATTTTATATTGATGTAATTTGATTTCAAATTGAAGTTCCGTATGATATTTAAATTTAATTCGAACCCATAATTTATTGTATTTAATTTAATTTTAATTTGTTGATTGTGTGTATGTATGTGAGTCTAAGTAACTTGAAATAAACTTATTTTATTTATTTATTTATTTAAATGGGATTTATGATGATTATACATTTTCATTTTATGGATTAAACATTTTTTAAGTGCTAAAATGTAATCAGGCGGAAGATAAAAATATGTTTTATTTCTATAGAATATTTTAAATTATGTTTATTCAACATTTCTCAGGAATTCAATAAAACACGTAAAGCTGGTCTATTCATGGCGCAATACATTTTTTAAGTGTATGGCTACACACAAAAGGTATATTTAGCCAGTGTTATGCCAAACAAACATTAAAAATATGTTTAGGCGTAGAGAGAACGGTTTAGTGCAATAATTGATTTACTTATTTATTCTCTTACATGGATGTGCTGACTGGCTGCATCGATTTGCACGGCTGAGTGTATAGAAGCTGGCTAGTAAATTTATCAGGCAATACGTTATGTGCCGTAGGCAAAGGCATATTTTTATTATTTAAACCTATAAAAGGGGTTGGTTTTCTCGCTAAAAAAGACGTATTATTTTAATAACAAAACAAATCGCGCGCGAATCAATGTGATCCGCGCCGCAATTTCACGTCGTGAATCGCACGCGAGTGTGGAAAGGACTTTAAATTTCCATTACAACTAATAATACCACAGATAATACCTAAACGTCATTTAAAAAAAAAAGGTTGTGAATATAAGTCCACCGGAATAGTTTGAAACATAGACTACTAAGGAGATACTACGTTTGAAAAGTCAGTATCATAGAGTACATTATATATAGGGTCAGGAGGGTCAGTATATATTATGTTACTCTTTGGTTTGAAGCATATATAGATGCTAGGATGATGGATTGTAATCCATCATCCTAGTATAGATGTTTGGGACCTCCGGGAAAACTCCCGGGAAATCCCAATTACTTTTATGTGTGCCAACCCTATCTACTGTTACTTAAATACTGAGACAGGAATGGGATGGCACTTGCAGTTCCGGCGTTTTACGACTGAGGCGTAAGAGCCGGGGAAGAACAGAGAAGGGTCCTCTTCTAGATTAATAGGAAGGTCTAGGTACTTATCTTTTATATCGACGGTCCCAGGAAGATATTATTCCGTCGCGGCCGTCAAGTGCTCTAGGATTTCTATGTGATAGATTTTTATAATAATTAATTCGTCTTCGTTGTTTTCATAATTTATTTATGTTTATTCACAAGAATTGGTGAATCAGATCCATCCAATTGTTAATCCTTTTTAATAGGAAAAGTAAATAATGGTTTTTTAATCAACCATACATTTCAAGAGAAAAATCTATATTCTAACTTGTCAAAATAACATATCCAAACCTTGGCAACCAATTCTACCATCGACATATGAAATTCAAATATATCGGATGAGAAAATTAGGCTGTCAACAAAGAGTTCGAACATCATAAAATAAGGCGAGGTCGCCACATCACCCCCCCACGAAGACGAACATCCCCACCAAAAAGGGAGGCCGCCCGTAATCGGAAGGATGAACAAAATTGTCCCATAGTCATTCAGAATCAAACAAATCTGTGATGACCATAGAGGAAGTTGAAATTCGGGACGTCAGGTCAACCAAATTATACAAAATAACAATTTACATTAACTAAAACTCAAATTATCTCGGGACTAAGGATTCACAGATCCAAAACATCCCTAAATTTTACTCGACGTCCAGAACGCGTCGAAACGACAGGATCCAAGGCTGGTGGAGGAGACTCCTTCGAGGCAGGCAATGGAATTAAATTTCCGACCGGAGGAACAGGCACCGTGAGAGGTACGTCCAATGGGTTGCTGCCTGGTTGCACTGAGGTCGATACATGATCATCCTCAGCCTCGAGATGTGCTGGTTTAACTCTGTCCACGCTTACCTCCTGCCTTTTTCCCCCCACATCAATCGTGACGGTTTTTGCCCCTCTACTGAGGACCTTATATGGTCCAGTATAGGGTGGCTGAAGAGAACGTCGGACCGTATCGTCACGTAAAAACACGTGCGTAGTGGTCTCCTTCAGTTTTTACTTTTAAAGAAAGTAAAAACTGAAGGAGACGAATGCCGAGACGCAGGAATTGGTCGAAGATCTGCCACAACCTTACGTAGCTGTGCCAAAAAATCATGCGCACTACTATCACTGGTTGGCAAGGATGGTACCACGAAATCCCCTGGAAGTCTCAAAGGCTCTCCATATAATAACTCGGCAGCAGAACATTTCTAGTCTTCCTTGAGTGCTGTTCTAATACCTAGCAGAACCAGCGGTAAGGCTTTACTCCATGTCTCTGCATGGCACATTAAAGCAGCCTTAAGCTGTCTGTGTAAACGTTCTACCATCCCATTAGCTTGCGGATGATAACTGGTTGTCCTAATTCGCTTAGTTGCGCAAAACTGTAACAACTCATTAAACAAGGTAGACTCAAACTGTCTGCCTTGGTCAGTAGTGACAACGAGTGGTACACCAAATCGCGAAATCCACCCGTTGACAAAGGTATTTGCTACCTCTTCAGCAGTGATACATGACATCGGCCATGCCTCTGCCCACCTCGTAAATCTATCGATTGCGGTGAGGCAGTACGTAAAACCGTTTGAATGCGGCATCGGTCCGATTATGTCTAAATGTACCTGCTGAAAACGAGAACTTGTGCTGGCAAAATTGCCTAACGGAGATGAAGCATGCCTGGTAATTTTGCTACGCTGGCATGAGACACAACAACGTGCCCAAGACATACAATCTTTCCTAAGTAACGGCCAGATGTAACGATCTGCGACCAGGCGTGCGCTTGTGCGCGCGCTAGAATGGCCGAGATTGTGCAATCTGAGAAATACAGGCCGTCGAAAGGATGCGGGTAAATACGGTCTCGGTTTCCCCGTTGATACATCGCATGTTACAGAAATATCCGTTCCTGGAATAGGAACAGATTCTAATTTCAAAGAAGAATCTGCTCGCAACGTAACAAGTTCCTCGTCCACCTTCCGAGCTTCAGCCAGAGCAGCGTAGTCGTCTGTAAGAGAAATTGCCTCTATGCGCGACATCGCATCTGCCACTACATTGTCGTCGCCTTTAACGTACACGAAATCAGTGGTAAATTGGCTAATGAAACTCAACTGGTTTAATTGAACCGGTGGTAACTTTTCTCTTCGCTGTTTAAACGCGAAAATTAGAGGTTTGTGATCCGTAAATACGGTCACATGTTGCGCTTCCAAGAAATGTCTGAAATGCTGAACACTCTTGTAAACAGCTAGAAGTTCCCTATAATAAGCGGGCCACTCCTTCTGCTTTTCTGTTAATTTTTTACTGAAAAAGGCTAAGGGATGCCAACTCTCATTCTCGCTCTTACGTTGTTGTAAACACGAGCCTACATAAGTACCTGACGCGTCGGTAAATAAACCTAACTGCGCGTTACTATCAGGGTGTGACAACAAGGTAACTGTTGTGAGGCTATCCCTACAAGCTATGTAGTCTTTTTCTAAGGCATCCGTCCAAGGGAATGGTTGTGTACCTTTCCCTTGAGTGGATGAAATCGCATCAACCAGAGGTGCCTGATATTTCGCTGCACCGGGTAAAAATCTGCGGTAGAAATTTAACATTCCTAAAAAACGTCGCATTCCCTGCACAGTTTTAGGAGGCGGGAACTCTGCGAGCGCTTGTATTCGCTCGTTAGGCGGCTTTGTGCCTTCTGCATTGATCTGATAACCTAAAAAGGTAACCTCAGATGTACCAAAAACGCACTTTGCCGGGTTAATAACAACACCGAACTGT
This sequence comes from Cabera pusaria, assembly GCA_954871355.1. NCBI lineage: Eukaryota > Metazoa > Arthropoda > Insecta > Lepidoptera > Geometridae > Cabera > Cabera pusaria. The sequence goes on along the minus strand of OX940912.1, from coordinate 10,101,892 downwards.
CGTAACCTACCGATCAGTATTTTGAGGTGTTCCGCATGACTCGGCTTATCCACGGAATGTACCAGGATGTCATCAACGTATGCGTAACAGAAATCGAGGCCTCGCACGACTTCATCGATATATCGTTGAAAAGTCTGACCTGCATTTCGTAAACCGAATGTCATGTAGGGAAATTCGAATAACCCGAACGGTGTTATAATCGCAGTTTTGCAAATATCCCCTTTAAACACGGGAATTTGATTGTAAGCTTTAACCAAATCTACGGTCGTAAATACCGTTGACTTAGCTAAGTTGCTAGCAAAATCACCGATATGCCTAACCGGATATCTATCCGGGATAGTTCGCGCGTTTAATATCCGGTAATCGCCACACGGACGCCAGGTTGAATCCTTTTTAGAAACTAGGTGCAAGGGTGATGACCAAGGACTATCCGAAGGCCTAGCTGTACCAGCTCGAACCATTGCGTCGAACTCTTGCTGCGCCACACGAAGTTTATCGGGGGCCAGCCGTCGTGGTCTGCACGAAATAGGTGGTCCCTCTGTTGTTTCGATGTGGTGCCTAGTCGAATGTCTGACTACCCTATCAATACCTGGTGGGCGCGTAATATCGGGAAAATCTGAAAGCAAATCCGTATAACTGTTACTCGGGAGTACGATGGCCCTAACACTGGACTGTGCAACGTTTGCTGCAGTTGCTACAACGTTCAGTTTGGTAACCCCATCGATTATCCGTTGTCGACGGCAGTCGGGTAACAAATTATAGTGGCTCAAAAAGTCTGAGCCAATAATTGGAGTGCTAACATCCGCGATTACAAATTTCCAAGTGAACTCTCTTCTAAAACCGAGGTCTAAATGAAGAGTAGTTGTGCCGTAGGTTTTAATAGATGACTGGTTTGCGGCAAACAACTCGAACCCGCTCTCCCCTAAACGACCCTTTATTAAGCGTCGCGGGAAACAGCAGATATCCGAACCTGTATCTACTAAAAAAATTATTTTAGTTGCCCGATCACTAACGAACAACCTACGACTTTTAAATCCGCGGTCGCTCATAGTTGCTACCGACCGCGGTATGCGTTGCTTCAGATTGTGCTGCCTTCCAATTGCAGGGCCGAACGCACTTCGAAGCCCTACCGGCAAAACGATTATGGTACCAGCACAAATTCTGATTTTTAACACGCGACCTACTATTATTATTATTATTACGACTTCGGCCGCGATTTTGTTTGTTACAGGAATGATTCTTATTAAGCGACCGGACATCTTGAGAACTACTATCCATGGCCGATGCAACCATCCCTGCCAGCGTGGAAACCTGGCTTCTAACTTCGTCCAACTACGAAATCTTGGAAGGTTTGGACGGTTCGGCTGTACGCACACTGCAAGACTGCGACGGATCTTGCGATATAATTTCAAATAAGCGATCCGCTAATTGTGCCGTCATATTTAATTCTTGCAACGGCTGCGCCTCTAAAACAATTTGGATTTGCAGAGGAAGTTGTGTAAGCCAAATCGATTTGAGAACCTCCTCCGGAAAATTTTTATTCGCGAGCGTCCTTAAATGCCGTAAAAACGAGGACGGCTTCCTATCCCCGATTGTCTCGCCACCTAATAATTGTCTGATGTTTTCCTCATGCGAATGCGAGAAACTCGAGACAATCGCTTGTTTTAACTTGGTGTACGGGGAAACGGCAGGGGGTCGAATAATCAATGCTTCGACCTCCCTGGTGCAACTAATATCTAAGTGTGCCACGGCATAAAAAAATGTTGTCACTTCCTGAGTGATTTTATTGATAACGAATTGCGACTCAAGACTGGCAAACCACAGGGCAGGCCTGTCCTTACAAAAAACAGGTGTACGAATACTCACCGGGCGACGCATACTTGCCCATCCTGACTATCATTCGATGCCTCGAAGAACGCCTCCCTTTCTGCAGTCGGTCCCGACGGACGAGCCTCTTGTCCCGTCATCGTCGACGCCTTTCAATCCAACTGCACGTCCGGGAAGTAAAAAACTTCCAGAAGGTACCAATATGAAAATTTTCAAAGCACAGAAAACAATTGCACAATGACAACAGGGAAAAAAAACAAAGGAAATTAATTTTTATTCCTTTCTAGGTTTTACAAGGCTGTTCTGGGCTAGAATGATCGTGATGCGGCGATAGGCATAGCCTAACTACGATATAGAAAAACAAAAATTCTAAAAACACATAATTAAGTTCGCCACATAAAAGGAATGCGCCGGCAGCGTCCGCTTAAAAAAAAATAAACAGGGACCTCGGAATGTCGTTTGCGACAATCCGGGACAGGAACTGACGAATTTGGGTACCTTGACACTTTCACACACTAAAAGAGGTAAGACGACGGAATCTTCTAGGCTCCTGTCGTCTAGTTGCAGCTCTGCACTGTTCAGCACTCCGTCGCTGGTCACCAATTTGGGACCTCCGGGAAAACTCCCGGGAAATCCCAATTACTTTTATGTGTGCCAACCCTATCTACTGTTTCTTAAATACTGAGACAGGAATGGGATGGCACTTGCAGTTCCGGCGTTTTACGACTGCGGCGTAAAAGCCGGGGAAGAACAGAGAAGGGTCCTCTTCTAGATTAATAGGTACTTATCTTTTATATCGACGGTCCCAGGAAGATATTATTCCGTCGCGACCGTCAAGTGCTCTAGGATTTCTATGTGATTTTTATAATAATTAATTCGTCTTCTTTGTTTTCATAATTTATTTATGTTTATTCACAAGAATTGGTGAATCAGATCCATCCAATTGTTAATCCTTTTTAATAGGAAAAGTAAATAATGGTTTTTTAATCAACCATACATGTCAAGAGAAAAATCTATATTCTAACTTATCAAAATAACATATCCAAACCTTGGCAACCAATTCTACCATCGACATATGAAATTCAAATATATCGGATGAGAAAATTAGGCTGTCAACAAAGAGTTCGAACATCATAAAATAAGGCGAGGTCGCCACAGATGTATATATACTGACTCATATAGTAATCTGTGGTTTACTTGTCAAAACTCAAAAAACTTAACTTTTTTTTAAAGTTTTAATATGGCTCCACGCGATTAGTGTATTTAGCCAGTGTCAAGTTATGAAATTCTTCAAGTTTTTATGAAATTAAGTCGTAGTGAACACTCATGAACCGTGATAGTAAGACAGTTGAATAAAAATTGAAAAAAATAAAATATTAATTAATTATTATTTTTTGCTGGCGAAAAATGGTAGTGGTATTATTTGCTCGATCTTATAAAATACTGTAGTGTGGTACGGAACCCTACGAGTGCGAGTCCGATTTTCACTTGGACAGTTTATTATTAATAGTCTGGTTAACAAGTTGTAGTGTGGTCTACTGGGGGACCAGGGTAAGAGAAACAACGTATAGTCTTTACATAATGACAAATCTATAATGAACCCAGTGCCGGATTAGCCACGTAGCAATGGCCTCCCTCACTCGCCCATAGCTACTGCGATTTATACCTAAACTTTCGTCAACTCCGGCGGTACTATAGTCTGGCCATTACTGCTGTACACTCCCTGAGGTATGCGCGGCGAGGTGGGAGCCGGGGAAAAAAGGCAGACTGACGGAGCGCGTCCCCCCCGTCTCGCCGCGCGCATACCGCGCGTCCCCCCCGCTCGCCGCGGGCATACCTTAGGGAGTGTACACAGCAGTAATGGCCAGACTATATCTGCCAGTCGGTTGTCACTGCTCAAGCGCGCGCAACGTATATTATTATTCAAATGACGGGATAACTGCGCATTTGTATTCTATATTAGAAACGATGAAGTTTTTCGTAATCATTTTGCGGGTTTGACAAAAAACAAGCATAATATGTTTCCTTTTATTATGCTACCTATACTTAAATGACAAAACGGCGTAAAATTCACTTTCTCGACTTCCAATTCGACTCTTGGTTAGGAATTTTGATGTTATTTTGTGAGGTAAATAATTTGGAGGGTATATTTGGCTTAGTACGTAGGGGTGTACTAAGAAAGGATTTTTCAATATTCACCCTTTATGGGGATGAAATAGGGGTTCAAAGTTTGTATGGAGAAACAAGATTAGATAGTCTTTTCTATCCGAAACTTCACACAAGGGCTTCAGTACAAAAATAAGTAAATACGTGTTTCAAGTTTTTTGAAATTCCACCCCTAAGAGGGTGAAATGGGGTAACAAAGTTTGAAAATCAATATTTTTCGGATTGCGCTGAAATTTGGCATGCAGATAGTTATTACAACGTTAGTTACCTCTGAAAAAGGATTTTTCAAAATTCACCCCTTATGGGGATGAAATGGGGGTTCAAAGTTTGTATGGAGAAACAAGATTAGATAGTCTTTTCTATCCGAAACTTCACACAAGGGCTTCAGTACAAAAATAAGTAAATACGTGTTTCAAGTTTTTTGAAATTCCACCCCTAAAAGGGTGAAATGGGGTAACAAAGTTTGAAAATCAATATTTTTCGGATTGCGCTGAAATTTGGCATGCCGATAGTTATTACAACGTTAGTTACCTCTGAAAAAGGATTTTTCAAAATTCACCCCTGAAAGGGATGAAACGGGGGTAAGTTTGTATGGAGAAACAAGATTAGATAGTCTTTTCTATTCGAAACTTCACATAAGTGCTCCAGTAAAAAAATAAGTAAATACGTGTTTTAGGTTTTTTTTAATTACACCCCTAAGAGGGTGAAATGGGGTAACAAAGTGTGAAAATCAATATTGTTTCGGATTGCGCTGAAATTTGGCATGCAGATAGTTAAAAGGAAGTTAGTTTCCTCTGAGAAAGTATTTTCCAAAATTCACCCCTGAAGAGGATGAAACGGGGGTTCAAAGTTTGTATAGAGAAACAAGATTAGATAGTCTTTTAAATTTGAAACTTAACACAAGTAGTTAAGTAAGTAAATACGTGTTTATTTTACAATTGGTTCAATAATATATATAACAAAAACATACAGACGAATTGAGAACCTCCTTCTTTTTGTAAGTCGGTTAAAGAGAGACACGTGTCACTCTATTCTCTTCTCACCTATCTTCTCTCTCGTTCAATAACTCGTGAGTTATTTTCGAAATTCTAATATTAGTATGGAATAAATTCAATGGCTTAACGAATGGGGATTAATGTGTCCCGACTGTTAAAGTCTCTATATTCCATATAACAATGTATAATTTATTTTATGAGTGTATCGACCGAGAAAGAATTTAAATGGTATAGTTTTTTGATATCCCTAAACAGAAGTCTAAACTACTAGACTTACTTGTTTTTTTCTTTTCAGTTCGTTTTTTAACACTTCACTTTTTGCGCAGTCGGGTTTTTTGATTTTTTAATTTAATGTTTTATTTTACACTTTTTAGTTCAGTAAAGGACGGCAAATTCCGTAATCTTCTCATTTCATTTAGAGAGTTGATGTCATGTGGATTAATGTGTAATTTATTTATTATTTCTAAAGATCTTTATTATAAAATATCTTGCTTTTGCTATGTTTACTTTTCATCAATTATGATTTATTTTATGATTTGAGACGTGTATAAGTGCGTATATTATACTACCTACTTACTGAATAAATGCTTTGACTTTGACTTTACCGCCATCGCATGTGTACCGGAACTGTGTATTTTCAGCTTAGAGCTGGGATGAATCAGGTTATGTTTTAACCTTGTTTTGTCTCCTCTAGGACCACCTCTTTTTCTAGAATAGAAATTGGTATATATACGTACGTAAAGTAACGTGTATTTTTCGGCGTTTTGAGCTTGAACTTGTAAACTAATAATAGATAGAGACTTGAAATCTTCACAAAATATGTATAACTATAACCGTTATTACAATTATGGAAAAAAGAACAAAAAACCGAAATGTGTGAAATAGATAGGGTATTGCTTTTTAAGCTTACTTACTTTACAGTTGTACTATTAAACGACTATACCAAAAGGAAGAGGTTGTTTGTTACCTCAGAACTCCATCAATGCTTAACTGATTTGGAAAATTCTTTTTTTGTTTGAGTTAATATGATTTTCGTTTGGTCTCATTGTAGATTTATTGAGATCTGATAAGTAACTTCAGAGATAAGCACCGCAAACTTGTTACAGAAAGTGACTAACGCGGCATGTAAAATCGTTTATTTTTCGATTTGTACGATCATAAATTATTTGTTATAAATATATTTTGAATCTCCATTTTAAGACCTTTAATTCGATACCCCACTCGATTTTGAAAAAAAAAAATTTTTTTTGAACCCCAAATTTTGGCGTCTGAAATCCGCCATTTTGAATTTTTCAATTTTTTATGTTTTCGTTGACACTCGCGCTATCATGGCGAATCTATTGACATGCCAATTATCAAAATCGGCCCACGCGTTTGGTCTCTAGTGTGCCACAAAGAAACATACATACATATATAGACTGATAGACACATTACCTCTCCTTTGCGTCGCGCAGTCGGGTAAAAATAGTAAAACACGCCTTGTGTGTAATCCGCACAGCTGTACCGGCAATTTTCTCACAACTGGTGTGTGCACCCGCACTGCCGTTTGATTTTTAGTTACGATCCGACGCCAGTGCTGCGAAACACAGAAGTCGTGTGTAGATTCGCATAGCTGGAAAGTTGCGAAAATGGCGCCGCAGGCAATGTGAATATTCTATTGTTTGTATTGTTTTGTTTATATCTATTGTTTCATCATTTTATCATATATAATTGGAATATTTTAGCAGTACGGGTCAGTACCGGTTTAGGCGTACCGTACCGGGAACCTGTTTCTTGATGTCCTCACCCTAAATTATGTTAATTATATAAATAGGCTTCAATTTATGTTTGAAGACTGGAGTATAACGTAGTAGAATAGGCATTTGTTGTTTATTTTTGGTAATGAGTAATTAATTATTTTCTAAATTTTGTTTGTTTTTTATGTCTTAAAGCTAGGCTACCGTTTGACCACTATCTCGCCTGGTGGTAAGCGATGATGTGGTCGCAGATAGTGAATACGCTAGACCTAGAATACACTGAGTCTCCGACTCTAAAGATATCTTAACATATATACCTATAGAAAATGTCACTTACCTACGCCACCCCGGTCACGATAATGTTATCGTAAATATGTACTCTTCCAAATCCCCTATCAAGCCGTTGAGACCTACCCCACATGAGTAAAGAAGGAATCATGTGCCTACTCGACGACTACCTAGTACGATCATACCAAACTCGATATCGTGTAGTATTATTATCTATTCTGTGATATCCTATAGGTACTCGTATCGAACAAATTTTTTTATGAAAACGGTAGAGCGCACAGGGCTGCGTTTACGACCTACATTCGGAGTGCACCCAAACGCTCTAACCCCGTTCACGACCTCAGAGCGTCGCACTCGGTTGTAGTAACTGTCGTTCACGACCTCAGGGCTGCGTTCACGACCTACGCTCGGAGCGCACCCAAACGCTCTAACCCCGTTAACGACCTCAGAGCGTCGCACTCGTTAGTAACAACAGGGCTGCGTTCACGTCCTCCCGAGAAGGATTTTTGGTTGTTTTGCAACTCGCTCGAAGGTCCGGAACGACCACGGGTGTTTTTTACTCAAATTGTGACTTTGACATTTTGCGCAGACTCGAATTTCGAGGTTATGTTCATTTATTTTTCTTGTTCTGAATATTTTCCGTTTGTTTTTACGATTAATGTCTCGTCATCTCACGTCTTCGTCTCGACAATGCCAATTTCTTCCGATCCCCTTAATCTGTAAAAAGATTACAGCTTTTCCCGCCAAATTTACTGTCACAAACGTCAGAGCGTTTTTTAACCATCGAATTTGATGGTTAAAAAGTTGCAACCGGAGTGAAACAACCGATCGAGGTCGTGAACGACACAGTTGCTGCAACCGAGTGCGACACTCTGAGGTTGTGAACGGGGTTAGAGCGTTTGGGTGTACTCCGAGCGTAGGTCGTGAACGCAGCCCTGTATCGTTCACGACCTTGGTTGTTTCACTCCGGTTGCAACTTTTTAACCATCATATGTGACAGTAAATTTGGCGGGAAAAGCTGTAATTAGGCTTGTTCCTGCTCGGTCTTTAAAAAGATCGCTCCGAACTAGTACATTATTTCAGCTGTACTAGATCGGACTTCTAGTACTATTAGTACAGTAGGTCATAATTACTCAATTAAAAATAGTCCCTATGACTGTTACCATAATGTTCAAAATAGCTGTTGAAAATACCATAGAGTGCATCTCACTCGTTCGTTCACTAGTTACGCTAACTTATTCGTTCATCGTCCTTTTCATTCCGTGAGCATGAGCAATTGAATCACAGACAATAATCGCGAACTAAGTACTAAATGTACTATGTACTAGTTGACTTACGGAATAGTTCATTCTCGACACTGAACTCAGTGTCGAGAATTCATTCATATTAGTACTTAGTACATGTACTACACAAGGCTAGCTGTAATTTTTTAAGCGAATTTTTGAAGCGGGGGGATTAGCGTGGCGTGGTACGGTGCGGTGTAGTTGGGATACGTATGTGTCTTATTAGCTAATGATACACAAAGACACTATTCCACGCGGACGAAGTCGCGGGCACAGCTAGTATATTTTTATATACTCTCTATGAACACGTTTCCACACGGCGATGTTACCGCGGCGATGCGACGAGTGGCAATACGCACCGTGTGCGTAACACACACGAGCATAACGCATTGTCAAAGAAATGAGGCGATTCCGTTACGAGTCGTCGCGGACACGCTGTGATTCTGTCACGAGTCGTGAGCGTGACGATACGCTGGTCGAATATAATTGCTCGTTCTTGGAGATTACACCACGATAGAAGCGCGGACTCGTCGCGATTCTCTTGCTCGAGGAGACAGAGCCTCATATGCATGTATATTTTTAATACAGTTGCTCAAAAAGTGGCGTATTGCAGGGACGTATAGCGTTCGGGATGTGGGCTATTACATACTCGTGCTTTTTTTTTACCTTTCCCGAACTCGTGCGTTCTCTTTCCCAACTGTCAAAATAATGTCTATTAAAAAGAAAAACCAACCATGAAGTTTTTACTAAAATAAATCAAAGAAGTTTTTATGATTCATGCAAATACGTATATTTCTAAAAAGAAGCTACCAATTTGTTTCAATATAAAGATTTAATGATTTGATTGAATGAGTTAGGTTAGGTTTCATTTCATTTCATCTCATTAAATTTCATTTTCATTTCATATCAATAAAAAAATTCTACTGAAGACTTGGCTGTATGGGCATAGTTCCCTTTGCCTACCAAAATGGGTGAAGAAAAAAAACTCTGCTTATATTCTACGGTTGGCGCCATTTTTCAGAAATTTTCTTTGCGAGTTTAGTTGTTTGTTGCACAAAATGAGTAATTTCGACCCTAGTTTCATAGAAGAGATAATAATACTACGTATAGAACGGACACTCTGTTCCCCCCACCAATTCCGGGCTAACTCACCCCGCCACCGACTTGGAGCTGTCGAGGAGCTGCGCTGAGCAAGGACGCCACACGCGTACGACTATAGAACAATTACTACTCACGGAGAGAAGAACATCAACTTGATACATTTATGTTGGGACCAGTAGACACAGGAGGTTCAAATTTACGTAGGTTCTTATTACGTAGGTATATAATAAACACTTAATTATATTAGTATACCTACCTACATATTCGTATTTTAGAATTCATTTTCATAAATGAAACAACGATATATATATATATATATATATACTCGTGCGTAAATAACGCTTAATTTGTAAAATATTTGAAAAAACTTTCACGTTTAAACATTTTTATAACACAGCAATTGGGAACTTGATGTAGGTACGTAGTATTTATATTCTCTTTACTTAATGTCGCTCTAACGTGCGAGCAAGACACACGACATTGTTTCGTACAGCTCTGGCTGGCCGCCCAACACAGAATAAAATATAGTTACTGTGGTGCAGTTTGTTCTATGCAAGTCGACTGGACCTGGAGATGATGGTTTACGAAATAGCGACTAATATTTTTAGTGTTAAAAGCTTTTTGGGTAAATGTACAAAAAATATTCATACGGTCAGTACGTAGTACGTATGTACGAAGTAAATATTATATAATCTGTGATACGGTGATTACGGGCGACAACCTTAGACATCACGCACACAAATGCACGTATAGAAAAACGACCCGTGCGTGTGTAGTGTCTGTGTCGGTGTCACAGTGTCGGTCGTTAAAACGCTAGTTTGTATGGAGATTTAGCGAGTGTCCGGGGTGTGCTAGTTTTTTTAATTAACACCACCGGAACTCAGTATAATTGTACAAGATGCTTCGGAGAACATTTTACCCGTAAAGTCAAAAAGTCGCTACATATCTGCATACGACGAATTTATTACGTGGAGAGAAGAGAAAAAAACAAATACTTTTTCAGAAAGTTAGTTGAGTTTATTGTGTTTTTATTATTTTATTAAATTGCTTCATTTTTTCGCAACTGTATTAATAATAGTCGTTCAGTACACGTGCGGAACCGTCATTGCAACTTGTTCCGACTGTCAACCCTCGCCTTCGGCTGCGCCTCGGCTCGGGTAGACATTTGTCGGAACTCTTTGCAATGACAGCCTTTCCGCACTTGTAATGAAATATACTATTCTTTAGCACGCTGCTGTCTGCTGTTTTCCCGTAGAGCTACAACATGGAGTCTTTAACATAGAGAAAGTATATAATATGTTAATAATTTCAATATTTAATCCATGGCAACGAATAAGTGACACCTCTAGTGTTGCAAGTGTTCATAGGCGACGGTGACCACTCTCCATCAGGTGGGCTGTTTGTAGTTTGCTTGTTTGCTAACTACCTATATGATAAAAAAAGGTCTTGACGGCTTGATGGAATGTCGTGAGATACTTATCAGATCTTGATAAAATTTAAATTGTACAATAATTTTAATTTAATTTACCTTGGAGATGAACTCTTCCTATGAAAAAGCAATCATTCTTATCGGTTCACAATTGAGGTGTAGTCGGGTAACAAACATACAAAAAACAACTAACAGACATATTGAGATCCTCACTGTTTGGAAATAGGTTGAAAACATAACCCTTCTGGCGTAGTCGGGTAAAAAATCCCCACTCAAACTCACATTTCGTAATATTTTATATAGCCGCATTTATCTTCTTACATAAAATACTCTTCGATCTCTTGTAGAGTTTTATCTTTCGTCTCAGGCAAGTATTTATATAAAATTCCAGTTATAACAACCATACAAATGCCATAAATAAGAAACGTCCCATGCAAACCTAACGTCATGTAAATGTATGGGAATATCTTCAAATTAGTCGAATGCAAAATTTCGAACCATACAGATACAATTAGTAAACACATATTTTTATACTTAAGTGGTCCGAGCTCTCCAAATGAAGAAGCCGCCATTATTCCCGGACCACAACTCACAGCAACAGAAAATATGAGCAAAATAGCTATTGTTACAACATTGCTCTCCAATACCACCCCCAATTTTATCAAGTATAAATACAAAGCAAGCAGAAAAAGGAGTACATTGCTTATAATTGAAAAGGAGAATAACTGTACGCGTCTTTTTAAAATTCCATTCAAAACGCTACCCATGTACATGCTAAATACTGTAGCGCCATCTAGTATCAGCATTGCGACAACTGCCGCCGTTTCGCTTCCAGTCATTTTCTTCTATATTTCAATAGCATAAATACTGCACACTAATTTCCCAGTGGCATAAAATTGCAGCATCATTATACAACTTATTAAGGTTGGCTTATAAAATTGCCTTTTGGTAATCTGCTTAACACTACCCAACTTACAAATTTGAATGTGTCCGTTAACAATTTTTTCTAATTCCATTTCGGCTTTGGTGTTTGTGCCTTTCGGCCAGCGATGTGATTTGCGACACTCGTCGAATCTACCCTTACTTGCGAGCCAGTACGGAGACTCGGGCCAGTAGAACGCTGTCAAAGAGAAAATTGAACATAGCAGACCGAACAGAGGTATGTTACTCCAATGCGAAAAGGCGCCTATAGCGTTACTGAACCATACGCCCCAAAATATTGTGCCGGATTTCATCGTCAAGAATATACCCCTGTATTTAGGCGCCATAAATTCCGTTAGTATAGTAACGATGACGGGGAATGAGCTGGCATGTGTCATGCCTTGTAAAATGGAAGTGATCAGCAAGTGAGTGACGGTGACGCTGCAGTAGAAACAAATGAACATGGCGATGGTGCTGAAGGAGACGAGGATGAATGCCTTCCTGCGGCCGTACACGTGGCTGACTGCTGTCAGTATGAACAGCCAGGGCAGGCTGGAGTAGCCGAATACGGATGCTGAAATAAAAATATATATAATATATATAAGGCGTTGCTGGTTGCGTGGCAGATGTTAAATATCGAATACTGTGAAGCCGGTAGGACGAGAGAATGAGAGGGGATCACCGAGCTGAGGCGTATTGAACCGAAGAGCCACGAGCGTCGCGTCGCTACGCCAACGGTAGGCCTCAATCCCGCACCGCGCCATTAGATGTATCAAATCAATAAAACATTTCAAATACAATTCAATCCAGCTACAAATGCAACGTAAAATGCTGCTTGGTTGAACTAATTTGTCATTTTGTGTAACTATTAGGCATTGGATTAACGATTAACGAAAGTTAACGTGACCGTTAGCATTTTTTAAAGTTAACTTAAAAGTTAATCCGTTAATCAAAATGTTAACTTTGTTAATTAACGATTAACGGATTAACGAGTTAATGCCCAGCTATGCTTATTGTTATTGTTGAGCCAGTTCCCATTCTAGATCTAGCGTGCTTACCATCCTCGACCGTTACCAACAGGTGAGATTGGCCAAACTCTAGCGGCTAGAGTCTAGCCTATACTGTCTATATTCCAAAGGGCATTGTTACTTACACAACCATGACGCCATTTCGAGACTGACGGCTTCAGTTGAATTGGCTTCTTTCCTGATCTGGTGGATGAAGATAGTCGGAGCTCCTAAGCAGATGCCAATACAAAAGATGATGGAGAGCGCTCCAAAACTTACAAACAGCTGAAAGTCGAAATTAAGTAACGCTTTTCTATATATCTACTAGATACAATACAATACAAATGATCTCTTTATTGACACCAATTTAGAAAATACATAATGAATAGGACTTAACAAACGAATACTAGGTACAATGGGCAGTCTTATCGCTAAAAGCGTAAAAAAATTTCTTCCAGACAACCTTTGGATGGATATAACATTATAAAAAATAAATAAAATAATTAATAAATAAAATAAAATAATTATAGATACAACAAGGACGGTGGTGTGTATTTTAGACATTTTACTTAGAATTCTTATATTTATAGACCACATAAAAACGTTACATATAATTATATTATATAGGAATACATATTAAGCACATCATAAACGTACATATACATAAACAATATACTATTCGATATATACGATCGTCACGGTAATATTATAATACAGTATTGTGACTCGGCGTTGAGATCAAAAGCTAAAGCCGCGCGGCAACCCGCGGCATCGCGCGGTACGTACACGCGCGATAGGGCTGCTCGCCTACAGTATTTTAATTGCCGATCTTTGACGATCTTTCTAGTCTTTGTGATAGTAATATTATATTTTTTTATTTCAGAAATGAAATTCGTTGTGAAAATATGACAATACATATTTTATATACTTCCATATCTTACTCGAAAAGTAAATTACAGTGTAAATCTTATTACGTAGGTACCTGCCATTTATTACTCTCTTAATAACTTCATAATGCTATTTCTTCAAATTCAATAATATACGTAAGTAGCTCAATACATAAGTAAGTAGGTAGTCTAGCCTAGGAAACTACCTAAATACTAGTCTATTATATATACTGTCTACTATATCTAGTAATTTTTAACACGAGCGTAGACTATAGGTCTTTATTTGTGCTTTAACATAGTAATTTAAATTAACATGTAGATGTGTTATTAGTAAAAAAATATCATTTTTGAACCATTAAAAAAATGAAGATTTACAATTTTGTTTCTAGGATAGAATATTATTGTACTACTAACGCCATCTACGCACACCAACTACTAACATTTGGTTACAACAAACATACTAACGTTTGGTTACTAACGCCATCTGTTGGAAATCTGAAGAATTTAGATTTGTCATCCAAATGAAGTCTGGTATCAGTGTGACCATTTGTGGCAGATTTCTTCCATTTAGGCAGATTTGGGACCTTAATGTATCTTCATTAACTCTGGCAGATTAAGCTATCGAATACACAGAGTGGCAAATTTCAAGGATCTTTATGAATTTTTAAATATAAATTGTATTTTGACAATATTCTGTTTTTATTTAAAGTATAAAGTTTTTATTATCTATTTATTTCGCTGGAAATTTGTAAAAAATTGATCATTCAAACTTTTACAAATTTGAAGGAAAATAAAAATTATTTTTATGCCTTATTTTATGACATAATTCAATAATTTGTGATGGGAAATTTTATGCATTTGTTGGAGTGGTTGGTCGTTTCGTCAGATTCGCCATTTAATATTTAAAAAAACTGCCTTAAGAAATATTACCAGGCAGAAAAACTACGCGAGTCCTCACAAAGCTCGGCTTTTAGCTAGTTTATTTATCTAGGTATTTTATCCTGTAGAAGTGGAAAAAGCGAAATATACACCTTAAAAAAAAGTACGTACGAGGTACCCAAGATGTCAGCGGGTAGCGGGTGGTGTAGCGGGGAAGGCAAGCGTGTGTAGCCGTGTCACAGATTATATAATAGTTACTTCCGCTACCTCGTCCCCGCCACCGTCTGTCACTCCGCAGGAAGGTCGCGCACGAGATTGCCGGACTATAGTAGGTATATTATTTATACTCTTATTTCTGGTATTATTTTATACTCTTACCTTTCGGAGCTTCCAGGTAATTAAAAAAATGTTATCTCTGGGTGCGTTATTGAAGAATTCAAGCACACATAAACAGCAAAATACAAGGTGTGGTTTTGCATTCTCGCCATATTTACACACTCCATTGTAACGGGTACCCTTAATCACTTAATAATATTATTAAAGTTCGCCGGTTAATTAATACCCAGATTACTGTTACTTACTTACTGTTTAAACCGTCATTACACGACTGTACCTTCACACGGTTCGTTCGTCACTGCGGCGCAACGCAAACTTTACCGTGCGATCGTGCTGGCGGAGGATCACTGTCCTACAAGACACAGTTTTAATACTAGTTTGTGGGGCAGGGAACCAACCCCCTGTATTAATAAAATATAGCCTTAATTCAATTCATACCATGTATAGGTACGTTCAATCTCAATGTATTTAGCTCTAAGGCTCACGTGTTCAATAAATATTTTTATTCAATTCACATCACGGGCTGCATATCTTCCGGTCCTTTGGAAGGCATTGATGGAGCCGAAGCCAACGTGAAGAGGCCCTTTACAATGTTAACTTAGTTATTACTATGGATGAGAAGGAGATACGGGAAACTATATTATAAAAAGATGGTACATTATATTATGAGACTATTGGGTGAGCTGATTAATGTCTATTATTACTATTATATTTGTTGCGAAATAATAGGAAAAGTTATCTGACCGAAGAGAGATAGAATTTGCGAACTTGGTCTTTGAAAATATCTATGGATTGTGCACGTCTTATAACAATAGGTAGTTCATTAGAGATAAGTTATGCATCAAGATTTGTTTTCGAGGTTGGTTCAATATGTTATATTATATATATATATATATATTTAATATATATATATATAATTAATATTATATTTAAAATATATAATATATTATATATATATTCAATGTTTTTTTTTTAATTTACATTAGATCGGCCAGGCTTTACACGCTGCTTTCCACTATGCGAAATAGTGGTCAAAGTTGACCAAGCTGTCTTGTATGGTGGAAAGCACTCACGTGGCTGAAGATGGTGAGCACGCTACGCCTAGCTTTCACTTTATTTATGATCATTACATAGGGAAGGTTTATATACATATACTAGCTTCGCCGCGCGGCTTTGCCCGCGTTTGGGCCACACTTATCACCTAGGGGTATAGAATCTGATCTATCTGATCGCCGCCTTGATCGCGCACGCAGGACGCTGCGGTGTGTCCGTACCTTAACGGATATAGGTAGAATTTTTTTCTGTTATATACTTACTTACATACATTGATTTTTGATCGATTCAGTTCTAGGAAATTTTTGAAAATGGTGCGATATGGGGTTGAAAACGTAAAAAAAAATATTTTAATTGTCAACGTCTAGTGACGTTACTCTTGCATGCTTCTACAACATAGGTAAGTACTGTGAAGACTCACCTGTCTTATAAACGGGTTCCTCAATCTTTCTTCCCTTTCTTCTTCAGTTTGTCTGACTGGAGTGTAGCGCTGGTTATCCATTCTAAACATGAATTCATAAATAAAATGGCTTGTCTTGCTTTCACAAAACATGAATTCATAAATAAAATGGCTTGTCTTGCTTGTCAGACACAAAATAAACTGGCCAAGTGCAAGTCGGACTCGCACTCGTAGGGTTCCGTAACAAAGTAGAGTATTCTATAACTATGATTTTTCGCAACTACAAAAATAACTTTGTTTTTCATAGTGTTTGTATGAAAAACAAAGTTATACTTGCGGTCGCTATATCTCAATAACTGCTGACTGTATCTCGTTCAAACCAATTTTCGTTGAAAGTTTTTATTGAGATCTACAGAATATATTTTTTCTAGATTTTCACTCCCTTACTTTAGAAGTTAGAGGGCGGGGGACACACATTTTACCACTTTAGACGCGCCTATCTTTTGAATGATTAACTTTGAGAAAAAATGATTGTAGGAACCTCAATGTCATTTTTAAAGACCTACCCATAGACACCCCACACGTATAGGTTTGAAGAAAAAAAAATGTTTTTGTTCCAGTTCCATGTATGGAATGTATGTCCTTAAACTTTTATTTTTGCATAAAAATCAGAAAGCGGTTTACAGGATACATCTACCTACCAAGTTTTAATTCTGTAGTCCTAATAGTTTCGGAATAAAATGACTGTGACATACGGACGGACAGACAGACAGACATGACGAATCTATAAGGGTTCCGTATTTGCCATTCGGCTACGGAACCCTAAAAAGTGTAACGTGACCACGATATATTTCACCACCGCACCACTTGTCTGAACTCTTCACTAATGGCCACACGTTTGATGGTCTCATATCCGAGGATGATGCTGAACGAGAAGCACGCTGACTGTACCAGCCTCGCTGATAGACCTTTAGCGTAGAGTCCTGTGAGGCCCTCTTCCGCCCATAGTTGCTGAAATACTTCTTTCATAGTGCCTACGCCTTCCACCTGTAAAAACCATGGAGTTAGGAAATACATATATACAAAGGATATGTCGCGACCGTAGAGGGATAAAACTATAGAGATTTGGGTAGCGAGAAATAGAAGATTGTAACATAACCATATAATATGTACATGGGGCACACTAAAAGTTTGCACTTCTAGCTAATCGGAACTATTTGAATTTGAATGTTATATTTTTTTAAACGTTGCAACCTACTAAGTAATAAAAAAAAACAATTGGCGGGAATTAATTTGTCAATTGTTTTTTATCACACATCAAAGTTCTACGTACGCAACGAAAATGGAATTAAGTCGAAAAGATTTTAGAGCGATGATTTTTTAAGATTTTAAAAGTTATCTCTCTCTCTCTCTCCGCAAGACTGTGCCGCTCGTCTTTAAAATCGTCGTGCTTTTGGGAAGCACCTTGTTTGAGCACCGTGAGGCGATGGTTTGCTGAATTTGAGAGAGGTCGAGTTTCTTTACATGACGAATTTCGTGAAGGGCGGCCTTCAAGTGCCGTCAACGAAAATAATGTGGCTACTGTTAAGCGGCTAATTGAAGAAAACCCGCGGATTACTTATGAGACAATTCGAGGACTATTGGGGATTGGTATGAGCCAAATTCAGAAAATTTTACACGAAGAATTGAAAGTTCGGAAACTTTGTTGTCGTTGGATCCCTCGTGAACTGACAGCGGAGCAGAAGCGGGCCCGCGTGGATTGGTGCTCACAGATGCTACTGACGTACGACTACAGACATTCTAATGCTGTTTATGACATTGTCACAGGAGACGAAACGTGGATTCATTGTTTTGAACCCGAAAAAAACAGCAATCTTGTGAATGGGTGTTTGAAAATGAGAACAGGCCAACAAAAGTGAGGCAGGCGAGAAACGTTGGTAAAAAAATGATCGCGTTTTTTTTCTCAGCTACGGGTCGTATCTGTACAATTCCACTTGAAGATCAAAAGAGTGTTAATGCCGAGTGGTATTCTACCATTTGTTTACCCAGGGTGTTAGTAAAAGATTGCGAAAGACGACCAAAGAGCTGCGTTCTCCTACATCATGACAACACTTCTTCACACACGGCCAACAAAACAAAGGCATTTTTAGCTTCCGAAAAAGTACAACTCGTCACCCATCCTGCGCATAGTCCCGACATAGCACCCTGTGATTTCTGTATTTTCCCCAAATCAAAGATTTGATGAGAGGTTTCACTTTTACCACCTCCGAAGATAGCGTTCAATCAGCCCGTAGAAAACATGCCTTCAGATCTGTGGTCCTCCTGTTTTAAATAAAGTGGCCAAGTGCAAGTCGGACTCGCACTCGTAGGGTTCCGTACCACACTACAGTATTTTATAAGATCGAGCAAAAAATACCACTATCATTATTCGCCAGCAAAAAATAATAATTAATAAACATTTCGTTTCTTATAACGCCTTTTAACGTCTAACAAAGGTGTTAGGGATCGACATTTCAATATAACGCCATCTATGGGACGTTTACCTAACTAAGCGTTCATAGATGGCGTGAAATGCCGAAAAAAACACGTTTCTTGTATGGGGACCCTCTATTATTTTTAACTTTATTCTGTTTTTAGTATTTGTTGTTATAGCGGCAACAGAAATACATCATCTGTGAAAATTTCAACTGTCTAAAAATGACTAATAATAACTTTCTAAAAATGGTTCGATCGTATGAAAACATACTTAAAATGTAAAGGAGAGTATTTTGAAAAGCAATAAACATAATATTTTGGTTATAACATGTTGTTTTTTAGGGTTCCGTACCCAAAGGGTAAAACGGGACCCTATTACTAAGACTCCGCTGTCCGTCTGTCTGTCTGTCTGTCTGTCCGTCTGTCTGTCCGTGTGTCACCAGGCTATAGCTCATTAATCGTGATAGTTAGACAGTTGAAATTTTCACAGATGGTGTATTTCTGTTGCCGCTAGAACAACAAATACTAAAAACAAAATAAAGTTAAAAATTAAAGGGGGTCCCCATACCAAAAACCTGTTTTTAAACGCCATCTATCTAATTAGTTTCGGCAAAATGACATTGATGGCGCTATAAAACGAGCCCCGTCTTTCTAGATCGCGACCAAACCAAATATTAATATCAATTAATCAAATATATGAGGTTGAAACTCTGTTATGTTTCGTATTGTACGGAACCCTCCCTAAGTGTGCGATAAGAGACGCGATGCCGACTCGCACTTGCCCAGTTTTATTTAAGTTTCGCAAAACTTATAGTGTGACCTACGTATTATTTGTGTTTGTGTTTATATACGTATTTATTTGTACTGTGACGCCCTTGAGAATTTGTCCTTTTTTACGACGCCCCTCAAAAACCCTTCTCACAAAAATACCAACTTCTCAAAACGGAGCTCCAGTTTGGAAATTGCTACTCTGATTTCTTTCTCTACGTCTATTTTTGACCTGTACTTGTCCTTCATTACTGCAACTGCAGAAAAGCCTGTTCCTCACAAGTACGAAATCGCATATGGTAATATAACCTTTTATGCTGCAGTCCTGATGGCACGATATTCGTGAAAAACTGAGTTTCAATTTTTAATTTCAATTTCTTTATTGTTTCATTTGTGTACATCGTACACTTATGAACGTCATTGAAATACAATTAAATACAAATAATGACTAATACTTTGTAATACCAGCACAAACGTAAAATGACTAATTGATATTCACTGAACACAACAATGCAATATACGTGTGAAGCCTATAAATGAAAAATATCGTGTAAAAGTGAAGTAGAATAAAATGTTGCCATTAGTCATAAAGAGTTACAACAGTGTCAAAAAAGAAAAATAAATGTTTATAAGCCTAAACTGCGTCGAGGTAGTACATTATAAAATAACTAATAAAATGTCACATTTAAACAAAATAAAATAATTATATTGTGGTCGACTTACATTCACGCATTTTTGCGAAAGGTCAAGCCTATGTAGCATTGAGCCGGGTTAGATCTTTAGATGGACTAGTAATAAGTAGTTTAGATCCCCGGAAACTACTTAATAATACACATGACATCAACTCTCTAAATGAAATGAGAAGATTATGGAATTTGCCGTCCTTTACTTAACTAAAAAGTGTAAAATAAAAAATTTAAATTAAAAAATCAAAAAACCCGACTGCGCAAAAAGTGAAGTGTTAAAAAACGAACTGAAAAGAAAAAACAAGTAAGTCTAGTAGTTTAGACTTCTGTTTAGGGACATCAAAAAACTATACCATTTAAATTCTTTCTCGGTCGATACACTGATAAAATAAGTTAATTAGCAACACAAAGAGCAGTTAGCGCTGTCTCCTCTTTTACAGCGAACGTCATAAGGCTTATATTTTAATTAACATTTTTTGCAAGGTGGGAGCAGTGTGGAAATAGTCGGTGACACACAGCGAGACGCGGCGAGTAAGTACTATCACATAATATTTAATAGTACTACGTAGTACTGTTAAGTATTCTAAGACGCGACGCGATGATGCTTGTGGTTTCGCGACGCCGACAAATTATCTCAAATGTGTATCTTAATGTGTAAGTAGTAAATCAAGTAAAGCGCTTTAATGAACACAAGTGTACTTACCCTAAACTTGTACCTATTTTGAATGTATTGCATGACTTACTTAATTTTGGTTAAGTAAGTGAATTATGCATTATATTAAGTAGGTAATACTCCGATTGTATATGTACACTTTCTGTAAAACAAATAAATTTCATTTCATTTCAAAGTTTGTTTTTATTTCACCCTCTTTAAAAGTGCGCGCCGCGACGGATCTCGGTGTGAGATGTCACTAAGCTAAGCAATATTTCTTCTAGTTAACGTTAATTAACCACGAGAAAACTAAAATTCGACTACGGATGAATATAGCAATGTCACATAACTTTTTAGGGTTCCGTAGCCGAATGGCAAATACGGAACCCTTATAGATTCGTCATGTCTGTCTGTCTGTCCGTCCGTATGTCACAGTCATTTTATTCCGAAACTATTAGGACTACAGAATTAAAACTTGGTAGGTAGATGTATCCTGTAAACCGCTTTCTGATTTTTATGCAAAAATAAAAGTTTAAGGACATACATTCCATACATGGAACTGGAACAAAAACATTTTTTTTTCTTCAAACCTATACGTGTGGGGTCGTATATACCTATACGTCTATGGGTAGGTCTTTAAAAATGACATTGAGGTTCCTACAATCATTTTTTCTCAAAGTTAATCATTCAAAAGATAGGCGCGTCTAAAGTGGTAAAATGTGTGTCCCCCGCCCTCTAACTTCTAAAGTAAGGGAGTGAAAAATCTAGAAAAAATATATTCTGTAGATCTCAATTAGATTTACATATTCATTATGGTCATGTAGACTTTCAGGTGACTCTAAGTTGTCTTCAATGTTAACAAATTCTGGAGAATTCAATACATCTTGTGACTCATTTGACCGACTTGACTCTAATGATCTAAAAGAATCAGAATCATTTGACTGAGACATGGGACTAGAATTATAAGTGAATATAAATATACAATCATCCTCCTCCTCATCATCAATTAGAGTCTTTTGAATCTCTTTTGGCTTACATGTTAACTGGCCCTTAAACTCGTACTCGGTATAATGTACTCATGCTGATTTGACTTAGGTTCACAAAATTTTACTTTCTTAGGTGAGACAATTTTCTTCTGACTAGACTTATAATCTAAACGAATATGTTGAGTATTTCATCTATATGTAACATTATTATAATCTTTGACTATGAATGATCTAGGAAATCTAGTTTTAGAGACTATTGTACCTTTTGTCCATATGATATCTTTGGGATTTTTCTTAAAGTATATTTGGTCATCAATATGTAAATCGGGGTAGTTCTTTGATTTTTTGTTATAATATAATCTAGTTTTCTGTAAGTTGCTTTTTCTTTCTTTTGAAAATGTTCAATATGCTTTACAATCTTAGGTCTTAAGTTATTGACTTTAGTAGGTAGTTTCGTTCTTAAATTTCTAGACATTAATAACTGAGCTGGTGAACTAAGGTTACCTCGTGGTGTGTTCCTATACTGTAATAAACCTATATAAGGATCTATTTCTGACTCATCACTTTTTCTGAATATATTTTTTATTATTTTTACAGAGACTTCAGCTAAACCATTTGATTTGGGGTAATGAGGACTTGACACAATATGTTCAATATCCCAATCAGACAAAAATTGTTTGAATTCAGCGGAGTTGTATGGTGGACCTCCATCGCTGATTATTTGCATTGGGATGCCATGACGAGCAAAATTTGACTTTAAATGTGATATAACATTTTTTGTTCTAAAATCATTGTTTAAATTTGCAATTTCTATGTAATTTGAGTAATTATCTACAACAAGTAGGTATTTTTTGCCTTTGTAATCAAATAAATCAGTAGCTAATTTTTGCCAAGGAAATAAAGGTTTCTCATGACTTAGCATAGGTTGTTTTGCTTTATTTGCTGAATAAATAGCGCATGTTTCACATAGTCTGACTTTGTTTTCTATATTCTGATTAATATTAGGCCAATAGACTGTACTTCGAGCTAAGTTTTTAGTTTTATCTATACCTTGATGACCTTCATGTAGAATATTTAGAATTTCTGATCTCATTGATGTAGGTATAATGACAGTTGTTTTTGAAAAGTATATCATTGACAACATGTATTTCCTCTTTTATGTTCCAATATGGTAATACTAATTTATCACAATGTTCTTTACAACTTGGCCATCCAATTTTATAATACTCTTTCAATTTTTGAGATACTAAATCTTGACTAGTATGACTTAAAATTTTATTTCGGTTTTTAGGGGAAATAGCTAAATTAGATGTTAATAAATTGACATGGATTTCAATATTTGTGTCTAAATCTTCGAGACTGACTAATTCTTGATTTATGTTTGTGTCCTTTATTGGAGCACGTGACATGGTGTCTGAGATATACATCTCTGAGCCTTTTGTATAAGATACGACTAGGTTATATGCTTGCAAAGTTATCATCATTCTTTGCAACCTTGTTGGGACTTCTGCTAATGGCTTTTTAAAAAGTGTAACTAGTGGTTGGTGGTCGGTTTCTACATAAACCGGTTTGCCATATAAGTATTGTTGAAATTTCTTACATCCAAATACTATCGCATACAGTTCTTTTTCTATTTGTGCATAATTAATTTGACTTTTGTTTAATGACTTAGAGGCATAGGCTATTGGGTGCTTGTCATGTAATATTACAGCGCCTACTGCATTCTGTGATGCATCGACTGACAATTTCACAGATTTTTTCATGTCGTAGTGGACTAATATAAGACTGACATAATAATGATTTTAATTTTCGAAATTGTTTCTCATGTTGGTCTAACCATTGCCATGTATTTTGCTTTTTTAGTAATTGTCTAAGTATAGCAGTTTCTTCTGCCAGATTCTGTATGTATGAGCCTAAATAGTTAATCATACCTAGAAATCTTTGTAATTCTTTGACATTAGTAGGACTAGACATCTTTGAAATTGCTTCAACTTTTGACTGGTCCGGTGAAACACCGTCTTTATTAAAAATATGACCTACATATCGGATTTCTGGCATACTACATTGACATTTAGACTTATTAAATTTTAGGTTGACTTCAGCGGCACGTTTGAATAACAATTCAAGCCTTTCATTGTGTTGCTGAGCCGTGGACCCATAGACTAATACATCGTCTACGAAAATTATTATGCCTGGTAGGTCCCCGAATAGTTGATTCATAGTTCGATGAAAAATTTCACCACTGGAATTTATTCCATAAGGTAGTCTTAGAAATTTGTACCTTCCATAAGGAAGTATACTAGAACTATATACTAGAACTAGAACTAGAAGTATACTATAAGGAGTATTAAATGTACACAAATCACTGCTATCCGAATCTAGTGGAATAGCCCAGTACCCAGAACTAGCATCTAATTTTGAGAATATTGATGCACCTGTAACTTTAGATCTTAGATCATCAAATGTAGGATACGGATAATGTGGTCTTTTTATGGCATCATTTAAGTTTCTTGGATCAAGGCATACTCTTAATTTTCCATTCTGTTTCTCAACTAGCACTATAGAATTTACCCATTTTGTTGGTTTGTCGACTTTTTCAATGACTTTTAACTGTTCCATATTTTTTAATTCATCTTTAAGACAAGGTTCTAAAGAATAAGGTATTCTACGAACTGGACAAACTTTAGGTGGAACATTAGAATCAATATCTAAATGAGCTTTGTATGGTAAACATCCAAGACCTTCAAATGTATTTGAATACTTAGAAACTATGTTATGGACGGACCTTTCAATGCACTTCTCCTCAACACCGAATATTCTTGACTATACCCAGTTTTTCACATGATTTCCAACCAATTATTGTTTGACAATTGCATTCGACAACAATGAAATACAATTTTGCTGACAATCCATTTTCAAATTCACAATTTAGTATACAGGTTCCTAAATTTGGCACTAATTGTCCTGAAAAAGAAAATATTTTGTTATTTGTTCTTAAAATTTTGATATTAGAACATGTACTATTGCTAATTTTATCTAGCGTTTGTTTACTTATGACATTAGTATCGGCACCTGTGTCGATTTGACATTTGATTTTCAAATTGTTGCAATAAACGTTAATTAACCAATCTTTCTCGCTGTTGTTACTCACTGAGTTGATTATGTAATGTTCTGTAGACTCTTCTGTTTGTTCTTGAGAGATAGTACTTACTCGTTGCCGGTTGTTATTGACAAAGTTTATTTTTGAAAAAACAATATTGAGCAAAATGATTCAGTTTTTTACAATGATTGCATATTTTGCCTTCTGCTGGACATTTATATTTGTGTATTTGGCCACATCTTTTGCACTGTTTGTTACTTGGAGACTTACTTCTTTGGTTGAATGACTGACTCGTCTTGTTATTATACTGGTTTTGTTTATATTTTGATACAGTACGCTGTTTGTTTTCTGGAGCTCTTTGCGACTTAACTGCTTGGACAGATTCTTGCTTGTTTGTGTCGTTTGGTATCATTTTTGATGACCTTTCTTGAGATAATTCTAAACTCTTAGCTATTTTCATTGCTCTTTCAGTCGTCAAATTTTCTTTTTGCAATAATTTCTCTCTAATGTATGTATTATTCATTCCAATTACGATCATGTCTTTGATGAGTGATTCTTTCAACTCTTTGAATTCGCATGTCGAGGCTAAATTATTTAATATTGTCATATATTCGTCTAATGTCTCGTCCGTTTTTTGTCTTCTAGTGAAAAAATTGTAACGTTCGACAGTTATATTGGTGTGAGGACTATATTTCATGTCAAATTTTTTCAAAATTGTAGTGACATCAGTTGTTGTTCTATCCAAAGAGAATATAAATACTACTGGTTCTATCAATATTGAAACTATTGGAAATTTCAATTCCTTCATCGCCCATAGCATTTAAAAGAATTGCCGTTTGTTTCGACTGTGGACATTTTTGTAATTCGTTGGCATCGGCGAATATTTCGTACCGAAGCTTCCAATTTTTCCATATTTCGGCTGTGGAAACGCTGCTATTTTGTAGCTTTTAACGGCTTTATTTGTGATATGATCACTTTGTCGGACATTTTGTTTTCTGACTGTTCTAGTTAGTTCAAGTCGAAAAGTTTGTACCTCTCAGAGCAAAATTGTCTTTCTTGCCTTATTTCAGATTCACGATGACGACGTCTAGGACATTTTTCTGTGTATGATCTATTTTTAATCGTGTATGATCTGCCTACACTTTATGACTTCATTAAAACTGACTGGGTGGCTGACTCCATGACCATGTGGCGTCTGCTTCAAAGGTCTGCCTGTAGTAGTGTACTCTTTTTCTTTTCAGTGATTGACACCAATTCTGACACCATGTTGCGGGGTTCTTGTTATTATAATATGAAGAATACACTTTAATTCACTCCGGCCTACATAATAACTTTTTCTAGCTTCCGTCTGTCTATGTCTAATTATATTCTCGGGCACCGTCCTACCATAGTCTCTAATAATCACCGTTCTCACCTGTGGGATGGGTCAGCCAAATACCAGCTGGAGGAGTTGTAAGTTATTAAGAGGAGAGCCAAGAAACTAATTAACGACAAAAATCTAGTAAGCAAAAGGCTTCAAAGCCTAGAGCATCGTCGCAGTCGCCAGTTTATCGGATACATTCGGGAAGTGTGCCTACCAACTGCACGAATTAATTCCACCGTCCCCCTTTTACCATCGTACTACCAGACGCACAGATATACGCCATCGATACATGGTTGATATTCCATTCTGTCGCACAAAGCGCTTTGCATCAACATTTATCATACGCACAGCAAAGGAATGGAATTCCCTGCCAGAATTTGTGTTTCCTGTAAAGTACAATCCGGGGGTCTTCAAATCGCGAGTGAACAGGTATCTTCTAGGCAAGCGTGCTACATCGTCGATCACATCTTCACTTAACATCAGGTGAGATAGTGTTCAAACGCTTGCTTATCGTCAGTAAAAAAAAAAAAAATTTCATTGGAATTTTGGTGAGAACGCAAATAGATTATTCAACATAGATCTTTCAACATTGTGCTGTTTCCCTACACTCGCACACATTCACCGCCACTTAATGGTTAATAATCCACATTAACTCGCGGAAGAACACAAGCTTTAGGAAAAAATACAATGAGATCACACACACTTTTCCACGTTCCCGCCAAAAAACCGAGAATCACTTCCGAAGTTACAAAATAATTGGCTTGGAGATTGATTTAAATTTGGAACGAAAGCAGGAAAGATTGGTTCGCGTATGTGCTGCAATGTCTGTTATGACAGTTGAGTCAAATGAGACAAATGTCCGACTAATGACCTGCTGGACACGACTTTTAACCCCGCCTGCTTGGACTTTTACTTTTCCTGACTTATGATTTATTCGTAGTATGTAACTTACATAGATTAAAATAATAATACTCACTATTATTTTTTTAATATCATTGTATTTCAAATATATAATAACAAGTGTATCATGATATACCATAAATAGCAAACATGTAATTAACGCGGTAAAAAAGAAATCTGATAGGCTGATGGTGATGATGAATCTTCTCGCGCGTCGCTCGTGGTGGACGGACGTGTCCGTCTCTATTCATATTCATTTTTCGTAAAACACAATTAGTGCAAGCAAGACGGCTGGTGGCGACGAATACGCAGTGAGTGAATACACACTATAGAAAACACACACACGCGCGCACTTACTAGCGACGCCGCCACACAGCTCCCGAAGCTGGGCCTACGCAATAGCGCTTGGTGACTCATTAGACGCACCACGCTTGCACTACGAACGAACATTCCATCGCCTTGGTCTCGTCTAGGTTTTCAGACTTATCCTACTAACTAAAAATGATGCGTTCGCCAGATAGAACTGCCTCAGACGGAGAACATTCTAAAAGATCTAGTAGGGTGAAGCGACCTCGGGACGAACCCGACTGGCAGTATGACCTTAAATCATATAAAGATGAAATGCTCAAAGCAATAAGCTCTCTTAAGCACGACTTGACATCAAAATTAAACAAAGTTGATACAAAATTAAACAAGCTTAATTTGTAATTGTAATTGTTTATTTGCAACTTAGCACATTAAAAACAGAGTTTCAAAGGCTTATATTCTAAAACAAAGCTTATGAGCTCTGAATCTCACACTAGAGAAAACTCTGTGTTGTAAGATTCAGTCTCTTCCTGTCGTGATTCTTTGAGATGTGGAACAAAAAAATAAAGAAAAAGACTAAACAGTATCTTATACCGCAGACTAATATACTAGTCCAATTAAAAACAAAAGATTACAGTAAAATATTAACAGTTTAACAATCCCATGGGTGTCTATATGTGTTATATGTGTAAGTATGTGTGTGTGTGGGTGCGTGTGTGTGTATGTGTGTGTGTGTATGTTTGTGTGTGTATGTCTATGTGTGAATATATCTATGTGTGCGTGTTTTTTTTTTTTTTTTTTAATAGCAGAGAGAATAGTAAAAAAATTAAGATCTTTGAGATAGGGGCCTGTTCCCAGCACTAGACGACACGATGTAAATCTTTAGCAGACATCTGTTTATCAGAATATAAAATATAAATAAATAAAGGTCAATAGGGGGCACAGTAAACTCATGAAGACTGAATTGCAGATACCTGCTAAAGATCTCATAGGTCTCTGCCGTTCCATACTTAGGGACAGGCCCCACAGCGTTATCTATCTACTCGTAATACCATCTCTGTCTCCTCATAGCCCAAAGCCATGAGCCAGATGGTTATTTTGCTCTTACAGACGTATCGTGTTGAGTTTAAAAGTTTTAATGTTCTATCAAGAGATCTGTATAAGAATACTCCTTTGTATTTGTTTTGGGGAGCATCCAAATATTACGTCTTGTGGATCGTCTTGAGTCGTTATTGCAAACAGTACTGAGGGCGGTTTTGTGAAATCGTAGTGTGGTTGCTAGGATGTATAATTGACGAACACGAAGATATTTAGTTTCCTCATACAGCTTAATGACATTGAAAAAGCCATGGAATTCCTAACAGCACGAAACGAGGAGCTGACTCAGGAAATAACAAATTTTAAGGTCAAATTCGTGCAGCAGGATGAACATATTAAGCGACTGGAAGGCCAACTTGAGGATCAGTCGCGTAACGCACTGAGCTCACATATCGAGATACGCAATGTACCAAAACAAGATAAAGAAACCAAAAATGACCTCATAAATTACGTAAACACACTATCAAAATGTTTGAAAACTGAACCTCTGGCGGTGCGTGACATATACCGGTGGTCTACTAAAAAAGAGGGCCGTCCGACTATCGTGGTCGAGCTAAATAGTACCTCGTCAAAATTCGACCTACTGAAAGCAACAAAGATCCACAACACAAACAATCCAAACAACCGGCTTGCCGCCACACACATGGGTATCAAAGATCAGACTTCTCTCATATATATTGGGGAACATCTCACAAGTAAAAATCGACGACTCTTTTATCTTGGCCGTCAGATGACAAAAAACGGCACTTATAAGTTCTGCTGGACTGCTAACGGGAGGGTATACATCCGAAAGACGGAAATGTCTACTGCACTCCACATTAAACACGAAGAACAACTCGAAAAACTTAAACAAATGGAATGACTTATTTTTGTATATATATATTTTTTTGTTTTACCTATTATTATTATAAGAATAACAATTTACTATGTAAAAGGTTTATGCCGTGATGACAGCCTTCTACGAAAGCTATATATACTTAATACTACAAAGAATAGTTACAGCTCCACTTATAGTATTTATGTAAATTACTTTCACCTATTCATAATATTACCTGCCAGCAATTTTGGAAGAGAAAAAAGACTATTTATCATAATAAAGTTCGCACACAAACATTATGTTACCATAATCTTTAAAATACTATATTCTATATCAACATTTAAAAAACAATACAATGAATTACAATCTACTGTCTTATTACCGCATCATAGCTATTTACCACAAAAAAGAAACATTATTAATTATCACTTATTATTACAATATATTAGCCTGCCATTTGAAACAAAAACTCTCGAGAAATCTTTAGATAACAAACCGGTTCCGCGATCGCGTCCAATGCTGTGTTCATACCTAAGAAATGAGTCATATGACTGTCATAATGGTAATATGACTACTAGCATGAGTGCAATTACAAATAAGACGATAATATTATATTGTGCACTCACTTGTTGCGTATTATTTTTATACAGTATATCAAAAGTGAAATATGTATTACAATATTACAACCTATGCTACCCTATTATAATGCAAACAAAGGCTGTATATATTCATCTCAATAAATCACATAACTTTATGTATACCTGGTGGATATTCATTTTTGGGTATGAATCGAACAGGAACAGCTGCAGCTACATATTACAACTAGTCTGTGGTCTTCTTCTTGCACCAATAGTGGTGCAGGGATAGGGGGTCAGGGCGATGCCCTCTTCCCCTGGCTTATCCTTCGCCCATTACGATGGGCGTGTCTATTCGGGTCTGATTGGAGTCCGGGAGAGGTTTCCGCGGTGACCACTAGTTGCCGGCGCGATCAGGCCGCGCCAGGTTGATCCCCGTTCGGGGAAGCCCAGCGGACCGATCAGCAGCCACGGCAGCGGCCTCCGGCGGACCTCTCCGTTCCTCATCAGTTTCTTCGAGGTTTGGTGCCTCTGCTTCTGGTTTCTCGTCATTTATTTTGGCAAATTCTCGCACATACGGCTTCATCGATGTTTGTTTCCGCCCTGGGCGGTCCGGTGGTCTGGTGTGGAGTGGGGCTATCTCGCGAATATGTTCATGGGATGACTGTTCTGCTCTCCTGATCATACTTTTGCTTAGGCGTCTTGAAAATGTTTCCAGGTCTTCGTGTTTCAGATCCCTGCGGATGACATCGTTACGTACGAACCGCGGCGCCCCCACGATCCTCCTGAGGGTGTAGTTCTCCTGTGTTTGCAGTCTTCTTTTATTTGGCCCGCTCAGGTATGGGAACCATGCGGGGGCGGCGTATGTTAGTCGTGTTCGCACGTAAGTCTTGTAGACTAACATTTTGGTCCTTGTTGGCAGTCTGGAGGACCAGATGCCAGTGAGTAGGGCTCTTGCTCCCTTGGTCTTCGAGATTATGAAGTCCAGGTGTTTCCTGAATGACAGAGTCCTATCTATTTCGACGCCTAGATAGCAGACGCTGTTGCTCCAGGGGATCTCTTCTCCTAATAGTTTGATGTTCGTAGGCTTTCTTGTTCTGCCCATGCAGATGGCCTGCGTCTTGGCCACATTTACCGCCAGTCTCCATTTTTTCAGCCATGGTGGTAGGACGTCTAGAGTTCTCTGCAGTTGCTTCACGGCGTGTTCTGGGTTTTTGGACGCGAGGAAGAAAGCTGCATCATCCGCGTAGAGCGCCAGCTGTGCCTGCCCGACGACTGGGATGTCGTCGGTGTACCAGGTGTAGCATATCGGGGAGATGCAGCTTCCTTGGGGCACGCCGGCGCGGACCCTCTTGTAGTCGGACAGCTGATTTTCTATAGCCACGGTGATCTTTCGTTCGCTGAGGAAGCTGTGTAGTACTCTGACTATTTTCTTAGGCATCTCGGTGTTGGCTATCCATATTACAACAGTCATTGCGGTTTATATTTATAAGTTTAGTTTTCATAGCATCGCATATATTAGGTCAACTAATCCTTAGAAGAATTAACGTTTCATGTATGAAAAACATTATTGAGTATATACTTGTATTTTGGTGGCTAATTGTACGTACAAACTCAAAACTGAGACTAGATGGCCCATTAAGTTTTTCGTCAATAAATAATCTATTTAACACTAAAATTATCTCTCATTATGATAAGTGTAATCAAATACACGACATTGTTATTTTGGTTTGCTTTCTTCGGCGTTTTTATTATAAGGTGACTAACACACGTAACGAATTTAATAATTCTAATCACGTTTTTTATAATTATTATGGCCTTATACACACGATTATAAAAAATATTTACGTATTAATACTGTTTAAAAACCGTTCACTGAGCGCGATCTATATCACGTCACACTATTACCTTAACCACTACATAAAAGAAACATTTTGTATTTTAGAGTTATTAATATACTTGCCACTGTTAAAATCCTACCCTTACTGTACTATTTTAATAATTCTACCCAAACGAAATAGGGTAAAAATACGATACAAAAGTTTATTTCAAAAGATGATCATCATTATCAGCCAACTACCGACCACCGCTGGAAAGGTGTTAATCCTCACTATCTCACAATACACGTTATCAAATAAAAATGATGGACATAAATGAAGTTTTACATGATTTGGATTCTCTAATTATTGCCACTGCCACTTCATGCTTACCCGAAGAATGTGTACACAATATTGGAAATAGTAAAAATAACCTTAAAATTCTATGTCTTAATATTAGAAGTGTGTACAAAAACTTTTTACAGCTAGAAATCCTACTGGATAGAATAAAACTCAAATGTGATATTATTATCTTAACCGAATGTTGGCTAAATAAGGACAAAAATCCACCTACATTAAATGGATATTTTATACATGCTACTGAAAACTATCTAAACCAAAATGATGGTATCGTTGTCTATATAAGCACGCATATCGAATACTATGTCAAAGAACCAGTTTTCACAGGAGCAAATTGCCTGCTAGTGGAACTCAAAACGAATACCGCCATAGTTTGCCTTTACAGATCACCATCAATTCGAAATGTAGATAGTTTTATAGGTTCTTTAGATGATGTTCTAAATTCTATTAAGCAATACTCACATGTTATAATTGCAGGCGATATTAACATTGACATTAAAAATAACACAAATGAAACAAATACATCTAAGTACCTTAATTTTGTTATCGAAAAAGGATTTCTCCCAGCACACACGATGCCTACTAGACAAAATAACTGCCTGGATCATATTTTATTAAAAACTTCTCTTAGTTCATACATAAATATAATACAAACTCAAATCACCGACCATCTCCCGACCCTTTTATGCATTAATAAAATTACTAGTAAAAATAAACCTATAAAGCACATTAAAAAAGTAAATTGGCAAAACGCTGTTACTGAACTTGAAAACAAGGATTTTAATACTATATTGCAATCAAACAATCCAAATCATATTGCTAAAAATTTAGTTGAATCTATATCAAAAATTATCACTAATAATACAAGTAATTTATATATTCCTAAAAATCAAAGGACCTGTAAACCCTGGATTACAAAAGGATTACTTAGGTGTATTCGTCACAAAGATAAACTTCACAGCAATTACAATAACAACAAAAATAGTGAATATGCTAAAATCATTTATAATAGATATAAGACATATTGTCAAGAATTAACCAAAAATGCAAGAATTGTATATGACCAATAGTTATTAGAAAAAAATATTAAAAATACTAAAATGACATGGAGGACAATTAAAAATATTGCACACATAAATACAACTAAATCAATACCTACAGAATTACTATCAATAAAACCCACTTTAAAGGAATCAATAGAAGAGATAAATTCATATTTTTCCAACATAGGGCGTAATTTAGCCGAAGACATTGCTGCATCAAAAGTAAATTTGTCACTGTCTCTTGATCACATTAACTCACCAGTGCAATCATGTGTTATGCTTCCTACAGACAATTACGAAGTCCATAGTATTATATTAAGCATGAAAGAAGACTCGGCTGCAGGATGGGATAATGTTTCACCTAAATTTATAAAATTGGCTCGAAATGTACTTACGCCCATTATAACAGAGCTGTTTAATTTATGTTTGGAAAGGGGAATCTTTCCAAATGTTTTTAAGAAAGCACTTGTTACTCCAGTTCATAAGGGTGGGGACCGATTCGTCGTGGGTAACTTTCGTCCAATCTCGGTTCTACCAGATCTCTCAAAAATTTTTGAAAAGCTTTTAAATAACAGATTAATAAAATATCAGAAAACCAATATGGTTTCAGAACAGGAAAATCGACAGAAATGGCAGTATTAAATCTTTGTAATTCAGTTTCAGCGGATCTAGATGTCAAAAATAAAACCATAGCTATATTATTAGATTTGGCGAAAGCCTTCGACACGGTTTCGGTCCCTATCCTTATAAAAAAACTAGAGAGAATTGGGATTCGTGGCAACTGCTTAAACATATTTAAGGATTTCTTAATAAATAGATCTCAAATTGTAAAAATAGGTGGGGTTACCAGCAAAGAAGTTAGCATTACATATGGCGTTCCTCAAGGAAGCATTCTTGGACCAAGTCTCTTCTTGATTTATATAAATGATCTGTGTAACATGAAGATTAATGATGCGAAAATCTTTTGCTACGCTGATGACACAGCACTTGTATTTAGAGGAGAGACTTGGTCTAGTGTTTATGCTGCAGCTGAGAATGGCATGAAACAAGTATCACAATGGCTTAAAACTAACCTTTTGACTTTAAATGTGACCAAAACAAAATATCTATCATTTGCCCTACGTAAACCTAGCGATCCACCTTTGCATTACAAGCTCCAACTACACAGTGATTCCCACACCAACTTCTCAGATTGTAGCTACCCCTATCTTGAATCTGTCTCACATATAAAATACCTGGGTGTCATATTAGACAGCCGCATGTCTTGGGTACCTCATATAAATATGATTACCTCACGTGTCAGAAAATTAATCTGGACTTTTAAAAAACTAAGGCACATCGCCAACAACAAACTTCTAATGTCTATATATTCTGCATTATGTCAATCCATTATTACCTATTGCATTACCGCTTGGGGTGGGGCACTAAAGACCCACATGTTGCCCCTAGAAAGATCCCAAAGATCTGTGCTAAAGGTTATACTGTTCAAACCTTTTCGTTTTCCAACTACTGATCTTTACAAAATTGCCAAGGTCCTCTCTGTACGACAATTATATATTTTACAAATTATTATGTATCAACACACATTGACTCCATTTGACATTGCCCGCTCACATAGGAAACACAGAAGAATAAAAACGTTTAAAATCGAAAGACATAACACAAAATTTATTCACACCCAACAATGTTATCTAGCACCATTTATATACAACAAAATAAATAAATTGTTAAATCTTCACACTCTCAATAAACGTCAATGTAAAAACACTCTGAAATACTGGCTATTACATAAAAACTATAATGATACAGAACAACTAATCAAATTAGATTATTAAGATACGTAAACATATTCATCAATAAAACTATGAAAAAGTTAAAACTACCACAGAAATACTGTTACAGAAATACTTTAAATGTTTATTTTATTTTACAATAATGTTCTATTGTAATAGCATTTATAAATATAAACTATAGTAGACATATTATTATTATTATATATGATTTGAGTTTTCCTAGTGGGCTGATGATGCTGATGAACATGATGTACACATTATATAGGATTAATATTGTTTGTTATTGTTATTATTATTTTTAATTTATTGTACCTAACTATTTGTTAAATTTGTTATTTAAAATGTAACCGCGAGAAGGAGTCGTGTCTGGGAATCAAATTATCTTGTCCAGGCACAGACACACCCTCTAATTATCTGCATTCTGCACTAATTTATTGCATAGTTGTAAGTCTGTTAGTGTATATAGATGCATATTATTACTCAATAAATGATTGATTGATTGATTGATGATGATATGTTTGTATGTGCTGTTCCAAATGTGACTTCTGTGCAGCAGTTTTGATTTATAATTACATATTTTACATACCTATGGTTTTTCTTTTGTTTGTGTTCTAATGTGCACCTTGAGGTCCTGGGATCGGTTTGATTTATACCTAGTTAGTTACATATTTTACATGAATATGGTTTTTCTTCAGTGTGCGTTCGTTTGTGTTTTTTCAGGTGTGAACTATGTGCAGCTGCATAGTCACACATATCACATGCATATGGTTTTACTCCTGTATGTGTTCGTATATGTAAATTCAGCGATGATTTACTTACACATCTAAAGTCACACATATCACATGCATATGGTTTTACTCCTGTATGTGTTCGTATATGTAAATTCAGCGATGATTTACTTAAACTTCTGAAGTCACACATATCACATGCATATGGTTTTTCTCCAGTGTGTCTTCTTATGTGCTGTTTCAAATTTGACTTTTGTGCAGCTGCATAGTCACACATATCACATGTATATGGTTTTACTCCTGTATGTGTTCGTATATGTAAATTCAGCAATGAATTATTTACACTTCTAAAGTCACACATATTACATGCAAATGGTTTTACTCCTGTATGTGTTCGTATATGTAAATTCAGCGATGATTTACTTACACTTCTGAAGTCACACATATCACATGCATATGGTTTTTCTCCAGTGTGTCTTCTTATGTGCTGTTTCAAATTTGACTTCTGTGCAGCTGCATAGTCACACATATCACATGTATATGGTTTTACTCCTGTATGTGTTCGTATATGTAAATTCAGCAATGAATTATTTACACTTCTAAAATCACACATATTACATGCAAATGATTTTACTCCTGTATGTGTTCGTATATGTGAATTCAGCGATGATTTACTTACACTTCTAAAGTCACACATATTACATGCAAATGGTTTTACTCCTGTATGTGTTCGTATATGTGAATTCAGCGATGATTTACTTACACTTCTAAAGTCACACATATCACATTCATATGGTTTTTCTCCAGTGTGTGTTCTAATGTGCAACTTGAGGTCCTGGAACTGTTTTGATTTATAATTACATATTTTACATGCATATGGTTTTTCTCCAGTGTGTGTTCTAATGTGCACCTTGAGGGCCTGGGATTGTTTCGATTTATAATTACATATTTTACATGCATATGGTTTTTCTCTAGTATGTGTTCGTTTGTGTTTTTTCAAGTGTGAACTATGTGCAGCTGCATAGTCACACATATCACATGCATATGGCTTTTTATCTTTATGTGTTTGTATATGAAAATGCAGCGAAGATTTCCATACACTTTTAAAGTCACACATATCACATGCATATGGTTTTTCTCTTCTATGTGTTCCAATGTGCACCTTGAGGTCCTGGGATCGTCTTGATTTATAATTACATATTTTACATGCATATGGTTTTTCTCCAGTATGTGTCAATTTGTGTCTTTTCAGGTATGAACTATGTGCAGCTGCATAGTCACACATATCACAAGCATATGGTTTTTCTCCTTTATGTGTGTGTATATGTAAATTCAGCGAAGATTTCCATACACTTTTAAAGTCACAGATATCACATGCATATGGTTTTTCTTCTGTATGTGATCTAATGTGCACATTGAGGTCCCGGGATCGTTTTGTTATATAGTCACACATTTTACATACCTATGATTTTTCTGATCTTTAGCCAATTGTATTAGTTAAACTACAGTTTATCTGATTTATACCTCACTTATAAAGTTTAATTCAATATAGATAGCATTAATATTATACAATATTCCTTTTGGAAGTATGTTTATTGTTATCATACATGTTTGTAATCTGCATACTTTGATTTGATTTGTTGCATTCAGGCTCCTGCTGTCCATTGAAGATGCTTTGAAAGGTTGTTTCGTCGACTGAGG
Source organism: Cabera pusaria (assembly GCA_954871355.1). NCBI lineage: Eukaryota > Metazoa > Arthropoda > Insecta > Lepidoptera > Geometridae > Cabera > Cabera pusaria. Next base: position 10,064,416 of record OX940912.1, on the reverse strand, counting down.
ACATCTTTATGATTTGTTGAACTGCAATGGAGGGATTGTATTTGAGTTACCTGTTTTAAAATTGATAGTAATATAGGTTGATAAATAGAGGATATTGTTGACTGTAGATATGAACCTATTGTACGTAAGTACCCTGAATGTAAGCAGGGTCGGACTGGACTGATCGTATCTGGCATGGGTGAATCCATGTGCGGTAATCGACAGCATCACCTCCTTAAGAATATTTTTTTAAACAAAACATAAGAGAAGGTTTAAGCTGAAGCTTACCACCATTTACACCTATTTAGCATCACTTAGAGATTACATGCTGTGTAGGTTAAGCCTAGAAAGGCAACAATTATTTTCCCGTGAGTAAGTATGGTTTGCCCGTGTAGGCAAGGACCCCGCTGGTTGGTAGACATGAACAAAACACAAAACAACTTAGACAGACAAAACACTTTACACACTTTTTCCTAATTGAAGAGGATATTCTGTCTGTGAAACAAAAAGAATACCACGGATGAAGTCTATTGCTATTCTCCGTGGAGATTATTTTATACAATACCATATTATATCATTATCTTAGTATAAGCATTAGGTACCAGCCAGGGTTGAAATCATTACCATACAATCCATACATTTATGCATGTGTTAGATATTTTCAACAGTACAAAAATCGATTTGTGACATATTTCCAATGTTTGATAATGATTTAATCTATACTAATATTATAAAGAGAGAACATTTGTATTTTTGTATGTTTGTAATGATTTGGCTCAAAAACTACAGAACCGATTTAAAAAATTCTTTCACTAATACATAGAATGGACTTTCGGAATGAAAATAGGCTATATATTATCCCGTTTAAATCGAAGGTACATTCGTGGAGACCTAATTTGCAACCTAAGTCGGCAAATAAACGGTCGAAAAAACACGTTTCTTACGAACGCTGCTTAATTGAAAATAGATAGAAGAATATTTTCTATGCAAGAGTTGTACAACTTAATAAGACCTACAAAAAAGTTCGCGACAGCATATGTCTATCTCTTAATGTTGACTCACAGTAACCATTTTAATCTTAAAATTTTTGTTAAAAAATATTACATAACTTCCACGGCTATTTTCAAGTATATAGTATTAATCCTTATCCAAATAATTACGTTAATTAGCTTGGCCACATATTATTGATTAAAATTGTCCTTTACAGTATATAATTCAAATGAAAACTCTAGAAGATATCACGGATTTCACATACGCGCATCGCAAAATTAATAAAATATTTGCAGTGAAACCACAGATTAGGTCATAGTTACTACGAAAATATTATTATAGGCTTAGCTATGCTGTAGATCCCCACCGATCACAATCAATTTGAAGTCAATATAGTATAATAATATGATCTATTGTATAAAATAATATTCATCTATATATATAATAATATAATATTTTAAACCACCCCGACTGATCTATGTATAACCTTTTCATTAAAAGCATTCCAATGACTCTAAACACGACATTTAAAATCTGAGCTGTAAGTTGGTGAGGATTTGAGTATTCTGTAGAGTCTAGGAGATGTCCCAGCATCAGGTCAATGCTTCCATGTTCTTACAATATCGTTGAAGAAGATTTTCGAATTGATCAGACTTATGAAAGTTGATTTCATAGCGCAATTAACTAGAAAAAAGCTCATAGTTTTATAACGATTGAACGAATGTTCATGAATCAAAGCTAAGAAAACTCTCGATGAAGACATCTATCAAACAAAAAAAACCTATCAATAATAAAAACAAAATCGGTTCATCGGGTTAGGTGCTAAGATGCTACAGACACACAGATACACACGTTAAACGTATATTACATTTTGCGTCGGGGAACGCGTAAGGTTACGGCGGAAGATGTTCACCTTTTTTTTATTTTTTTATATCTTATAGGCTAGCGTTTGACCACTATCTCACCTTTTGGTAAGTGATGATGCGGTCGAAGATGGTAAGCACGCTAGGCCTAGACTGGGGAACTGGCTCTCAAGGATAGCTGCCGGAACACATTAGATGTTTTTGGCGACAGATTTTCTAACTTGAGGGTGGTAGCTGGCCAGGCGGACACTAGATAGTGTCCTACCACCATGCGTTGGTTGTTGGTTTCTTAACGATGTTTTCCTTCACCGGAGGGCCACTGTGAGAAGGGCACATACATTTTTCGATGGAAAAATCCATTGGTGCACGGTAAGTAAGGTTTGAACTCGGTACCACGGCATCAAAGCCGACCGTTCTCCCGATTACGCCACCGGGCCCGGGCTCCTTGGTGGTGAGCTACTTTTTGGTAGATTTAATGATCCCACTACCACTGTACGAAAACTCATGATTCATGAATGCACATAAAACTTTCATTGGTAGGTATATGGCTAGGATTAGAACCAACGACCGTCGGGTCAGAATCAGGCTAACTATCCTTTACGCTAAAGGGCCGTCCAATATCACTACGTAAGTATTATAAAACAAATTCCATCACTGCGTCTATCTGTCTGTACGCAATAATCTCAATAGCTACTGAACGGATTATCATGCGGTTTTTACCAATAGCCAGAGTGTTTATGAGGAAGGTTTAGGTGCATAATTCGTTAAGGTTTTGTGTAAATTGGATGAAATATGACGATTATTGTTAAATATGTTCATATTTTATATTCGATGCAACAAACTGATGCAAATTTTGTAGGCATATATGTTCTACCCGTGCGAAGCCGGGGCGGGCTGCTAGTTAATTAATTTATAAATTAATGTTGCCTCAAATAAAACTATATAATCTGTTATCTAAAGCCAAATATATATTTGAAGGTAGGCTAAGAGCCGCCATCTTGGTTTTATGTTTGGCTGATGCTTTTTAAAAGCAGTAGCAATGTTAGCTGACACACTTTTGCCTTATTTTATTAAAAGGTTTTACCTATTAGCTGAAATATAGGCAGGTAGTTTTGGAAATAGTTACAAGTTAATATTTAGTCTACCATTAGTAGACACATGAAGTTTATGGAAGACTCACTAGACTACTATGGTAGGTAGCCATATTATCGAGTTAAAGCCGCATTGTCATTAGGGGACATTTGTTGCGCGACTCTGTCGCTCGACACGAAATTCACGTGTCCCGCGCGATGTCGCCCGACGTCGCTTGGGACATTTACGGGTCGCGCAACTTGTCGCTAGTCGACGGTCTGCGAGCGTCGACACGCGCGACCTTCGTGTCCCTCGACTGTCGCCGGACAGGCTTTGACTAGTGAGAACGTGTGTCGGTTTGTGTTCCTGCTGCACTGAACAACACTACCTCCTCGGGCGACATACTGATCATGACTGGCTAGTGTGAACAAGTCATATGTCACGGGACATTGTCCCGCAACTTTTGCAGATACATCTACGTGAATGTCGGGCGATTTGTTCCCGCGACATGTCCCCTAGTGAAAATGCGGCTTTACACATGCACAATAATGGAAACACAACACAGTGGCCTACTAAGCAAAAATACTATTTTTTGTGTCTTTCTATAATTTCTTGATATTGCTACAAAATAATAGACTAGAATACTTGCAGATTAGAATCCATCCATACTCATATCATAAACATTTTTGTATCTCTGTCACTCTGCCTGTTGGTTACCTATAATCACGCCTAAATGGACAATCCGATCCTACTGAAATTTAACAAGGAGATACTTTATAGCATGAGGATGAACAAAGCCTACTAAATTCAGCTAGTCGTATACATGCATTATAGTTGTAACTCAGATTAGACGGTAGAAGGTAGGTATATATGATCCAAGACTAGTTAAATAATATAACTGCCGAACTCAGAGTCATTTAATGATCAATTAAGCGATTACTTAGTAAAGATTTTACAAAGTTGCCACTCAGAGTCAGTTAATCAGTCATTAATAAGTTCACAGAATAATGACTAGTACAAGTACAGAAATTGCACTCCCTGAGAGCAAAAATGCGAGATTAAACCTAGTTACAACGCTGGTAACGTTCAAAATGCACTACTCGCCTCGGGTGCGACCTTGAATTTGCGTCACAGTATCAACTAATAAGTGCTACATTAATGTTTAATGTCGAGGTAGGATAAAAGTACTACAGTTATACTAAAATACGTGACGTTCAATTAAAATTGAGTAATGTTTTAGATTACGTAAATTAAATAACGTGAAAAACTAGTACTCACTTGCCTAGGATCATAGGTTGTTTGACTTGTAACATTATAATAGTCTAGTAGCTGACTCACTTTTTCGAACAAAAATAATTATATATTTTATTAATTGTAGGAAAACTTTATTTTGTAATAGTTGAATATCTATATAATTTTTATTTTTTTTTTCCAATATTTTATTTCACCATTTTGTCGGCGTTATTGATATACACATACCTACACAATTTCAGCTTTCTAGTACTAATGGTCTCTTAGCAAAACCTTGGACAGATCGACAGACAGACAGACGGACATGACGAAAATATAAGGGTTCCTATCAGGACTATAGAACCCTAAAAAAGAATTTTCAATTTCAAATCGGTTAAGATCTGACAGAGTTCTGAGGTCACAAACATTAAAAAAACCGTCTAATTGAGACCCTCCTCCGTTTTTGTGAAGTAGATTAAAAACTAAAACACCGACTTCCATGCTCCGCGAGTCAATTTCAGTAGCAAGTTTGAGACATTTACCGTCATATCTCTGGAGATACTTATCAGATCTCAGTGAATCTCAGTGATCTGAGATCTATAAAGACTTTAATTACATTAACTCTCGGATTATAAAAATCTGACTATCATATGACACGACAAAATCATTAAGAAAGAAAAAAAGGAAAATTGATGTAAGCGTTAGTAGGTACCTACCCTGTTTATTTATCTTAGAACTAACGAACTAAAGCAAGATGTAATGTCGATAGAAATTCCCTAAAGATCATAACGTGAATTCCCTTGAAACATGAAACTCAGCTGATTTATACCTACCTACCATTTTATGCGTGACATTACTTGATTTTTACATAGTTACTCTTTACAGTTACAATATGTTAATATTGTAAGCAAGGAATATAATATTGAGGTAGGTACAAGTAAGGCACGCGGTCCGATCGAGAGTGCGCCTGACACTTTACTGACTGAACTTGTACTCTAGCGGGTGCACGGAGGAACTTGTAGTTTCATAGCTACAGCGCGGAGTGCGACAGGCCTGATAAGGTTAATGAGCTTTAAGGAACCCTCAACTCTATAAGTTTCTAATGTATGATTTAAATAGCCATACACTCATAGTAATTTGCATTGTATGAGAGGATTTCTTTTAACTAATCAGGATAATAAAGCCTTTTGATCAGTGGTGAAATAGACCGCTCTTTTGCATAGTGTTTTCGCTTGTAAATACTATATAAAAAAATAAAATAAGGTTCAATATAATTGAGAATAGAATTTTAAGATTAATTAACTGAACCTGAACTTACCATAATAATATATTTGTAAGTTAAATCATATAGATATAAATAATGGAGCGATGATATACGCAAGCTGGCTGGCAGCGGTTGGAAACGAATAGCTGAAGATCGAGCTCAGAGGCGTGCCATGGGAGAGGCCTATGTCCAGCATTGGACGGAAATTGGCTAATTATGATATAATACAAAAATGTTTCTACCCGTGTCCGTTGATTATCAAACCATACAACAGATGTGCCCGGTTTCATTAAATAGGCAATAGTGCGAAGATAAAAAACCACTCACCACTATAAAATGCATTCGGCACATCACATTTTATATTTAGGCGAAGTAGCCATAGAATAACTTTACTTTACTCCTACAGGAGGGCAGTAGCACATGCCGGGTATCCTCTATCTAGTTCTTAATAAAAATCAAAGGACGACAACTGGAACGAAAGTAATCTGTGAAACAAAAAAACATAACTATGAAACGAAAACAGTAATTCAGTACACCGTTCACCGAATAGTTTGAAACACAGACTACTAAGGAGATACTACGTTTGAAAAGTCAGTATCATAGAGTACATTATATATATTATATGGCCGCACTTATTTACCCACAGTAGTACTCAAGTAAACCCAGCCACAGATTACTATATAGTATACAATGGCTCCACACGACTAGTTTATTTAGTTAGTGTGACCAGTGTTAAATATCTATGATTTTCTACCGCCGAGATTACAGAATTCATGAATAGTCTAGCTTTATATTATATGCCCTCTGTATTCTGTGTCTGTGTCCTGTGATTTATAGGTAATCTGTGATTTGTCCATGTCCACTCCGTTATTTCATTTTTGAATTTTCACCTTTTTAATAAATAATATTATATAACAGGCTTAACAGCTCGCTCAGCTACCTATGGAAAGAGCTTTGTTCGGTGTATTGTCTCCCTACGGGATCGAATCCAGAACGAAGTAATTCGCCAGAGAACTAAAGTGATCGACATAACTCAGCGGATTAGCAAACTGAAGTGGCAGTGGCCTGGTCATATCTGCCGTAGGACCGATCACCGTTGGGGAGGGTAGACTGGTTCTATAGTGGAGACCGCGAATCGGTAAACGTAGCGTAGGACGCCCTGTGACCAGGTGGAGCAACAGCATTCGCAAAACTGTGGGGTGGGCAGTGACTGGAAAACAAAGAACCGAACATCGGGCTCAGTGGTGTGACTTGGGTAAGGCCTTGTCCAGCAGTAGACAGATACCGGCTGATTATGATAACAATGAACTGTGATTCAAATCTTGAGACTATTTCTTGTCCTACCAAGATATGCACTGAGCCCGATCTGCGGCTCATTGGGAGGGGTATGGTAAAGGTAAAATTTGAATATATACATATTCAAATTTTTAAATATTAAACAAATTGATGTAAATTTTAAAGTTAGTTATTTTAAAGTAAATATATTTAAAGTTTTTGCTTCTTCTATAGGTATGTCTATGGATCACTTTTTTGCCAACGCCATGCCATGCCCTAATCGCCACGCTGGGCAGGCGGGTTGGCGATCGCAGGATGTAGCTTCTCTCACCGGTGACACTGCTGCCCGTCACCTGCCTGTATTTATTTTATTTTATATTATTATATATATATATAGTATTAAAATAATCTGTAATAAGTTGTGTAATTGCCAGAACGCATATCTGACCTGTTGGTACCTATGTGATTATGTATGGCTATATGCCGAGGACAGACAACAGCTGTCCTTGGCATCGATTACATCTTTTTTGGCTAACATTTTTTGAAGTTTACCCAGATAGACACTAGACAGTTTTAGATTTACTAGATTGGGTGATACAAGCGTGCTCAACATCTATATCTGTATCCTGGCAGCTGAGCCAGTTCAATGTATTAATAGCTAAGCTAATATATTACTACTATTTCAATAGTAGTGATCTATTAATTTTCATTATAATTTTAATATAAAACAGGGTGATCGCGTTCCTTCTTTGGATAAGGGTAAGTCAATTTTGAGTACCTAGCTTCTACTTTAATACAATTGGTTATGTTTGAAATTTTTTCGGTCAAAGCTGGACAAAAATGGTAAAGAGGTAGATACATCCCATTAATTTATCTTCATACAACATAGATAGATATTTTGCAAGTGACATCATGCATTTATAGTTATGAATCACAAACTAATATATGATTATTCTGTCTGGTGTATTCTTGTTACAGTGAATTCCGCGCTCCTCCGGGAAACATGCCCAGGTATTGAGCATGTTTCCCAAGGGGTGCAGGTTTGAGTCCCGTCAGTACGATAAAGTTTTGGATTGTGTGTAACAAAAATATAAGGTGATAATTTATTTTTAAAGTTAACATTTCAAGAAACATAATAGTTTACATCGCCTCAAATTTTTTCGTCCATCAATCACAGTGTTTGGCAACGTGTGGGTCGCGTCCCCTGGGGGGTCGTGAAGCCTCTATAAAAGGGTCATGAGAGGTCACCAAGCCTCAGTAAAACAGAAAAAACAAAGTTTTAAAATAAATGTTTGTAATATGTGTTTGTAGGTGTTATAATTGAGAGGGAATGAGAACACATCTTGGGAGAGGCCTACGTCCAGCATTGAACTAACACCGGCTGATGATGATGATGAGAATGCATATAATAATTGTTTCTGAAGAAAACTATGTAATCTGTTTTCTGTAGGCCACGCAAGCGAAGCTGCGGACAGAAGCTAGTAATATAATAAAATCCTAACTAATATTATAAATGCGAAAGTAACTCTGTCTGTCTGTCTGTCTGTCTCACTTTCACGCCAAAACCACTGAACCGATTTAAATAAAATTTGGTACACAGATAGTCTAGAGCCTGAGAAAGGACATAGGTTACTTTTTAATGCAAATAAAGAGTTGAAAGGGAGATGAAATGTTTTATGGATGTATCGTCATTTTAGGAGCTAGAAGCTTGAAATTTATTTTTTTGACTGTTGATTCGATATAAATAAATATGACATTCAAAGTTTGTAAAAGTTTGACCCTCAAGGGTGTTAAATAACAATAAAGTATAGGGGATGAAAGTTTATATGGGAATATGTTAGGTTTATGTGAATGTTCTACTCAACGGATTTAAATGAAATTTGCTACACAGATAGTCTAGAGCCTGAGAAAGGACACAGTCTTCTTTTAATGCGAAAAGAGGGTTTGTAAAGGGTTAAAAGGGGGATGAAAAGTCGTATAGAAGTATCGTCATTTTTAAAGCAAGAAGCTTGAAACTTATTTTTTAGGTTGTTGATTCGATATAAATAAATATGACATTCAAAGTTTGTGAGGGGGAAAGGGGAGTGGAGGGGTAGGGGGAGTGGCGGGGAGGGTAGGGGAGTGGAGGGAGAGGGTAGGGGACTGGAGGTGAGGATAGGGGGAGTGAACGGGAGGGAAGGGGGAGTGGTAGGGTAGGGGAGTGGTGTGGGAGGGGAGGGGGAGGGGATGTGGAAGTGACGGTAAGGGGGAGAGGGAGGGTAGGATAAGTTTGGGGAAGGGGAGGGGAGGGGGTAGGGTTGTGGAAGGGTGCGGTGTAGCTGGGATACGTATGTGTTTTATTAGTTAATGCTACCCAAAGACACTTTTCCCTGCGGACGAAGTCAAGGGTGTAAAATAACAATAGGGAATACGGGATGGAAGTTTGTATGGAAATATGTAAGGTTTATGTGAATGTTCTACTGAACGGATTTAAATGAAATTTAGTACACTGATAGTCTAGGGCCTGAGATAGGACATAGGCTACATTTAAATGCGTAATGAGGGTTTTGAGGGGTTGATAGGGGAATGTATGAAAGTATCGTCATATTTAAAGCTAGAAGCTTGAAACTTATTGTTTAGGCTGTTAATTCGATATAAATATACTAAAAGTGCCCCGCGGCTTCACCCACGTTAAAGACTTCTTTTATTTACTTAAAACTATTATTTTGTTAAAACCTTTCTATCATAAAAGACAATCAAAGAAGTAAAAGCCAAATCGGTATATATAGACCATATTGATTTTCAGACTTTTTTACCAACCCCTTGCAAAAATCCTGCAACACGTATTTACTTATTTATTTACGGAAGTACTTAAGTAAATCTATAAGTTTAAAAATAATGATCACTGCAGGAAGAGTGAATCTCACAACACAGGGTTTCCTAGTCTGAGATTCAAAGCGCATAAGCTTTGTTTTAGTATATAAGCAATTACGAAACTCTGTTTTAATGTGCTAAACTGCAAATAAATTATAAATTAATAAGTTATATCTGGGGGGAATTTTTATAAAATCCTTCTTAGCGGATACCTACGTCATAACAACTATCTGCATTCTAAATTTCAGCGCAATCCGAAACAATATTGATTCTCAGACTTTGTTGCCCACTTTACCCTCTTAGAGTGGCATTTTGAAAAAGCCCCAAAATCGTATTTACTTATATATTTAAAGAAGCACTTGGGTTAAAAGTCGAATTAAATGACTATCCAAACTTTGAATCCCCGCTTCATCCCCTTAATGAGTGAACTTTGAAAAATCCTTTCTTAGCGGATACATACGTCAAAATAACTATCTGCATGCCAAATTTCGGCGCAATCCGAAACAATATTGATTTCAGTCATGTTACCCCACATCACCCTTTTTTAGGGGTGGCATTTCGAAAAAGCCTAAAACACGTATTTACTTATTTTTACTGAAGCACTCGTGTGAAGTTTCGGATAGAAAAGACTATCTATATATTGGAAAATCCTTTCTTAGTACACCCTTACGTACTAAGACAAATGTACCCTCCAAATTTCAAGTCTCTACGACCAGCGGTTTAGGCTGTGCGTTGTCTGTCAGTGAGTCAGTCAGTCAGTATGTCAGGACAAAGATTCTTATAGTATTAGATATAAAAGTTTAAGAGGGACATCTCATACATGAAACAGTAACAAAAAAAAATCTGGGGTGGGTTGTCTATGGATAGGACTTTAAAAATGACATTGAGGTTCCTTAAATTATTTTATCTCAAAGTCAATTATTTAAAAGATGGCGTGTCTAAAGTGGTAAAATGTGTGTTCTAACTTTTAAAGTAAGGGAGTTAAAAATCTAGAAAAAATATTTTCTGTAGATCTCAATAAAAACTTTCAACGAAAATTGGTTTGAGAGAGAAACGAGATACAGTCAGTAGTTTTTCAGATATAGTGACCGCTAATATAACTTTGTGTTTCATACAAACACTATGAAATACAAAGTTAATGTTTTGGTTGCGAAAAATCATAGTTATAGAACACTACTGTGTTACGGAACCCTACGAGTGCGAGTCCGATTTGCACTTGGCCAGTTTATTTTATTTTTCGTAAGTTTTCCATTATATATGCTGTAACTCTATTTGACCTTGCGTCTTGCCAAATTTCATGATTCTAGGTCAACGGGAACTACCCTATAGGTTTTCGACCCAAAACCTATAGGGTACTTCCGGTTTACCTAGAATTGTCAATTTTGGTTAAAACGAAGGTCTTATAACACAGCACAAGTAAAGGAAAAATTCCAAAAAATAAAAAAGTGAAAGTTATTTTTAATACCTACATATTTAGGTAAATTTTGGTACCTACTTACAAGTTTTCGCAAGAATCTAAATTTGCCCATATCATTTTATCGTGTTGACTTCTACAGTAAAAGAATAAATAAACAGCCATCAAAACGGGAAAATTGTATAGATAATTTAGGCCAGTACTTAGATTAGCTGAAATAAAAAAAATGCCAAAATTTTTTGTATGTTAAAATTGTTCATAGAAATCTCCAATTTCATAGGAAGACCTAATATTATTATTACCATAATATTTTAAAGAATCAAGAAATCAGCAACATAGTGAGATTGCAGATTGTTCTTAACCCGCTAGACAGCTGTTACGGAGGCTTGTCTTCATATCTCTGAAGATACTCATCAGATCTCGATGAATTTACAATGGGACCACATGGGATGTATACTCACTCATAGAAAACATAATTTATCAAGAAGGTTAATAAACGACGGAATTATGAGGTGACACAATTAGATGGCATTTATCGTAGAAGTTCCGTTGTCAGTTTCCGAAACTCATCATCAGATCTTTACGAATTCAAAATGGGTGGTCTTAATAGTTTCAGAATAAAGTGGCTGTGACATACGGACAGACAGACAGACATGACGAATCTATAAGGGTTCAATTGTTGCCATTCGGCTACGGAACTCTAAAAATTAGTCAAACTAAAAATACTTCTGTAATAGTGTTGTAAAGTTGAACACAGTAAAAATTCTCATGTGACTAAAAACACGTTTTGGAATATTCTTTTTAGGATACCGTACCCAAAGAGTACCAAAGGAACCCTATTACTGAGACTTCGCTGTCCATCCGTCCGTCCTCCGAACATTACAGGGCTGTATCAGGTATCTCGCTCTCTCTTAACCGTAATAGGTAGATTGAAATTTTCACGAAGTATGGATTACCACAGAATAATGAATAATACTAGTTTCTACTAAATAAAAGTTTTATTAAGTAAGTGAACGAAGTTTGTAACGCGGGCGACGCCGCGGCGGGCTTTTAGTTTACCATAAAGATGGTGGTGACTGGTGTGAATAGATAGGACACAAACTATATATAACCAGTGATATTACAAATTTTTATCGTTTAATGTATTTTTGTTACTCCTTTTTACATCTTTAAATTTTCGGTTATAAAATCTTAATGTGGCGTATATGCGCAATCGAATGAACAGTTTCATAAGATGCATACAAAAAAAAACATACAGACGAATTGAGAACATCCTCCTGTTTAGGAGTCGGTTGAAAACAAAATAAAATTAAAAATTAAAGAGGTACCCGTACAAAAAACTTATTTTTCAGGCAAATTTTGTTCAATCGGAACTCTACGTGATCGAGTCCGACTCGCACTTGGTCAGTTCATTTTTGTTTGAGTGAGTAAAACAAGTGAGTAAACCTCAAAGCGCGGCATTTTGAAGTCAGTTTTGAGGGTTCCGTACCCAAAGGGTAAAACGGGACCCTATTACTAAGACTCCGCTGTCTGTCTGTCCGTCCGTCCATCTGTCACCAGGCTGTATCTCATGAACCGTGATAGTTAGACAGTTGAAATTTTCACAGATGATGTATTTCTTTTGCCGCTATAACAACAAATACTAAAAACACAATACAGTTTAAAATCATAGGAATGCCGAAAAATACACGTTTCTCGTATGGGGACCCCCATTCGAGAAACGTATATTTTTCGGCATTTCAATGTTACGCCATCTATGAACGCTTAGGTAAACGTTCATAGATGGCGTTATATTGAAATTCTGATCCCGAACATCTTTGTGTAAACTTTCACTTAGATAGCGTTAGACGTTACATGGCGTTATAAGAAACTAGCTGTGCCCGCGACTTCGTGCGCGTGGAATGGGAATTGGGTAGCATTCACTAATAAGACACATACGTATCCCACTACACCGCACCGCACCACGCCACGCTAATTCCCCTTTCCTCCCTCCCCACCCCTTCCCATCACTTCCCCCTCCCCTCCCCCTTCACCTCACTTTCACATCCCCTCCGCTCCCCTCCTCCACCACTCCCCATTTCCCCTGACACACTGAATGTCATATTTATTTACGTCATATTTATATACAAACTAAATTCATAAAACATCTTAATTACCGCTCACATCGTATGTATGATGACTATAATGAATCTTGCAAAATCCATAACATCCTAAGCTTACGTGACAGACGGACACTCTTAGATATGATGTTTCTTTATAAAAACTGTGTTGGAATGATAAACAGTACTGAGCTTCTAGAAAACTATCTGAGACTGCAGGTCCCAGCAGTTCGCAAAAGAAGCACAAGAAGTAGTCTTTTTTTCGACCTCCCGCGCTCGCACACTAATTATTATCAAAACTCAATTATTTACAGAACACAAAAAACGTTTAATGAACAGTTTAGCTCAATCGACCTATCCAATAATAATATACAACAATTTAAAAATCTTGTGACTAATATATTAACAGATAAATAGGTTACACACACGCACACAAACACCCTACACGCACACGCGCACACACACACACACACACACGCATAAACATAGTAAATTTATATAAATATACATGTATCTATATATAATACCTCTGCTCTCTATTTGAAATAAATTATATAAAGTAAATCCGTTATTAGATGTAAGTAATAGTATATAAGCCAATCTATGTTTTATAAGATCTGTGGATTTTGTAATAAAGAAAATAACTAAATAAATAAATTTATATAGAATCAACAGCCTAAAAAATAAGTTTCAAGCTTTTAGTGGTTTTGGCGTGAAAGTGAGACAGACTCAAAGTAACTCTACTTTCGCATTTATAAAATTATAGTAAGGATAAGCACGCGGCTCACAACTCTGTTTTATTAACCGACTTCAAAAAAAGGAGGAGGTTTCTCAATACGACCGTATATATATATATTTTTTTTATGTTTGTTCGCGGATAACTTCGTCGTTTATGAACCGATTTCGATTATTCTTTTTTTGTTCGAAAGGAAATATCCCAAGTGTGGTACCATGGTAATTTTATCGAGGTATGATAAGTATCTCCAGAGATATTGAGATAAACATCTCAAAATTGGTACTGAAAATGAATAGCGCGGCATTGAAGTCGGTTGTTTTTTAGTTTTTAAACGATATTATATATACTATGGCCCTAGTATCTTTATCAACACCATCAACACCAATATTATAAATGCGAAAGTCAGTTTGTTTCTTTGTTTGGGACTTCTTCACGGTCAAAGGGCTTGACCGATTTGGCTGATTTTTTTTATAAAGATAGTACATAGGGCAGAATAGGATATAGGATACTTTTTGTTTGGCTATCGAGTCAGGGGGTTCAGATATTTTTAATTGAATTTTGTAAATATGAGACTTCTTCTCGAATTAACGGCATGACCGATTTGCCTGAAATTTTGTATGAATGTCATAGGGCAGAATAGGATATAGAATACTTTTTTCTGGCTGTCGAGTCAGGGGTCCAGCTATTTTTAATTGAATTTTGTAAATTTAAGACCTAACCAAACCAAAATCATTACTTACTTTAACAATAGAGGATATCTAGTGCGACTTTGGGGTCGTCTATGCCATGGTGACTTGGCCTAAGAGATCATCGATCTAGACCTCAAAGGTCATAAAGACTCAAATAACGCGAGCGAAGCCGCGGGTAACAGCTAGTTAATTATATATGCTATAATGTTCTAAAATTGTGGAAACCTTTTGGTAAGTGATGATGCGGTCGAAGATGGTAAGCACGCTAGGCCTAGAATGGGAACTCTCTCTCAGCTCTCAAGGATAGCTGCCGGAAGACATTAGATGTTTGGTGACAGATTTTCTAACTTGAGGGTGGTAGCTGGCCAGGCGGACACTAGATAGTGTCCCACCAATCGAGCCCAAACTCGGTAGTGTTTTGTCTTTTATCACAGATATTCCGTGGCTGCCTTCCAGCTTCATCATCAGACCCTAGATATCACTAGGCGTAAAGTTCTCGTCAAGACAAATCAATCGAGCCCAAACTCGGTAGAGTTACGTTGATTTATCACAGAGACGCCGTGGCCACCTTCCAGCTTCATCATCAGACCCTGGATATCATCTAGGTGAAAAGTTATCTTCAAGATTTTTTTTTTATACGTTATAGGCTAGCGTTTGACCACTATCTCACCTGTTGGTAAGTGATGATGCGGTCGAAGATGGTAAGCACGCTAGGCCTAGAATGGGAACTGGCTCTCAAGGATAGCTGCCGGAACACATTAGATGTTTGGTGACAGATTTTCTAACTTGAGGGTGGTAGCTGGCCAGGCGGACACTAGATAGTGTCCTACCACCATGCAAAGATGAATCAATCGAGCTCAAACTCGGTAGGGTTATGTTGATTTATTACAGAGATGTCATGGCCACCTTCCAGCTTAATCATCAGACCCTGGATATCATCTAGGCGTAAAGTTCTCGTCAAGACAAATCAATCGAGCCCATACTCGGTGGGATTATGTTGTTTAATCAAGGAGATGCCGTGGCCACCTTCCGTCTCCATCATCAAACCAGCTCCATGGTACCATATCATTGTATTTTCACCGAAGATACATAAACTGTATACCAAATTTGAGTCCAATCGGACGCCAGGATGTGGGTCTAATTTAGCTTCCAAGATTCCACCCGAACCACAGAATAATGAATAGCCCGAACATACATAGTGACATACATACATATATTGCAAGTTAAATAAAAGCTTGAAAAAAGGAGGAGGTTCTCAATTCGACTGTAGGTATTATTATATATATATTTGTGGGTGTTCGCGGATAACTTCGTCGTTTATGATTGGATTTTGATTTTTTTTTTGTTGGAAAGAGGATATCGCGAGGGTCGTACCATAGTAGGGTTCATCGAGATCTGGTAAGTATCTCCAGAGATATGGAACACCTCAAACTTGGTACTGAAAATTAATAGCGCGGCATTTGAAGTCGGAAGAATTTTAAACGATCTTATTACATTGACATTTTAAAACTTTATTATTTGAAGTTGGACAGTTTTATTGTTTAAGAACGAAGGCTATCCTTATCCTTGTATTGGCGGATCTTCAGATACCTATGGTGGCATCATTTGAAGTCGGGTCCTTAAAGAAGTGTTTTTATTAAAATTATGGATATATTACATTTTTGTTGAAAAGGTGTTAATTAAAAAGTACTATTATCAAATATTAAATAAATTGTTTTATTTATATCACTGACTCCACCCACGTACACATACCTAACTAGTTATGTAAGTAGGTACATGGTTATGTGAGGACTTGGTTGACTTAGAATTGTCAATTTTGGTTATAAACAAGGTCTTACAGCACAAGTAAAGGAAAAATTCCGAAAGATAAATAAAGTTGAAAATTTTGACACAAGTTTTCGCGAAAATCTAAATTTGCCCATATCTTTTTATCGTGTTGACTCAGGACCTTGATTTTTAGGGTTCCGTAGCCGAATGGCACAAAACGGAACCCTTATAGATTCGCCATGTCTGTCTGTCCGTCCGTATGTCACAGCCATTTTATTCCGAAACTATTAGGACTACAGAATTGAAACTTGGTAGTTAGATGTATTCTAAAAACCGCTTTCCGATTTTTATACAAAAATATAAAAGTTTAAGGGGGGGGCATCCCATATATGGAAATGGAACTAAAAAAATTTTTTTTTATCAAACCTATACGTGTCTATGGATAGGTCTTTAAAAATGACATTGAGGTTCCTAAAATCATTTTTTCTCAAAAGATAGGCGCGTCTAAAGTGGTAAAATGTGTGCCCCCCCGCCCCCCTTTCTCTAACTTCTAAAGTAAGGGAGTGAAAAATCTAGAAAAAATGTATTCTGTAGATCTCATTAAAAACTTTCAACGAAAATTGGTTTGAACGAGATACAGTCAGCAGTTGTTGAGATATAGCGACCGCAAGTATAACTTTGTTTTTTATACAATTTTATGAAAAACAAAGTTATTTTTGTAGTTGCGAAAAATCATAGTTATAGAATACTCTACTGTGTTACGGAACCCTACGAGTGCGAGTCCGACTTGCACTTGGCCTCTTGACCTCAGTATCTGGTATAAATTCAACTTGTTAGGTCCACCCGTTCCTGAGAAAGTCTGTGGTGACAGACGGACAAGAAAGTGATCTTATAAGGGTTCCTTTTTTACCTTTTGAGGTACGGAACCCTAATGATATCCGTCCATTCCATATATAACGATTAACGCTACAGCAAATTTTCCTTTCCCCAATCAAAAAAACGCGATCGACAAAAAATCACCTAGTTTTCTAAAGTAAGCATAGGTATTCTGCAAGTCCAGAATGATCAGCTAGGTTATATAGGTACAATCAAATCAAAATTTATTTATTTCAAAAACATGAATTACGATAGATTTAGTTAGCACAATTGTACATTGAATCTGTGATAGAACCCTGTATTGCAGTATATTCACCCCATGACATTATAGTAACAATAATTTAAACGTCATTCCGATAGGCATAACCTCGGACGAAATAAGAAGTCTCCTTATTTCGTCTTAGGGCATAACATAACCGTAAGTATATATAAGCCTATGGGCTGGCTTTATTATAACAGAATCTAGCTCTAGCTGGCATAGAACTTTTTTATGATATAAGTATTAAGTACCTATACCTAATAGGACAAATTCAACACTCAATTGATGGTAAGCGACGATGTCTGCATTTTGGCAAGCAAATCTCTGGATTCCCAGTTTTTTTTAACGTTCCGTGCCTCAAAAGGTAAACAAAAGGAACCCTTATAAGATCTCTCTTGTCCGTCTGTCCGTGCGTCATCACCGATTATCTCAGGAGCGAGTGGACCTAGCAAGTTGAAATTAATACAAGATACTGAGGTCTATCCCTATTAGTCGCTATTAGGTGTATAAAAATCAAGGTCCTGAGTCAACACGATATAAAGATATGGGAAAATTTAGATTTTATTCCAAAACACTTAAGCACCTTAATTTTCAACTTATTGTATTTTTTGGAATTTTCCCTTTACTTCTGCTGTAAGATCTTGCTCTTAACCAAAATTGACAATTTTGGGTCAACCGGAACAGACAGACATGGCGAATCTATAAGGGTACCGTTTTTTGCCATTCAGCTACGGAACCCTAAAAACGGATAAACAATATCGAGATCATGAAAATACGACATTAAGGCTGAGCGCAGACTATAGACAAAACAGTCTTAACGGTCTGTCTCAAGACAGTTTTGTCTATCACCCTGCGCACACTGCGAACAAAACTTTTTTGTCTGCGAGGATGCGACACAGAACAAAATATAGAATGGACACTTTGATCACTCCACCAATACATGTATTATGTACCTACCTACAATTTGTCTTCTTCAGTTATACAGTAACTACATATCTACTTTATCATTTTTAGGGTTCCGTTTCTCAAAAGGTAAAAAAAGGAACTGAGCGCTCATACAATTTAGAGGTCTAACTTAATTGGAACCAACCTTAAAAAATGTTAATAAATAAAATAGTGCTATTGAGTGATTTATTTACGTCGCGTCGTTTGCGTGTGGCGCGTCCTTGCTCAAGTTAGTTCCTCGACAGCTCAAAATCGGTAGGGAGGTGAGTAAGCCTTGATTGTTGGGGCGAACAGAGTGTCCATTCTATACGTAGTATCTGTTCTGTGTTGCATCGGTTTTCTTTGTCGGCACCGAGAACAAATAATAATACTACGTACAGAATAGACACTCTGTCCCACCCACCAATCGAGGCTTCCTCACCTCGCCACTGATTCTGGAGCTGCTGAGGAGCCAGTTTAAGCAAGGCACCACACGCGGACGAACACAGAACAATAATACTACTCACGTGAAGATTAACGTCAACTTCATACATATATGTTGGGACCAGTACACACAGGAGGTTCAAATTTACGTAGGTTCTATATTATATATAAAAACCAGCAAAATCGAGTTGAACTCGCCCACCGAGGCTTCCGTACCAACTTCTCAGACTAGTTTAAGGGACAAATTTATCTTTGTAGTTCGATCCATATAGGAAATGAATTGCAACAACTACAATTAATCATAAGTTAAATATTATGTTTCTTTGAAGTGTTTCACACTTTATATTTTTGTAAATTGTTAAACAATTATTTGTTTAACAATTAATCATAAGTTTGTAAAAGTAAATTAATCGTTTTTAGGGTTCCGTATCTCAAAAGTTAAAAAAGGAATCCTTATAAGATCACTTTCTTATCCGTCTGTCCGTCTGTATGTCCGTGTGTCACCACCGATTTTCTCAGGAACGGGTAGACCTAGCAAGTTAAAATTTATACCAGATACTGATGTTTATGGTCCTAATTAGATATATAAAAATCAAGATCCAGAGTCAACACGATAATAAGATATAGACATATTTAGATTTTCGCCGAAATTTGTAAGTACCTTAATTTACCTTAATTTTCGACTTTTTTATTTTTTCGGATTTTTTCCATTACTTGTGCTGTAATACCTTGATTTTGACCATAGTTGACAATTCTAGGTCAACCGGAAGTACCATATAGGTTTTGGGTCGAAAACCTGTAGGGTACTTCCCGTTGACCTAGAACCATGAAATTCGACAAAGAGCAAGGTCTTACAGCACAAAAAAAGGGGAAATTTCAAAAACGAAAAAATTATTAAAGTAAATGGTGTCCCACACATACATAATTAACGCCAGTTAAGATATGCCTCTGAGTTATATGAGCGCTCATACAATTTAGATGTCTAGCTAACCAACCTTAAAAAATGTAAATAAATAAAATAGTGCTATTGAGTGATTTATTTTCGTCGCGTCGTTCGCGTGTGGCGCGTCCTTGCTCAAGTTAGTTCCTTGACAGCTCAAAATCGGTAGGGAGGTGAGGAAGCCCCGATTGTTGGGGCGAACAGAGTGTCCATTCTATACGTGGTATCTGTTCTGTGTTGCATCGGTTTTCTTTGTCGGCACCGAGAACAAATAATAATACTACGTATAGAATAGACACTCTGTCCCACCCACCAATCGAGGTTCCTCACCTCGCCTCTGATTCTGGAGCTGCTGAGGAGCTAGTTTAAGCAAGGTACCACACGCGGACGAAAACAGAACAATAATACTACTCACGTGAAGATTAACGTCAACTTCATACATATACTCGTATGTTAGGACTTGGGACCAGTACACACAGGAGGTTCAAATTTACGTAGGTTCTATATTATACATAAAAACCAGCTAAATCGAGTTGAACTCGCCCGCCGAGGCTTCCGTACCAACTACTCAGACTAGTTTAAGGGACAAACTTAACTTTGTAGTTCGATCCATAGGAAATGTATAGCAACAACTACAAATCATAAGTTTGTAAAAGTAAATTAACCGTTTTTAGGGTTCCGTGTCTCAAAAGGTAGAAAAGGAATCCTTATAAGATCACATTCTTGTCCGTCTGTCTCTCTGTCTGTGTGTCTGTCTGTCCGTCTGTCTGTCCGTCTGTCTGTGTGTCACCACTGATTTTCTCAGGAACGGGTGGACCTAGCAAGTTGAAATTTATACCTGATACTGAAGTCTATAGTCCCTATTGGGTGTATAAAAATCAAGGTCTTGAATAAACACAATAAAAAGATATGGGCAAATTTAGATTTTCACGGAAACTTGTTAGTACGTTAATTGTACCTTAATTTTCAACATTTTTTATTTTTCAGAATTTTTCCTATACTTGTGCTCTAAGACTTTGCTTATAACCAAAATTGACAATGCTAGGTAAACCGGAAGTACCCTATAGGCTTTGGGTCGAAAACCTATAGGGTACTTCCCGTTGACCTAGAATCATGAAATTTGGCAAGCAGCAAGGTACAGCACAAATTATGGAAAAATTCCAAAAAAAAAAGTTGAAAATTAAAAGGTGTACATACATACATAGTTTACGCCAATTAATGTAGACCTCTGAGTTATATGAGCGCTGATACAATTTAGAGATCTAGCTGAATTGGTTCGTACGGAAGCCTCGGGTCAGCGAGTTCAACTCGACTTAGCCAGTTTTATTTTTAACTTTATTTTAGTTTTTAGTATTTGTTCTTAAATCCCCATAATAATACATACTTAGTGAAAATGTCAAGTATCTACCTATTACTGTAAAGGAGATACAGCTTTGAGAAAGGCGGATAGACAGACGGACGGATGGACAGCGAAGTCTCAGTAGTCCCTAGGGTCCCTTTGGTTTCGGGACCTTAAAAAATGTCTGATTTGATAATGGTGCGTACAGACTATGTAACATGTTATTTAACTTGTGTAATATAACACGTCCACACCATGTAACCTTGTTATTCAACATTGCAACCCAAAACATTACTGTACACATTAGAATAACAATGTTATTTAACAATTATCGTTTGTCGTTCTCGGTTAGTAGGCTTGGGTAACTCCGGACACATCTATATCTTCGGATTTATATCCCTAAGCGAATATATACCCATCATTCCACTTCCCGAAACCTTAATACTAGTATATCCCATATATCCGGTATACCTTTACGAAACACAAAAAAAAATGTGAAATCGGTTAAAAAGTAAAGCCGTAAGTGAATAGGTATTTTCTAGGCAACCTTGCCATATTATTTTGGATCACGTCATCATCACTAACAACGGGTACAAAAACAATGCAAAAACACAACAGGTACGGTCTTATAATGTTACATAATATCGGTTATGAAATGCGGATATTTTTTATTTTGGATATGGGATATACTAATCATTGAAGTATTATTTATCTATTTATCTGCAAAGTCTGAAACACATTTCACATGGATATACCGAACATACTAAGCAGTTATACTAAGCGGATAATATATTAAGCGGACATACTAAGCGGATATACTAAGGGGATATATATCCTTACATGGAATGATATACGATGTACTCACTTCTCTGTTGGATATAGTTAGCCCAAGCCTATTTAGTAGTGTACACGTGTTCCGTCGATGGACGCGGCCTCTTTGAACTTTGCCGCAAAAGGCGAAGCGGCGCTTTGACGACTGTTTTGCGAATATTAGGCGCGGTTTATACAGAAGAGACGTGGCGAGGGCTTGTGGCGTGGCGCCAACTTTTGTCACGTAGTTTCGTAAATTATACTGAAGTGGCGGAGACACTTGGCGCGATACGGCTAGTGTGACCATATGTGGCAGGTTCCTACCATTTTGGCAGTATTGGCTTCTTATTTTAGCCTCTGACACGATCGGCTAACGTTTTAAAGAACCGGGCGCAATTCTCTTTAAGCCAAAAATTACTCTATATTACGCACTATAAGGTTTATATTGCGTTACTTTGACTATCTACCTCCGCCATCCGTCCGCGCCCTCCAGCTAACGACCCAATACCATGAGGCGCCCCCACAGTGCACCGTAGGGGAGGAAGAGGAGGGAGAAGAAGGAAGAGAACGCGAAGGGAGGGTAGACCAGAAAGCGCCGCGCCCACGGCAGCATCCACCTCGGTACCCCCCTCAATGCGACCGGCCAACTTCACACCATTCCTGCCCAAGATGCAACCACCACAAGACCCAAGGCTACTTGCACCCACAGTAACCTATGGGCCGTCTAGAGCCTCCATGGCGCACTACCCTCCACTACCCGAGCCAGCAACAACCAGACCTCGCTCAAGGTGGAGAGCCCCAAGAAGACGGCAAGCACCTGCTAGTACTCCAGCAGGAGAATCGGACACTGCGACAGAAGGGGCACCCCTGCAACACCAACCGCAACAGCCCACCACTAATACAACAGAAGTACCAAGACCAGCACAAGCACTAACAGAGACCAGACCGAGACCAGAGTCACGAGTCCACTTCGTGCCAGTAACTCAGGTTGTCACGGGTACCACCACCACAGCATCGGCAGTGACTAGACCCACACCGAGACTGGTCAGAGGGACCACCAGGAGCACCATACTATATGCAAGCAGGTGCGAGTGCTTTTGCCCAGCCACGCCCACGCTCTGCAGCAAGGTTTCCTACAAGACCCATGCCAACAGGTCCATACCCATGGGCCCCACCATGCCAGCCACAAATGACAGCCGTCTTTACTCAAGACGGATACCCCTGCTACCAAGCAGGTCAACAGCAGAGTACCTTCCTGGAACCCATCTCAGCATTGGTGGGAGCCCTGGTGGGCCTACTTGCAGCCATAGCAGCCGGACGATCTTCGGACGGCAGCTATGCGAGGACTGTCCGCACTATCCCGGTTCCAGTATGCATAGATAAGACCTCCGCATACTGTACTGGTACCCGGGCGGCATCAAGACCAAGACCGACAACTTACGCATTCTCACCCACTCGCAGGATGTTCATATCATCCTCCTGGGTGAGACCAAGCTGAAGAAGACGGAACAATTTAAATTCGCCAACTACTTCGTGTACCGGCACGACGATGTCTCACCCCAGGGCCGACCATATCGTGGAACGGCTGCCTTAGTGCGGAGGGACATAGTGCACGACGTAGTTGGTGACCTACCCAATCAAATCACCAAAACCACTGCCGTCGTGGTCCAACTTGGAGGACACGATGTGAAGATATTTGGCGGATATCGGCCACCGAACTCCAACTTCGACCCTGGTGATATGAGGCGTATCTTTATGGACGCCACTCCAACCCTGCTGGCAGCGGACCTCAACGCCAAACATTTGGTGTGGGGGTCCAGAGTCATTAATCCCATTGGAAGAAAACTCCAAGAGGATACGGAGAGGAATGGTTACGAAGTAATCGGCCCAGACTCTCCTACCCACATCCAATCCACGCTACAACCCGGACGTCATCGATGTAGTAGCCCACAAGAACCTGCCAGCCCCAATTCATCTGGAGGTCCTCTACGATCTGGATGAGCAGCACTTACCACTGCTCATCACGGTTGGAGCTTCGGCAGAAGCAACTCTTTGTCGGGGTACTTACACGAAGAACAATTGGCACCAGTTCCAACAACGACTGATGACGATGATAGTAGGCCGATTAACCACATCGGAGGACGTGGAGAGATGCACGGCTGAAATAACTGCCTCCATCAAAGAAGCAAAAGAAGCAGCATCTACTACTGAACCTCGAACAAGCTGGCGCGAAGAACTCCCAGGCCGCTTAACACGTTTAAGGGCAAAGAAACGTGCGATGCGTGAACTATGGGCCCGCACCCGCTGCCCAACAACAAAAGCACGACTAAATGCTATAACTGCAACGCTCGCCAATGAAGTCAAGAAGTGGAGAGGTGACGCATGGGATTCTCGTATCGCCCAAGCCACTGAAGACGAAACCAACCTCCATGCCCTGAATAGGAGTTTGTTAAGGGCTAAGATACCAATCTACCCACTAACGGACTCATCAGGAAGCCGGAAATTTGCCCCAGCGGAAAGAGAACTGTTGGTTGATCATTTAGAATCACAGTTTCAGCTGCATCCCGTTCCTCTCAATGCTGACCCTGTTGTCGTGCCCCACTACAACGCAGTATCCGCGGAAGTAGTCCAACTGCTGCAGACTTCGGCGCCCCCGCTGGGAGGGGGTGATTTCATCTCCCCAATGGAAGTGGCACGAGCTGTACGCTATTTACAGACGAAAAAGGCACCCGGTCTAGATGAGGTGTTGAACGCGGAACTCAAGCAGATGCAGACGTTGAGGATGCGCCCGCACGTGGATCACGCAGTCCACCAAGCGAAAGCCGCTAAGGCCCTCCTCCATCCGGTCCTCCGATC
Organism: Cabera pusaria; assembly: GCA_954871355.1. Taxonomy (NCBI): domain Eukaryota; kingdom Metazoa; phylum Arthropoda; class Insecta; order Lepidoptera; family Geometridae; genus Cabera; species Cabera pusaria. The sequence continues at coordinate 10,039,738 of OX940912.1, read as the reverse complement.
GAAGCTGCCACTCTACACCAAAGTCGGCATATACAAGACGTATATACGCAAGAAGATGACGTATGCTGCTCCTGCGTGCCCTATGCTCGGAAACCCAGCACAAGCGTCTTCAGATCATTCAGAACGTCACCCTGCGGATATGCACGGGAGCCGGTTGATACGTACGCAATGACGCCAACGCACGGGACGTGAAAATCGAGACGGTGAGGGAGTTCGTGGTCCGGTTGGCGCGCTGTCAATATGACCGTGCAGACAACGGACCACACCCTCACCTCCAGAACATTGCACCGCACCACGCCCGGCCGCCTGATGGCGCTGTATCGACCTGGCGTGCACTCCCACGCGACTTAGTCCCAGTGGATGAAGACAGCAAAGAGGAGGAGTAGCGGTTACCACAGCAGCACAAGACCACCATGCCAAGATGGCCAACATGACCACCACGCCCAGATCTGGCCAACGACCATATCGGACCACTATAGGGCTGATTAAAGCCCGCGCGTACCCCGAGGGTAGTTGCCCCAGAGCCCAACCAGGGTAAGGAGGCTCGCCTCGAAACCCTCACACGAACCCAGAATGGGAACGAACGTCCACACTGACATCCGTCCGCGCCACGTTTCTTCTGTATAAACCGCGCCTTACCGTGTACACGTGATTCGCCGATGGAAGCGGCCCGCTTTGAATTCTGCCGAAAAGCGAAGCGGCGCTTTGACGACTGGCGATGTTATTTGAACATGTTTTATGAGTGTCCACATCATCTGAAACATGTTATCTCACCATGTTATACAATACGTTATGTTACATAGTCTGTACGCACCTTAACAAATGAAATAAGCGCATCCTGTTTGACGGGTACGAACAACTTGTATGGAAAAAGAAAAACTATTTATTTTATTTTAATCGACTTCAGATAAGATCGTTTAAAAACTAAATAATTTAAGATCGTTTAAAAAAACTAAAAGAAACGACTTCAAACGTCGCGCTAGTCAAAGTAGCCAGTAGACGTAGTAACTATTATATAATCTGTGCCAGTAGGTAAAGTGCCAGCCAAGTAGTAAGTCGTCGAGATAAGTAAATGCGTCATAATACAAATGTTGATATATTAAAAACGGTTCGGCCGATTTCGTTAAAATTTAAATGGAACCACCTGGGAAGGGTATGTTTTGAAAAAAAAAATAATTTTCCAAATCGGTTCAGGCATCTTCGAGTAATCGGTGAACTAAAATAAAAAAGAAAAAAGATTCTTACAAATTGAGAACCTCCTCCTTTTTTGTGAAGTCGGTTAAAAAGAACCGACTTCAATGCCGCGCAATTAATTTTCAGTCGCAATTTTTAGGTGTTTATTTTCATATCTCTAGAGATACTTATCAGACCTCATTATATATATCTCCTTTCCAACAAAAAAAAATAATCAAAATCGGTTCATAAACGACGCGGTTATCCGCTAACAAACCTTAAAAATGTATATATATATATATATGTATATATTTATATAAAATAAATACTAGCTGTGCCCGCGACTTCGTTCGCGTGGAATAGTGTCTTTGGGTAGCATTAACAAATAAGACACATACGTATCCCAACTACACCACGACGTACCAAGCTACGCTACTCCCCCTTTCCCTCCGTCCCTCACATGCTCTCCCCTCCCCCTACCCCCTCACTTCCACCTAAACCCCCCAACCTCCCCCTCGCTTACCTACCCTCCCCCTTTGCTCCCCTACCCTCCCCCTTCCCCTCACTTCCGCATCCAATCCCCTCCAGCTATCCTTCCCTCCATGTATCTCCAGAGATATGGAGATAAACACCTCAAACTTTGTACTGAAAATATAGCGCGGCATTTGAAGTCGAATGTTTTAGTTTTTTAAACGATGTTATTCCTTTATTTCGTCTTCTCTACAAACTTTGTCTTGGCAATAACAAGTAACTACGACTCACCACTAGGCTATAATATCGTTTAAAAACTAAATAAGATCGTTTAAAAAACTAAAAAAGAACCGACTTCAATGCCGCGCTATTAATTTTCAGTACCAATTTTGAGGTGTTTATCTCCATATCTCTGGAGATACTTATCAGACCTCGATAAAATTACCATGGTACCACACTTGGGATATTTCCTATCCAACAAAAAAAGAATAATCAAAATCGGTTCATAAACGACTAAGTTATCCGCGAACAAACATAAAAAAAACATATATACGGTCGAATTGAGAAACCTTTGAAGTCGGTTAAAAATGAAGCGACAAAACGAAAATAATAACACAAACATGTTTCACCGGTCGCCGCCGACGGACGCGGCCCCTTTGATTTTTGCCGAAAGGCAATGCCGCCTGCCGGCGCCTGTGGCGGCGCTATGACTGAGTGCGTGTAGTTCGCCAAGAGCGAGTCGATTTAAGAAGGTTTGATTTCAAGTACCTAGTTATTATATATATTTTTTTAATATATGTTTTTTTACTGATTTCTTTACATGGAGTATACATACCCCTGCAAATATGGTGAGAATTCAAAACTTTGTATATACAGATCTGATAGTATTCTCGTCTGCAATTGACGAAGCTTTTTGAAAACAAGAATTATCTTTCTAATACTTGAATGTTGACACCACTAACATAAAAATACGATAAGCCATTCAGGCTCTAGGGCGTGCCAAAGAAATATACATACATTCATACATTTATATGTATATACATATGTATGTATAATATATATACGGTGAATATATATATAATATGTATGTATATATATATATATATATATATATATATATATATATATATATATATAATATATATATATATACATACACTCGCAACAAAATTAACCCTCCTTTCGCAGTCACCCGACAGCGGAAGAAGGAGGGTTATGTTTTAAAAACAACCGTCTCGTGGCGTCGTCCGCGTGTTGCACGTTCTTGCTCAAGTTAGCTCCTCGACAGCTTAGAATTGGTAGGGAGGTGAGAAAGCCCCGATTGGTGGGTGGTACAGGGTGTCAATTCTATACGTAGTATTATTATCTGTTCTCGGTGCCGACAAAGAAAACCGATGCAACACAGAACAGATACTACGTATAGAATAGACACTCTGTTCGCTCCAACAATCGAGGCTTCCTCACCTCCTTACCGATTCTGAGCTGTCGAGGAACAAACTTGAGCAAGGACGCGCCACACGCGAACGAAGCGACGAAAATAAATCACTCAATTGCACTATTTTATTTATTTACATTTTTTAAGGTTGGTTAGCTAGACATCTAAATTGTATGAGCGCTCATATAACTCAGAGGCCTATCTTAATTAGCGTCAACTATGAATAAAATAAATTACACTGAGGCACAATTTTAGTTACATATTTACCTTATGGCACCAAACTTAAGTTTGGTGCAATTGAGCTAGACCCCTAAATTGTATGAGCGCTCATATAACTCAGAGGCATATCTTAACTGGCGTTAATTATGTATGTATGGGACACCATTTACTTTAATAATTTTTTCGTTTTTGAAATTTCCCCTTTTTTTGTGCTGTAAGACCTTGCTCTTTGTCGAATTTCATGGTTCTAGGTCAACGGGAAGTACCCTACAGGTTTTCGACCCAAAACCTATATGGTACTTCCGGTTGACCTAGAATTGTCAACTTTGGTCAAAATCAAGGTATTACACAAGTAAAGGAAAAATTCCGAAAAATAAAAAAGTCGAAAACTAAGGTAAATTTAGGTACTTACAAATTTCGGCGAAAATCTAAATATGTCTATACCTTATTATCGTGTTGACTCTGGATCTTAATTTTTATATATCTAATTAGGACCATAAACATCAGTATCTGGTAAAAATTTTAACTTGCTAGGTCCACCCGTTCCTGAGAAAATCGGTGGTGACACACGGACATACAGACGGACAGACGGATAAGAAAGTGATCTTATAAGGATTCCTTTTTTACCTTTTGAGATACGGAACCCTAAAAACGATTAATTTACTTTTACAAACTTATGATTAATTGTTAAACAAATAATTGCTTAACAATTTACAAAAATATAAAGTGTGAAACACTTCAAAGAAACATAATATTTCACTTATGATTAATTGTAGTTGTTGCAATACATTTCCTATATGGATCGAACTACAAAGATAAATTTGTCCCTTAAACTAGTCTGAGAAGTTGGTACGGAAGCCTCGGTGAGGCTTGGTGAGGTGAGGAAGCCTCGATTGGTGGGTGGGACAGAGTGTCTATTCTATACGTAGTATTATTATTTGTTCTCGGTGCCGACAAACAAAACCGATGCAACACAGAACAGATACTACGTATAGAATGGACACTCGGTTCGCCCCAACAATCGAGGCTTACTCACCTCCCTACCGATTTTGAGCTGTCGAGGAACTAACTTGAGCAAGGACGCTTCACACGCGAACGACGCGACGTAAATAAATCACTCAATAGCACTATTTTATTTATTAACATATTTTATGGTTGGTTCCAATTAAGCTAGACCTCTAAATTGTATGAGCGCTCAGTTCCTTTTTTTACCTTTTGAGAAACGGAACCCTAAAAATGATAAAGTAGATATCTAGTTACTGTATAACTCAAGAAGACAAATTGTAGGTAGGTACATAATACATGTATTGGTGGAGTGATCAAAGTGTCCATTCTATATTTTGTTCTTTGTCGCATCCTCGCAGACAAAAAAGTTTTGTTCGCAGTGTGCGCAGGGTGATAGACAAAACTGTCTTAAGACAGTCTTGAGACAGTCTTAAGACTGTTTTGTCTATAGTCTGCGCTCAGCCTAAATATATCAAATGTGTTCTAGTAATATGTAGAATTGTAATAAACATCAATGATAAATAGATATTTTTGGTTTTGATTTAGGCAAAATGTTAAGTTACACTCATTAGGGTTCCGTAGCCGAATGGCAAAAAACGGAACCCTTATAGATTCGTCATGTCTGTCTGTTCCGGTTGACCCAAAATTGTCAATTTTGGTTAAGTTATGTTTGGCATTGACACGGTAATATAATATAATACTATACTTATATGTTATTATACTGTGGTTCGGAACCATCCGTGTGCGAGATAAAAGTCTGACTCGCACTTGGCCAGTTTTATTTTCAGATTTTTCAAGCCAGCAGTTTACCTTTTAGAGGTGGGGAGGGGCAGTGGGGGGGGGATGCCCTACTGAACAAAAATGTGTACTTGAAAGTTTATTATTTGTTAAATGGAGCATTAAATCTTTAAATAGTATTAGCAATCCCTAAGTCATTTTAAAAGACCTATTCAATGATACCCCACAAGATGGGGTAGACGACGCAAAAAAATTCTTACCCACTTCTCATGTAGGGGAGCTACCCTAAAAAAAATATTTATCAAAATTTTATTTCACTACTTTGTCGGCGTATACCCATTATATACATACCCCTACAAAATTACAGCTTGCTAGTATTAACGGTCTCTTAGCAAAACCTCGGACAGACAGACGGACATGACGAAACTATGAGGGTTCCTTGTCAGGACTACGGAACCCTAAAAAAGTATACTATCACAAACTTATTATTTATAGTTGGTGTAATACTTTACATTTTCTATGGATCTAACTACAAAGTTAAGTTTGTACACTAACCTAGTTTTTTGTTGTTAACAAGGTGATAACCATGTCTATGGAAAAATGTATTTGGTTAGTTTCACTCAAAACTCGGTACCTAAAATTAAGAGCGAACGCGGGGTGCAATTTTCCATACAAACGTATGCCCCCGTTTCCTCCCTGGAAAATGATTCTAGAGCAACATTTATTTCTACAAAACACGAGGTCTGATGTAGCTACGCCCCTATATCATTTTATTTTTTTGACCAATCAATTGTAAATAGAATTATTACCCTTCAAAAATGTCAAAGACGAGATTAAAAGGCTTATATTCCTTTTCACAAATGGTTCATTTAAAAGAAAATGATATAATATATTATGATAATATAGCTAGTTACATCAGACCTTGATTTTTTGTAGAAACAAATTTTGCTCTATATATATATGTGCCATTTAGATTGCCACTAAAGCACAGAATAATGAATAGCTGACTAAAGTGCGTTGACCTTTCAGTGGTCAAACCTTGTATGACTGTGATTATAACTAGGTTTTCTTTTTATTTAGCGGTGTGTTCTAATTTGTATGTGCCACTAAAATATCCAAAGTGTTTTTTTCTGAAACATGTATACATATTTATTTGAAAGTATAACATAGAACACTCTTAGCGCGTTAAAATCCCATTTTAATTTTAAAAATAATAATTAATAAATATTTTATTTCTTAAAACGCCATCTAACGTCAAACAAAGGTATTAGGGATCGACATTTCAATATAACGCCATCTATACGACGTTTACCTAAAAAGGCGTTCATAGATAGCAAAAATCACGTTTCTTGTATGGGGACCCTCTATTATTTTTAACTTTATTCTGTTTTTAGTATTTGTTATTATAGCGGCAATAGAAATACATCATCTGTGAAAATTTCAACTGTCAACTATCACGGTTTATGAGATACAGCCTGCTAGGCTATTCTGTAAGCTATCTCGACAGCGGAATCCGCGGTGAGTTTCGAATTTCGTACTTCGAAATTCAATCGTATCGCGTTCGTAATACGGTTGAATTTCGTAGTACGAAATTCGAATCTCACCGCGGATTCCGTTGTCGAGATAGCTTACAGAATAGCCTAGCAGGTGACAGACGGACAGACAGACAGACAGACGGACAGCGGAGTCTTAGTAATAGAGTCCCGTTTTACCCTTTGGGTACGGAACCCTAAAAATCGAGAAACTCGTGTGGCTAAAGAACAAATTATTACAAATATCATCATGTCGCCTATCTGCTGCTAGCAAATAAAAGAATAGCGAGAAATAGGCGTGGCTATATTAATAAACAAATGAGTATCAAATAATCCAATCGTATCGCCTGCCTGCGTACCTACCAGGCCAGGCTGGAACTTCCCGTTCAAAATGTGACGTCTGGTCACGTTACTACTTATGTACTTAGCAGGCCCTTGGCTACGTTGTATTATTATCTTTTCTATGCCTTGGCAGTAAAGGTCAATACGATTTTTATTTATTTATTTTTTTTTATTTTCTGATACCTACTTGTACTATTCATTATTCTGTGTTACTGGTAAATGTGGGTTGCACATTATTATTATTGTTTTCTATCATCTCTTCCAACTATGCTAAATATGCTTGTGTCTGGAGTGTGTTCACGTCAATAGCGCAAAAGGTGAGGTTCACAGTTCTTAAAAAATATTTTTTACTCTTAATTTATTTTTAACTTTTTAGTTACTAGGTTTAAGGAACTAGGTACTTAAGTACCTACCTATTTTAGAGTAGGCGTAATGTTTTAAAATATCCTACAGATATTATGATGTAATTATGGGTAAAGTGCTCTTCAAGGCAAATTAATCGAGCCCAAACTCGGTGGGGTTTATCACAGAAATGCCATAGCCACCTTCCAGCTTCATCATCGGACCCTGAATATCATCTAGGTGTAAAGTGCTCCTCAAGACGAATCAATCGAGCCCAAACTCGTTATAATATAATAATAAACGGTTATATTGTTTCATTACGGAGATGCCGTGGCCACCTCCAGGGTCTGATGATGAAGCTGGAATGGAAGGTTTGCACCTAGGTGATATCCATATTACCTAGGTGCAAACTGCTCCGCAAGTCTAAAGAATCGAGGCCAAACTCGGTAGGGTTATATATTGTTTTATCACAGAGATGCCGTGGCCACCTTCCAGCTTCATCATCAGACCCTGGATATCATCTAGGTATAAAGTGTTACGCTAGTCTAATCAATCGAGCCCCAGCTCGGTGGGGTTATATTGTTTTATCACAGAGATTTCGTGCCCACCTTCCAGCTCCATCATCAGACCCTAGATATCATCTAGGAGTAAAGTTCTCTTCTAGACGAATCAATCGAGCCCACATTCGATGGGTTTATCTTGCTTAGTTCAGAAGTTCCTATGGCTATCTTCCGTCTCCATCATAAGACCAGCTCCATGGTACCATATCATTGTATTGTCACCGAAGATACGTAAGTTCACCAAATACGAGTCAAATCGGACATCGGGAAGTGGGTCTAATTTAGCTTCCAAGATTCCACCCGAACATACATAGTTACATACACAACATACATACATTGCAACTTGCACGTTAAATAAAAGCACGGTAATATTACCGTGATAAAAGCTTGTAAACTAGACAGCGACTTCCTGCCAAACTTTAACCTACCTTTGGTCGTCGTCGCTGAAACTAGAACTGATTGATTGGAAAAAACCAAAACAGTGTGCTAGAAATATGTACTCACATACTATTATTTATTCTGTGACTTAATAATAATTTAGAGTAATTCATATGTTGAACAGCTGTTAAAATAATCACCAATTTGCCTAGATCCCTTATCGAACATGCAAATCAGGCTAGCAACGCTCATTTTGACTGGTCTATCGACCACTGTTACTTGTACTATTCATTATTCTGTGTCACTGTGTAAGATAACAAGGCCTTGTACCTATAGCACACTAAGAAATTATGAGTAAGACCAACCGGAAGACCTCTTATGCTTAAAAAGATATACTGTAACAGAGCTCATCCTAAATTGTACGATCTGGCTATAAGGTAAACAAAGCCGCACTCAGTGCACACAGAGACAAAAATCTAACCACAAACAAAAAAAATCACTCACACCAACAAGTTTTGTGAATATTTCCTTGCGTTCATGGACCTTAGGTGTTACTAATTATTCTGTGATTTCCGACATTGCCATTAAAATATACTTTGGTAATGGGATTTATGATGATTAAACATTTTCATTTTATGGATTAAACATTTTTAAGTGCTAAAATGTAATCAGGCGGAAGATGAAAATATTTTAATTTCTATAGAATATTTTAAATTATGTTTATTCAAAATTTCTCAGTAATTCAATAAAACACGTAAAGCTGTCTATTCATGGCGCAATACATTTTTTAAGTGTATGGCTACACACAAAAGGTATATTTAGCCAGTGTTATGCCAAACAAACATTAAAAATAAGTTTAGTCGTAGAGAGAAGTGGTTTAGTGCAATTATTCTCTTACATGGATCTGCTGACTGCCTGCATCGATTTGCACGGCTGAGTGTATAGAAGCTGGCTAGTAAATGTATCAGGCAATACATTATGTGCCGTAGGCATAGGCATACTTTTATTATTCAAACCTATAAAAGGGGTTGGTTTTCTCGCTAAAAAAGACGTATTATTTTAATAACAAAACAAATCGCGCGCGAATCAATGTGATCCGCGCCGCAATTTCACGTCGTGAATCGCGCGCGAGTGTGGAAAGGACTTTAAATTTCCATTACAACTAATAATACCACAGATAATACCTAAACGTCATTTTAAAAAAAAAGGAGTTGAACATAAGTCCACCGATATTATATAGGCTCAGGAGGGTCAGTATATATTATGTTACTCTTTGGTTTGAAGCATATATAGATGTATATATACTGACTCATATAGTAATCTGTGGTTTACTTGTCAAAACTCAAAAAACTTAACTTTTTTTAAAAGTTTTAATATGGCTCCACGCGATTAGTGTATTTAGCCAGTGTCAAGTTTTGAAATTCTTCAAGTTTTTATGAAACACACATAAAGTAACACTCGTAGTGAACACTCATGAACCGTGATAGTAAGACAGTTAAATAAAAATTGAAAAAAATTAAATATTAATTAATTATTATTTTTTGCTGGCGAAAAATGGTAGTGGTATTATTTGCTCGATCTTATAAAATACTGTAGTGTGGTACGGAACCCTACGAGTGCGAGTCCGATTTGCACTTGGACAGTTTATTATAAATAGTCTGGTTAACAAGTTGTAGTGTGGTCTGTAATCTGGGGGAATGTGGGGATGTAAGGGAGCACAAATACGACCTCGGTGCTCCCAGCCAACCTCACCTGCCCGTGGTGCATCCTGCTGACCAACAGACGGGGCTCTGGCGACCGACAAATGGCGGTATAACCATTCATATCTATGGCGTAGCTAAATTCTACAGGCCGGTGACGGGCAGCAGCGTCACCGGTGCGAGAAGCTACGTCCTGCGATCGCCAACACGCCTGCCCAGCGTGGCGATTAGGGCATATCCCTCCCAAGGGATGCAAAAAATTATGGAAGGACACCTAAAGCCAAGGCCCCCAGTTCCCGGCCGCCCTGCTATTCCTGACCACGGCGGCGGTCACGGTAACGGCAGGGCAGGGGGTGCTAAGAATCCCCGGGCTACGGTAGGCCGCCAGAAAAAACTGACCCTCGCAACCTATAATGGACGCACGATTCGGCTGGACGATCATCTGGCGCAGCTGGAGGAGGAGCTGAAACACATAAGATGGCACATACTGGGGCTATGTGAAGTCCGAAGACAGGGAGAGGACACCATAACCTTAGAATCGGGCCATCTTATGTACTACAGAGAAGGAGATCAGCCATCCCAAGGCGGCGTCGGGTTTCTGGTCAACAAGGTTCTCAGTGACAACGTTGTAGAAATCTCCAGTGTGTCGACCAGGGTAGCGTACCTCATAATTAAGTTAACCAAGAGGTACAGCCTCAAGGTTATCCAGGTCTACGCACCGACCTCGACACACTTGGATGATGAGGTGGAGAGCATGTATGAAGATATCTCCAGAGCTTTACACACCACCTCCAAGGCTCACTACAACGTTGTCATGGGAGACTTTAACGCCAAAGTGGGAGTACAAACTTGCGGCGAATCGTCTATAGGACCACACGGATTTGGGAGTAGGAATCACAGGGGACAAATGCTCGTCAATTTCCTCGAGAGGGAGGGGCTTTTCTTGATGAACTCGTTCTTCAAGAAACAGCCCCAAAGGAAATGGACGTGGCAAAGCCCCGACTTTGTGACTAAAAACGAGATTGACTTCATCATTACGGACAAACGGCGCATATTCAGAGACGTCTCAGTGATCACTAGGTTTAATACTGGAAGTGATCACCGACTGGTACGAGGCACTCTGGATATCGACTTTAAAGCCGAGAGATTCCGATTGATGAAGTCTACGCTCCGTCCGAACCTACTCCAAACCGTTGTTGGGTCCGAAACATTCCAATTAAAATTGGAAAATCGATTCGCTGCCTTGGAAACCACAGATGACGTAGACCAGAAACTCGAAGAAGTGGTGGAAATCCTCAGGGATGAAGGGACGAAGTTTTGCGAGAGCAAGCGTACGGGCAAAAAGTCCAAATTCTCGGCAGAAACACTTCGGCTAATGGAAGAGAGACGAACAGACCCTTTGTCAGCTTTGTCAACTAACCTGGTGCGCAACAAATCCATAAAGAAGCTGGTACGACGCGACCTCCGATCCTCTAACACGCTCTTGATTAAAGAATCAATTGAGCAGAATCGGGGGTCGAAAGTGTTCGTCCAGCCTCTGGGTAGAAGCCACCTCACAAAGCTGACAACGTCAACGGGGAACGTCGTCGCATCCAAGCCGGAGATTCTGTCGGAAGTCGAAGACTTCTACGGCAAGCTCTACGCATCGCATGCTTCAAGGCCCGAACCCGATACTGAGGATTCTAGAGCCACCTTAACCCGCCACTTCACAGAAGATCTGCCCGAAATTAGCCGAGACGAAATCGTGATGGCCCTTAAACAACTCAAAAATGGAAAAGCCCCAGGAGAAGACGGAATCACAACGGAGCTTTTAAAAGCCGGAGGAGCTCCAGCAGTTCAACAGCTTCAGCAGCTATTTAATTCCGTTCTTTTTACTGGGAGAACTCCACAGGCATGGAACAGAAGCATGGTGGTTTTGTTTTTCAAAAAAGGAGACAAAACCCTATTGAAAAACTATCGCCCAATTTCGCTTCTGAGCCATGTCTACAAGCTGTTTTCAAGGGTTATCACGAACCGTCTTGCGCGAAGACTCGACGAGTTTCAACCTCCGGAACAGGCCGGGTTTCGAAGCGGTTACGGCACCATAGACCACATCCACACGGTGCGGCAGATTGTACAGAAGACCGAAGAGTACAATCGGCCCCTGTGCTTAGCATTTGTGGACTATGAGAAGGCCTTTGACTCAATCGAAACCTGGTCTGTTCTCGAGTCCTTGCAGCGTTGCCAAGTCGACTGGCGATATATCGAAGTGATGAGATGTCTATATAATGCCGCAACGATGACTGTACAAGTACAGAACCAGCGAACTAAACATGTCCACCTGCGTCGAGGAGTGAGACAGGGGGACGTCATATCCCCGAAACTGTTCACTAACGCCTTGGAGGATATGTTTAAGACGCTGGACTGGAAAGATCGTGGCATTAACATCAACGGCAGGTACATCTCTCACTTACGATTCGCAGATGACATCGTCATTATGGCAGAGACGCTGCAGGACCTACAAAGGATGTTGAATGGCCTAGCTGATTCTTCTCGTAGCATCGGTCTCCGGATGAATTTGGACAAAACCAAAGTCATGTACAACGAGCACGTTGTTCCGGAACCGATTGCCGTAGATGGAATCCCACTCGAAGTTGTCACTAAGTATGTTTACCTAGGGCAAACGCTCCAACTAGGCAAACATAACTTCGAGAAGGAAATCCAGAGAAGAATTCAGCTGGGCTGGGCAGCATTCGGAAAACTCCGTCGAGTCTTCTCGTCGCCGATACCACAGTGTCTAAAGACAAAAGTCTTTAACCAGTGCGTCCTACCTGTGATGACATACGGAGCCGAGACGTGGACACTCACAGTCCGACTGGTCCACCAGTTTAAAGTCGCTCAGCGAGCTATGGAGAGAGCTATGCTCGGTATTTCTCTGCGGGATCGAATCCGGAACGAAGTAATTCGCCAGAGAACTAAAGTTATCGACATAGCTCAACGGATTAGCAAGCTGAAGTGGCAGTGGGCTGGTCATATCTGCCGCAGGACTGATAACCGTTGGGGCAGACTTGTCCTAGAGTGGAGACCGCGAATCGGCAAACGTAGCGTAGGACGTCCTGTGACCAGGTGGAGCGACGACATGCGCAAAGCGGTGGGCAGTGACTGGAAGAGAAGAGCCGAAGATCGGGCTCAGTGGCGCATCTTGGGAGAGGCCTATGTCCAGCAGTGGACTGATACAGGCTGATGATGATGATGATGAGTGTGGTCTACTGGGTGACCAGGGTAAGAGAAACAACGTATAGGCTTTACATAATGACAAATCTATATTGAACCCAGTGCCCGATTAGCCACGTAGCAAGAGCAGGCCTCCCTCACTCGCCCATAGCTACTGCGATTTATACCTAAACTTTCGTCAACTCCGGCGGTATTATAGTCTGGCCATTACTGCTGTACACTCCCTGAGGTATGCGCGGCGAGGTGAGAGCCGGGGAAAAAAGGCAGACTGACGGAGCGCGTCCCCCCCCGTCTCGCCGCGCGCATACCGCGCGTCCCCCCCGCTCGCCGCGCGCATACCTCAGGGAGTGCACACAGCAGTAATGGCCAGACTATATCTGCCAGTCGGTTGTCACTGCTCAAGCGCGCGCAACGTATATTATTATTCAAATGACAGGATAACTGCGCATTTGTATTCTATATTAGAGACGATAAAGTTTTTCGTAATCATTTTGCGGGTTTGACAAAAAACAAGCATAATATGTTTCCTTTTATTATGCTACCTATACTTAAATGACAAAACGGCGTAAAATTCACTTTCTCGACTTCCAATTCGACTCTTGGTTAGGAATTTTGATGTTATTTTGTGAGGTAAATAATTTGGAGGGTATATTTGGCTTAGTACGTAGGGGTGTACTAAGAAAGGATTTTTCAATATTCACCCCTTATGGGGATGAAATAGGGGTTCAAAGTTTGTATGGAGAAACAAGATTAGATAGTCTTTTCTATCCGAAACTTCACACAAGGGCTTCAGTACAAAAATAAGTAAATACGTGTTTTAGGTTTTTTGAAATTCCACCCCTAAGAGGGTGAAATGGGGTAACAAAGTGTGAAAATCAATATTGTTTCGGATTGCGCTGAAATTTGGCATGCAGATAGTTATTAGAAAGATAGTTCCCTCTGAGAAAGTATTTTCCAAAATTCACCCCTGAAGGGGATGAAACGGGGATTCAAAGTTTGTATGGAGAAACAAGATTAGATAGTCTTTTAAATTTGAAACTTAACACAAGTACTTAAGTAAGTAAATACGTGTTTCATGCTCGTTTGAAATTCCACCCCTAAAAGGGTGAAGAGGGGTAACAAAGTCTGAAATCAATATTTTTTCGGATTGCGCTGAAATTTGGCATGCAGATAGTTATTTTGACATAGGTTAAGAAAGAATTTTTCTAAATTCACTGTGCAAGGGGATGAAGCGGGGGTTCTAAGTTTGGATAGTCATTTTATTCGACATTTCACCCAAGTACTTATGTAAATAAATAAGTAAATACGAGTTTTAGACTTTTTCAAAATGCCACCCTAACAGGATAAACTGTACCCCAATTTATCCTGTTAGGACAAAGTCTAAAAATCAATATTGTTTCGGATTGCGCTGAAATTTAGAATGCAGATAGTTATCATAACGTAGGTATCCGCTCAGAAAAGGTTTTCTAAATCTAAATCCTCCCGGATACGGAACGGGGAATTATAGTTTGTATGGCGAAACAAGATGAGATAAAGTACGTGTTGTAGGATTTTTCGAAATGGGGTAGGCAACAAAGTCTGAAACTTTGGGTTTTTCGGGTTTTATAAATATGAATCCCGAATTGCCTTAGTCATGTGATAACATAAAAACGGGTGAACCGATTTGGCTAATTCTTTTTGATGTCTTTCTTGATAGAATCGTTTTTACAAAAGAAAAGTTTGAAGTAAATAAAAGATTTTTTTAACGCGGGCGAAGCCGCGGGACACTTCTAGTATATATGTAAATAGATATAGAGCGATCGCTCAGATAACTTTGTTTTTCATACAAACTCTATGAAAAACAAAGTAATTTTTTTGGTGGCGAAAAATTAATGTTATAAAATACTCTACTGTTACGGAACCCTACGACTAAAAGTCCGACTTGCACTTGGCCAGTTTTGATAGATTTAATGATCCCACTACCTCTGTACGAAAACCCATAATTCATGAATGCACATAAAACTTTCATTGGTAGGTATATGGCTAGGATTAGAACCAACAACCGTTGGGTCAGAATCAGGGCAACTATCCTTTACGCCAAAGGGCCGTCCAATATCACTACATAAGTATTGTAAAACAAAGTCCATCACTGCGTCTGTCTGTCTGTTCGCAATAATCTCAATAGCTACTGAACGGATTATCATGCGGTTTTCACCAATAGCCAGAGTGTTTATGACGAAGTTTAGGTGCATAATTCGTTAAGATTTTGTGTAAATTGGTTGAAATATGACGATGATTGTTAATATTTTATATTCGTTGCAACAAACTAATAAAATTGTTGTAGGCATATGTGTTCTACCCGTGCGAAGCCGGGGCGGGCTGCTAGTTATGTATATTTCTAATGTCGAGCTTGATGTGCATGATGAACAGAGACAGAGAGACATGCACGGACTGTATCGCGAACGAGATAGCAATAATTTTGACTGTTACGTACCAATGCTTGGCGATCGGCCGTCGGCAATCTCCGTAAACCGAACATTACAACAGTCATAGATTAAATGTGCAGATGTAGTAATATTGCAAAATGGAATATACCTAATGTTTATGTAAATTATTATAAATATTATGTGATTCGTTTGATACAATAAACAAAACCAATTACATCTATTATGTTAAGAAAACATAACATTATTTTTTTAAACCCACACTCTGTTGTTATGATGTGTGTCTTAGCTTACGTGATACCGTTGTGCCCAACTGACATATATTATGTAATGTAGCCATTATTATTACCAGATGATTTAATATGTACTATCGAGGGACAATAGTCCAGTAGCACCTCAATGTTCATAGTAGCCTGCACGATATTTCTGTCGAATGTTCCAACGCAAACAATAACACGTAAGTACTGCATAGATGGCATGCTTAGCCAGACCACAGATGAATAAAAATGTGAAACGTAGCGTCAGATACATTTGGCAAACATCAAATAGAGATAACATTATTCCACTGTATACTCTTCTTTTTGTTGAGTTAACATAACGTTGAGTTAGCTACGCAACAAGTAACGGATGCTTAAATTCGAATGAGTCATTATTAGCATCTTGGTCGAGTGGTCGATAGTCCACCTAGGACTGTTAAAGAAGCAGGAGGCCCCGAGTTCGATTCTCTATCCACTCCATGATTTTGTTTTAATTTTGAGGGCCCGGTGGCGCAATCGGGATTTGATGCCAGAGGTGCCGAGTTCAAACCGCCGTGCACCAATGGATTTTTCTATCAAAAAATTATGTGCGCTTTTCACAGTGGCCCTCCGGTGAAGGAAAAACGTCGTCAAGAAACCAACAACCCCTGCATGGTGGTAGGACACTATTTAGTGTCCGCCTGGCCAGCTACCACCCTCAAGTTAGAAAATCTGTCGTCAAACATCTTATGTGTTCCGGCAGCTATCCTTGAGAGCCAGTTCCCATTCTAGGCCTAGCGTGCTTACCATCTTCGACCGCATCGTCACTTACCTACAGGTGAGATAGTGGTCAAACGCTAGCCTATAAAATATATATAAAAAATTATCAATTATTAATAGTTTGTATTATTTTATATATATATATATATATTATAAACAAACTTAGCTAATAAAGCTAAATTGGTGATCTATGTTATATGTGAAATAAAACAAATAGCACGGTGATGTTATTTTAACAGTTTTGAGGAAATATTTATTTGTATAACTAAGAAGAATACACAGCAACAATGTCTTTAAAATAACTGATTTTCAACATATTGAAATATCATAAACTACTATTTTTATTGAATATTATATTAATTTGAAACCGTCTTCATTGCCAAGTAGATATACTTGACAAAATAACACTGTCAATTGGTCGCATCTAAGAATTGCTCTTACCTTATATTGATTATTTGAGGTTATAAGCTTAATTATTCATTTTCTCTGGGAAAAGAGTATTAAAGCTTGATCCTTTATAATCATAAGTTACACAATTACTTATTACAAATTATCACAGCCGGCACATCGCCTAGTTTTTATATACTTTTAAATTAATATTTCGTGTGTTCTTGTTATCGATGCAGATAAGAAGCCTTCGTAATCCACTATATTTGCACATGTTATGTTTGTCGCGTAAATTTCCTCAAACTAGATCCAGGGGGACTACAGGACTACACTACAGCTGCTCAGGACATCTCTCTTCTCGTGCTTCTCACCTTTGCATTATTAAACCCCATGGAGTGCGCGGCAAACTCTCCGTATAAAATTCGTCTGAAAACGCCAAATCTTATTAACACACTTTATTAACAATCTACTTTCACAACTACGATTACTCATCACTTCTCACTCAGCAATAACTTACACTTTACGCTTTCACTATACATTTCAGATAATATAATTTATTTAGTCCATTTCTATGCAATGCCTCAATATTCGCCGTTTTTATAATATATTATATATATATATATTTGCTTGCATTTTGATTTTTTAAGTTATTTATTAACCAAACTTCAACCACCACCGAAGTTCACCAACCGACAATTTTATGTTCATACATTTAAGCCATCAATACATTTTGTTTCAAATCTACCCTCATTATTTGTATAACTGATAAAAGAAGCAAAACTGGTCTAATTATTCTACTAATGAATACATGCGCTCTTTCTAATTGGTTCATAATGAAAGAGTGCGATATATGGGTCTTTCTATCTCTTCTATCTTTCTCTTTCATTGTGTTACTTTCGAAACGTCTTATAGAAGAAGGTCGTATGTGCATATTTTGCTGTCATGCTATTGCTTTTTGAGACTGCTACTCCAATTTTGACCGATACTGTAC
Organism: Cabera pusaria; assembly: GCA_954871355.1. Lineage (NCBI taxonomy): Eukaryota > Metazoa > Arthropoda > Insecta > Lepidoptera > Geometridae > Cabera > Cabera pusaria. The sequence goes on along the minus strand of OX940912.1, from coordinate 10,021,813 downwards.
CTATAAAACCGAAATGAAATATTATGCTACACATCTTTTTTTTTAGTTCGTAATGGGACATATTACGAGTATGATAAATATGTAAAATCTGTACACAGAACACCGATGTACGCGAAGCCGGATATATGTATAATATATAAAAAATCTGTTACCGAATGTATGTAGTGTTTTATTTATATATACTATCCATATATTATTATAATATGGATATTAAACACTACATAATATGGTATATTAGAATACATATATTAGAATTATATAATAGAAATTAACTAATTTATAATTCTACAATATATACATTTTGATTGTGAATGGTACTAGATTGTCTATACTAACGCCATCTGTTGATAAATAACTAAAGTTTATCGCAGAACAGATAGCAGGGTTCTGACTTCAGGATTCAACCAACAATATTGGAATTATATTCTATACATATTGACTAAGAGGTAGAGGGTGCTTATATAAATTAAGATATTTAAAAGACAAAATGGACAAAAGCAACAATAACATAACTTTTAGGAAGCCTCTTAGGAGAAGGAAATCAGACCTTGATTTTTCCGATATGAATATGGACGACATCTTAATACACAGCTCAACTTTATCAGAAATTCTTAACTACTCGACAAAAAGTGTTCCTGGTATCTCGGACAGGGACACGTCACCAATTAAATACCTAAAAGAATAAAAACCAGAATTTAAAATGTGAGCTAGAAAGAGCTCATGCAGAAAACTGAATTCAGAGTGTTACAACCTAAAAAGGATTTGTCTGAAAAAAATAAACAAATTTTGTTCCTGAGAAATATTTCTACTACATCTGCGCCTACTACGCCAACAAACGTTAACGTTCGTGGAATAGCCACTCCTACTTAAAGCAGGTTAACAAATATTCGGATGCGGATACAGAGACTTTCACCTATATGCAATGCAAGATATACATACCAAAATGAAACCCCAAAGAGTCGCTTTAAGAACGTGGAAGGCCGACAGGAACAATTACTTTCTAGATCAAACGCACCATTTGCTAAAAATGGGTTAGCTAGCGTGATAATACGTGACAATGAAGAAGAAAAAACGAAAAAAAAGAAACTAAACACATGTACATATCACCCAAAGACATACTAGTATCGCATCCTTTCATACTGACCAGCAATAATTGCAGTCGTAGCAATTTACCCATATCTAATCAGCTGCTGCAGTCTCGAGCCACAGAGGGCGCCACACGTACTGTAAGTGATAGAATTTATATACTGGGAGACGAGCAAGCGCGGAATATGGCTTCGACGTTATCATACAAACTGAGAAAAGGACACGACCACAATCAGTACGACGTCCGTGGTGTCGTCCTATCTTCGGCAACTTCAGAACAAATGCTCAAATATTGTGAAACCCTTTCTAGTGTGTTAAGTACAAAGGATATTGTTATTTTAATGATAGGACGTAACGAAAAAAATCCCATGAGTATGTCTCATCGGTGCTCTCGTATGGACTCCTATTGTGGGGTCATTCGGTGTTGATTGAGAAAGCGTTTATAATCCAAAAAAAAAAAATTTATTCGTGCAATCTGTGGTGCCTGGTACATGGACAGCTGTAGACCGTTATTTAAACGATTAAATATTCTGCCTTTAACGTGTATGTATATATGTATATTAAATATGTATTTTCGTGAGACAGCATCATCAATATTTTGAAAAAAGAAAAGATGTTGTGAATCGAATTGGAAGAACTACGAATGAATTTAAATTGTGCTACCCACCGGGAAGACTTGAGATTGCAATAAGAAATTCATATAGGAATGCTATTAGAGTATATAATAAGCTGCCTGATTGTTTCAAAGATTTGCCTTTTCTCATATTTAAGAGAAAATTGACCAAATGGTTAGCTGACAAATGTTTTTATACTATGCAAGAATTTCTGACATATAAGCATTAAGAATTTGACTAAAATCTGTATAACTACACAAATAATTAATTAATGTTATAAGTTATACAAATAATAAAATATCAGGACAGTTACTATGTATAAGTAATTAAGTTAATGGTTTTGTTAATTATTATTTATATGCTCGTATTTATTCTTTTTTCATTTTTCTTTTTTATTATTTATATTATTATTATTATTTCTTTTTTAAATTTATTTAAATATTCATGACATATTCTTATATTTTAAATTATAATTAATTTATTGATATTTCATTTAATTAAATCAATAACATTAATTAAATCAAAAAAATATTAAAATGCTTTGTTTATATTTAAGAACATGATTTGCACACCATTATATGTGGTAGAATGTAAGGGTCTGTGATTCACGAATTAACATCTACAAGCATGTAAACCTACATTCTAGCAAATAAATTAATTTTGATGTTGATCTTATAATGCTAATCATACTTACATTTGTATCATACTTATCATACTTACTACTTACTACTACTCATACTTACTATAAAATTGTACTTATTATATTAATTATACTATTTTTACAAAAAAAATCTGGTTACGTTCATTAAGGCATTGGCGTATCTGCACGACCAATGTGTTTTACTCTTAGGCCGCATGCTCCGATTATTGTCTATAGTCTGCGCTCAGCCTAAACGAACTAGTTAAAAAAACCGTCCATCGACTGTCAACGTTTCGACCGTTAATCGTTTACCGATCAACTAGTTGAATCCATAGACGGCAAAATTCAAGAGTATAGAGAAACGTATCAGTTGACGTCAACGAACGGAGGCGCAATTAACTGTCAACTTGATTTCGAACGGTAACATTCGTTGTTAGACGTCTAAATTCGATAGTAGAAAAGGGAATTGCAACTACGTATATTGATGATATTGCTTTTTGTTGTGATTTAATTACTGTAACTGGTGTAAATCGTTTTAATTAAATTAAAATTAAATAAATACACACATACGTAGGTAATTTTTATTTTTAAAAAAAGCAGGAAATAATGTATTTAATGTACGTATTTAGTAACATTAATAGCTCTAAATGCAAAGACCTTAGTATTTATATTTCTTAGAAATTTACGTCATGATGTAAAACTAAAACATACCCATTTAAAATCAAAATATATTTATTGCTGAAAAAAATTAAATACAATTAACGTACAGCGCTATAGGGATTTAAACAATTGAATGAACCAATACTACGATAACGGTTGAATTCATACGAGCACTGCGAAATGGACTATGGTTAAAGCATTAACTAGTTAATCAATTCAACTAGTTAATCGACTAGTTGACGGAGGTTAATTCAACGGTCTAGTTGCGTTGACGAAAAATACGTCAACGACTCATCGCTAGCTCCGATGCTTGTCTCTTCGCACTCATCCGAATGTATATTTCTATTTCTATCTACAAATGGCGAAATTAAATCGGAAGAATTTTATAGAAAAATATTAATTTTGATATACTTACGAGTGAAAACTATGCCATGGAACTTGTTTTTGGTTTTAGAGGTAATTGTGCACCTTTTAAATGCACAGGAAGGCATTGTTGCTAATTATACATTGTGATCTGGAACAATACTGTGCACGTGTTACACTAACTACAATTCGATGGTGACTAAGGTCGAATTATGTTCGCGAACGTAATTCATGCGGTCCACATCGAGGAGTGGGGTCCCATATCTGGTGATTTTATCTATGGTTTACCATTACATTGTTTAGCCGCGTAAACAAGTTCTAACATGACGGATGACGAACGAGATGTGGATTTAGTTGAGGTTTATAAAAATGTTGATTTAAAGTTTAAAAATAAATGCTGATTTAAAGTTTAAAAACAAATATTGTTGTGAGATTTAAATTAAATGTTGATTTAAGGCTTAAAATAAATGTTGACTATACCTAATAACTATCGGTTAAGAAGTAACCGGTGTACCTTTAATTTTTAACTTTATTCTGTTTTTAGTATTTGTTGTTATAGCGGCAACAGAAATACATCATTTGTGAAAATGTCAACCGTCTAACTATCACGGTTCATGAGATACAGCCTGGTGACAGACGGACAGATAGACAGACAGACAGACAGACGGACGGAGGAGTCTCAGTAATAGGGTTCCGTTGGTACCCTTTGGGTTCGGAACCCTAAAAATTGAGTTTGTAACCTACGTATAATTTTTTTTTTTTTTTAAAAGATTACTCGCAATGTGGGTTGCACATTACTAGTATTCTTGTTAACCCCTCCAACTAAGCTAAATATGCTTGTGTCTGGAGTGGGTTCACGTCAATAGTGCAATGGGTGGGGTGGGGATCGAACCCACGACCTCTCGATCGCCAGTCCGACACCTTATCCATTGGGCTATTGCCGCCTTTCATAAGACAGGAAGACTAATTCAGAACAAATTCTACACAAAAAAGTGGCCCTCCAAATCAAAACGACGTACGAGGGTCATTCAACAAGTACGTAGCCTCATCGCCCGATGGCACTGCGATTACAAAAAAATTTTACCATAGTACAGTGCAATGTTTTTGAAGCCTATTGTCAAAGTTTTAAACAATGACCTCTATTAGTTTTGTTTTAATAGCCTTTGAAAGCGAACGTGTCGGTCAGTTTAACAAAAATGGAAAAAGAGCAGTATCGTTCGGTGATTCGATTTTTATTTTTGGAAGGGAAAACGCGCAGTGAAATTAAAAATCGCTTGGATGCTGTGTACAGTGACTCTTCTCCTTCGATGGCAACCGTCAAGAATTGGTTTAACGAGTTTGCTCGTGGCCGCAAGTCGGTTTTTGATGAGCCACGCCCAGGTGCCCCGAAAACGGCTACTACGGAGGAAAACATTAAAAAAATCCACGACCTCGTGTTGGCAGACCGCCGATTGAAGGTTCGCGAGATAGCTGACACTGTGGGCATTGCAGAAAGAACGGTACATCATATTATCCACGAAGAACTGGGCATGAGAAAGCTGTCAGCGCGATGGGTGCCGCGTTTGCTCACACTGGACAACAACCACGACAACGCACCGGCTCACACCTCTGCCGTCGCCATGGCCTAATTATTCGAATTGCGCTACGAATTGCTGCCTCATCCACCTTACTCTCCAGACTTGGCCCCCTGTGACTTCTTTTTGTTTCCAAACCTGAAAAAGTCACTCGCCGGAAAAAGATTTGGGTCGAATGAGGAGGTCATCGCCGCCACGGAGGCCTGTTTTGCATACTTCAGGAAAACGTATTTTTTAGACGGGTTAAAAAAGTTGGAGCATCGCTGGGCCAAGTGTATTGAGTTAAAAGGAGATTATGTAGAAAAATAAATCGGCACTTTTCGAAAATTTTCGTTTTTCTTTTGTAGGCTAAGTATTTATTGAACGAGCCTCGTAGATTCAAATTGAGAATAACTTTTTTTTTTAATTTCATTATGGCTCCACACGATTAGTGTATTTAGCCAGTGTCAAGAATACTTCAAGTTTTTATTAATTCAAGTCGTAGAGATGGGTCAAAGTCACTTTTCAGGTGTTTTCAAGTAAAGTCTAGTCTTAGTCAACCTTCAGTAAAGATGTGGAGTTTACTGAAGATTTTCAGTGGAATTTTGGTGAGAACGCAAATTTATAGCATGTTTTTCAACATTGTGCTGTTTCCCTACACTCGCACACATTCACCGGCACTTAATGGTTAATAATCCACATTTATTACACATTAACTCGCGGAAGAACACAAGCTTTAGGAAAAAATACAATGAGATCACACACACTTTTCCACGTTCCCGCAAAAAAACCGAGAATCACTATCGAAGTTACAAATGATTGGCTTGGAGATTGATTTAAATTCGGAACGAAAACAGGAAAGATTGGTTCGCGTATGTGCTGCAATGTCTGTTATGACAGTTGGGTCAAACGAGACAAATGTCTGACTACTGACGCGCTGGACACGACTTTTAACCCCGCCTGCTTGGACTTTTACTTTTCCTGACTTATGATTTATTCGTAGTTTGTAGCTTACATAGATTAAAATAATAATACTCACTATTAATTTTTTTATATAATTGTATTTCAAATATATAAAAACAAGTGTATCATGATATACCATAAATAATAAACACGTAATTAACGCGGTAAAAACGAAATCTGATAGGCTGATGGTGATGATGATATGTTTGTATGTGCTGTTCCAAATGTGACTTCTGTGCAGCTATTTTGATTTATAATTACATATTTTACATACCTATGGTTTTTCTTTTGTTTGTGTTCTAATGTGCACCTTGAGGTCCTGGGATCGTTTTGATTTATACCTAGTTCTCCCCATTATCTTCGACAAAAATTTAGATTTCTCTGCAACTCTAATAGTTTTGAGCTGAGGTCATCAGAGAATCTTGTCCTTGAGATTCCCAGTCACAGTACTGGTTTTTATGACGGATCGTTTTTTTTTTACGGAACGCACTGCCTGTAAACATTAGAAAAGCGCAGTCTCCAAATACATTCAGGACGCAGGTCAAAGATCACTTTCTCCGTCAACAATCCTAGACATTTGCTACTGCAGATATTATTATATAAAGTTGAAATCGCTATTTATTTATCAAATGTTGTAAATTTTCCCCTATATTGGTTTGTATATTAATCTTAGTTAGTAAGTCTTTAATTAGTAGGGTAGGTTAGTATCTTTAGGAAGTAAAGTTAGTAGGTATATTCGTTTTTTGCTTTTAACTTATATTAGAAACACCTCCGTCTATTGTCTTCTTTTCTATAAGTCCTCTTCATCCAAAGGTTGCCTGGGAGAAATCGCTTTCAGCGATAAGGCCGCCCATTGTAACAGTGATAAAATGAATGATTTGTATGTTATTTTTTAAGTTATGAGGTGTGACAATAAAGAATTTTCTATCTATCTATCTAGTTACATATTTTTCAGTGTGCGTTCGTTTGTGTTTTTTCAGGTGTGAACTATGTGCAGCTGCATAGTCACACATATCACATGCATATGGTTTTACTCCTGTATGTGTTCGTATATGTAAATTCAGCGATGATTTACTTACACTTCTAAAGTCACACATATCACATGCATATGGTTTTACTCCTGTATATGTTCGTATATGTAAATTCAGCGATGATTTCCTTACACTTCTGAAGTCGCACATATCGCATGCATATGGTTTTTCTCCAGTGTGTTTTTATGTGCTGTTTCAAATTTGACTTCTGTGCAGCTGCATAGTCACACATATCACATGTATATGGTTTTACTCCTGTATGTGTTCGTATATGTGAATTCAGCAATGAATTATTTACACTTCTACAGTCACACATATTACATGCAAATGGTTTTATTCCTGTATGTGTTCGTATATGTGAATTCAGCGATTATTTACTTACACTTCTAAAGTCACACATATCACATTCATATGGTTTTTCTCCAGTGTGTGTTCTAATGTGCACCTTGAGGTCCTGGGATTGTTTTGATTTATAATTACATATTTTACATGCATATGGTTTTTCTCCAGTGTGTGTTCTAATGTGCACCTTGAGGGCCTGGGATTGTTTCGATTTATAATTACATATTTTACATGCATACGGTTTTTCTCCAATATGTGTTCGTTTGTGTTTTTTCAAGTGTGAACTATGTGCAGCTGCATAGTCACACATATCACATGCATATGGTTTTTCTCCTTTATGTGTTTGTATATGAAAATGCAGCGAAGATTTCCATACACTTTTAAAGTCACACATATCACATGCATATGGTTTTTCTCTTCTATGTGTTCCAATGTGCACTTTGAGGTCCTGGAATCGTCTTGATTTATAAATACATATTTTACATGCATATGGTTTTTCTCCAGTATGTGTCAATTTTTGTCTTGTCAGGTATGAACTATGTGCAGCTGCATAGTCACACATATCACAAGCATATGGTTTTTATCCTTGGTCCTTTATGTGTTTGTATATGTAAATTCAGCGAAGATTTCCATACACTTTTAAAGTCACAGATATCACATGAATATGGTTTTTCTTCTGTATGTGATCTTATGTGCACATTGAGGTCCCGGGATCGATTTGTTATATAGTCACACATTTTACATACCTATGATTTTTCTGTAGTGTGTTTCGGTGTGTTTTTTTCTGTATCTTTAGTCAATTGTATTAGTTAAACTACAGTTTATCTGATTTATACCTCACTTATAAAGTTTAACTCAATATAGATAGCATTAATATTATACAATATTCCTTTTGGAAGTATGTTTATTGTTATCATACATGTTTGTAATCTGCATACTTTGATTTGATTTGTTGCAGTCAGGCTCCTGCTGGTCCATTGAAGATGCTTTGAAAGGTTGTTTCGTCGACTGAGGACATCTTTATGATTTGTTGAACTGCAATGGAGGGATTGTATTTGAGTTATCTGTTTTAAAATTGATTGAAGTAATATAGGTTGATAAATAAAGGTTATTGTTGACTGTAGATATCAACCTATTGTACGTAAGTACCCTGAATGTAAGCAGGGTCGGACTGGACTGATCGTATCTGGCATGGGTGGATCCATGTGCGGTAATCGACAGCATCACCTCCTTAAGAATATTTTTTTAAACAAAACATAAGAGAAGGTTTAAGCTGAAGCTTACCACCATTTACACCTATTTAGCATCACTTAGAGATTACATGCTGTGTAGGTTAAGAAACGCAACAATTACTTTCCCGTGAGTAAGTATGGTATTTGCACTTGTAGGCTAGGAGCCCGCTGGTTGGTAGACGCAACCCTGACTGTGTGAAAAGTTACACTTAGTAAAACACTTTACACGCTTTCCTTATTGAAGAGGATATTCTGTCTGTGAAACAAAAATACCACGGATGAAGTCTATTGCTATTCTCCGTGGAGAATTCGCGTTAGTGCCAACTGGTACCCGTTATATATTCCCACGATCCTGTAAAGTTACGCCGGCCTACTACACATCATTGGCGAGTTTTTAACGAATTTGTCTTTTTTTTGAGGTTATCTTGAGTGAAATTACTTAGAATACGAAAACACTAGTTTTCTACACAAATAATTAGAGCGCTATTTTAAGTCAGCTTCTTGGTTTTGGTTATATTTCAGTTTTCCATGTCCTGAACACCACCTGTGAGATGGGAGATTGTTTTTAACCTAGCACGACAATAGTTTGTGTTTATTCACTCTCTAACACAACTCTGTACTTGAGCTGAGTTCCTGGAACATCTGCGAGACATAGTGTTGTGCACATACTGTATACATATCTGTTTGATAAAATACATAAAATTTCTTGTTTCTAGTTAGTAATCTTTACATTGCTAATATAAATGTATGGTTTTAGGTGAACCTTAGCCATCAAAAAGTGACTCAGTGCTGTTCCTGCTCGCCATGAATAGTGTGAGCCACAAGCCCAATACAGCCAGCAACACCTTCAGAAAAAGGCACTTATTTGGCTCGCAGTCGACTGAACCTTTATTATCCATGACCACTTCACAAAACAAGTAATTATTTCATTTATTAACAAATAATTGAACATTCTGATGTAGATAACAAAGCATAGAAACGAAACAAGATGACATGTATGTTTAACCAACATATATGAGAGGTTAGTAAGAGTACATGTGTAGGAATATTGCTTTATATGATTCCATAGTCATAAAGGTTATTATAACCTTTATGTTAGTAGTTTAGCCTCTTTATCTGTCCGTCAGTTAATCGGTGGCTTAGGTCTTTAACTAATAAGTAGTAGATAGCTGTAATTTGGCATGTTTATTTATTTATTTATTTAGTTGGGGTAGACTTGTCCTAGAGTGCAGACTGCGAATCGGCAAACGTAGCGTAGGACGTCCTGTGACCAGGTGAAACGATATACGCAAAGAGGTGGGTAGTGACTGGAAGAGAAGAGCCGAAGATCGGGCTCAGTGGCGCATCTTGGGAGATGATGATGATCTTGGGAGAGGCTTACGTCCAGCAGTGGACTTACACAGGTTGATCATGATGATTTATTTATTTATTAATAGATCGCCAACATAATAATCATCGTTATAAACCTTTAAACATAAGTACTATTATGCTAAATGTTATTATAATTACAGGCAAAGACTGTGGAAGAGAAGAGTCGAAGATCGGGCTCAGTGGCGCATCTTGGGAGATGATGATGATTTTGGGAGAGGCTTACGTCCAGCAGTGGACTGACACAGGCTGATCATGATGATTTATTTATTTATTAATAGATCGCCAACATAATAATCATCGTTATAAACCTTTACAGTACTATTATGCTAAATGTTATTATAATTGCAGGCAAAGACTGCATGCACATAAAATTGTAGGCGAGTAAAATTTAAGAATAATAATAATAAAGTTAAAAATGTCATTTGTTTAAAAAGAAAAAAAAATACAAAATGATTGCTGAAATTAATATGTTACAAAAAATATCTCATTAAATAATTTTAAAAATATTGGGTTATACAGTGGGTATTACATATTTAGGTTACCTTTCTGACATATGTACTAATATTCGTATTATATATTTATTTCAGCGTCTTCGTGTCAACTTCACCAGAAACTTAGAAGGCAGTCTCGTCTTGTCAGTCTTAATTGTTAATGAATCATTGAACAGATTGATTAAATGAATGAATTAAAAGCTAATGAGCTTAACCAATGGTTCTTGGTTTTGAAAGAGCAAAGAATAATCATAATCATAATCATAATCATTTATTGCAGAAATGTAGTACAAAAGATGGTAGTAAATATAATAATGCCCTGACATTCTACCAAATCACATTGGTGTGCAATTAATTGCCTGCTTGGGCTACAATTTTAGTCGAATTGGCCTGGCCATCATCATAATGAATAGAGATATGCATGCATTACAGTACAGTCGTAGATTTAATATATAAGAATGTTAGTGTCAGATACAAATATTTATAACATACAAAACATTTTGAAGGAAAAGTATTAATAGGTAAAAATGATTTCAATGTCTATAGAATTTTTTAGGCAATGTCAAACAAAAAATAGGTATATCAAATTAATTAAAAATTATCATTCAAAAAATCGTCAATATTATAATAAGATTTCGTCGTCAATAGTCTCTTAAGGTTCTTCTTAAACAATATCACGCTTTGATTCTTTAAAGAATTTGGTAACTTATTAAATATTTTGGGAGCCACACATAACAAACTCTTGTGCATTAAAGCCGTATTGGCTCTGTGAATGCACAATCTGTTCTTACAACGTCTGTCTCGCTGCACAACATCTGACATCCGTCGGAATAGTTGAGGGTTGACTCTCACAAAAACGGCAACCTCAAAGATGTAAAGGGATGGAAGAGTCAGAATGTTGTGTTTGCTAAAATATGACTTGCAGCTATCTGTAGACTGTAAACCAAACATAGCCCTTATACAACGCTTTTGAGCTTTGAATGCGGTTTGGTTTTCAGTAGAGTTACCCCAAAATATAACCCCATATCGAAGAGCCGAATCTGCTAATCCATGATAGGAAGTAATTAAGGCGTCGATACTCACAATAGGCGCTATCTTAAATAGAGCATATGCAGTGCTGCTTAATTTTTTGCATAGTTCTGTTACGTGTGCCTTCCAATTAAGTTGTCTATCGATAGTCAAACCTAAAAATGTTGTAGTCTCTACTTCACAAATTGACGTTGCGTCATAGTAAACATTTACAGTATTTCTACGTGTTCTTTGAGCGAAATGCATAATTTGGGTTTTGCAAAGATTAATCTTGAGATTATTGTTATCTAACCATTTTACAATTGAAGCCAAAGTATCATTTATATCATTCTGGTAAAGCTCGTTATTATTACATTTAATTGCTACAGTGCTGTCATCGGCGAAAAGAGACATTGGGTGTGAAGTGCACTGAGGAAGGTCGTTAATATACAATAAGAATAAAAGTGGCCCTAAGACGCTTCCCTGCGGTACACCATATAACACTGATCGCGGTTCAGTAGATAATAGAGATATTAATCGCCGCAACTCTCAAGTGATGGAGGTGTTCGTGACTCGTCAGGTGGAGAGAAATCGAGCAACGATGGGGCCCTGAATGCCATAGCATAGGGACTGACATTTTTGTCAAACAAAATATATATCTAATGAATAAATGTAATTGAATTTATTTAAAATTCCTTGCCAGTCATAAACTATTATTCAAATCTTTGACTAACAAGATTAACTACCTTGTACTATTATTTATTTCCTTGGCTGGTGTTTTATCCACAGCATTCAGCAATAGCACTACTAAGTATTTAATATTTTTATTCCGATTAAAAATATTAAACATGTGGACCACTTGTAGTATTGACCATTTGTGGTAGGCTTTGGCCGTAGCTCGAACCACCATGGACCAATGGATAAAGACATGTCAGTAAACGGTGCTGTCTTTCAATTCTAGACAAGCACGATACCATCTAACTACAGCATCTTTGCTTATCATCAGGTGAGACAGCAATCAAATGATTGTATGTCAATAATATAGATACTTAGCCGACGACTTACATTTCAAGTCAATAGCATTAACTTTCCAACCGATATCCAAAAGGAAGAGATTTTCAATTCATCTTGCTGGTTTTTTTTGTTTCTTACGCGATTACCTTGCCAAATTGTGAACCGATTAGAATGATTATTTTTTTTATGGGAAGAGTATCTCTATACATATGGAGACATAGAGTACATTATATATAGGGCAATATGGAGATTCAAACCTCAAACTTGTCAATTAACTTATTTTAATCAATTCGTAAGAAGGCGTGGTTCTTTAGTAAATTTTATCAAGATCTGATGAGTAGGACCTCCAGAGATATGGAGATAAACATCTCAAACTTGTTATTGAAACTGACACGCGCTCACATTGCTTTTATAGTTTTCAAACTACCTTAATTATTCTAGTACAAAACAACGTAGGTATCATAATAACTTATAATTTAACCTCAAAATTGAATATCACTTCGATCGATTTTTCAATCTCGATAGCTTCAAGACTACTTAAATTATGACAGTTGTATTCGTGTTTTAACGCAAAGAAACTCGACGATCGTGTGGTTAATTTACTTAAAGAATACAGTATTCTAACATTATATGTCAAAATAGCTCGCTTACAAAAGTTCAACTCTGACCTACGCACTCGGACGTGCGGCGCCACCTGTACGTTCGGGTTTACAGGATACGAAATTCAAATCTCACCGCGAATTCCGCTCTCGCGAGGTATAAACTAGCTTAAATAATAGCCCTGGGGCTATTCTTTAGAGCTAGAAACTTATAATTTAACATAAAAACAGGACATCAATCTCCGATTTTTCAATCTCAATTATGTTCAAGACTATCAAAATTAAGAAAACTGAATTCTTGGTTCTACGCAAAAAAATTCGACGATCGAGATGGTACATTTCCTTACAAAATGCCGTTTTTATACAATAAATGTCAAAATAGCTCATTCACAACAGTTCACCTCACATCCGCACTCGGATGTGCAGCGCCACCAGCGCGTCCGAGTTTACAGCATACAAAATTCTAATCTCGACGCGGATTCCGCTTGCGAGATGCGTAAACTAGCTTACAGAATAGCCCTACAGATATCGAGTTACCATGTCTTCCACGACAAGCATGCTTCCACTCTTTAAAACGACGTGGTACACTCAGTTTGTATATTCCTGGAGTCAACATTTTGGTAGCAGAAAGCGTGATTGTTTTGAAAATTTGTTGAAAACTTGTTTGAAAAGTTGTACCCAGGCAATTGAATTGGCAAATGATACAGTACAATCCAGTACGCTAACTTTGGTGAAAAACATTGCATATACACCGTTGACAGTGTTATTAGACATTCATTTTAATCCACATATATTCATGTAGAATATTTGTCAGTCATACTACTTGTCGGTCTGTTAAATGACAAAATAATATAAACTTGGTAACAGATTTTTGCATATTTGTGTAATTTGCTGGCGTTTGCAATTTGAAATGTTGTTTGTGTTGAGTTGCTGACTTGAGACCATACGTACTGGGGTACATTGTACACCGCTGTATTGTAGTACATTGTATATTGATACACCATTATATTGATAAATTAATTGATAAATTCAAATTAGTTAAATATTAACAATGAAATTCATAATCTTGGTGATGTGTCAGTTTTGCTTGATTGATCTGATACATCTGAGTAACAATATTGTATATATTTTAGCTTGGTAACAAGTCAGGGGAGCATAAAATATAAAACTTGATTATTGCTTGTTCTCGCAGTTTGTTTAGTCTGCATACCTTTTGTATGATGTTTATTGAAACTTATTGATCGTTGTGATACAGCTACTAATTCAACCGTATTACGAACGTGATACGATTGAATTTCGTAGTACGAAATTCGAATCTCACCGCGGATTTCGCTGTCGAGATAGCTTACAGAATAGCCTAGCAGGTTTGTCACCCGGATTTGTTTTTTTATTTGATTGTTGGTCTATTTTACACATATAATTTACTCTTGGTTCTGGTTGTCCGTCACAATACAATTTGGTAACTTGATGGGACTAGACTAATTAATCGGCTTTGCCCTTTTAAAATTAATTTTGGAATTTGTTGTTGATTGTGGTCAATTGAAATGGCTGATTTAAAGGAACTAAAAGCCAATGCTTCAATAATTAAATCAGAACTACGGTGGTTTGAAAATATCGCCGCGTTGACTACTCGTACTGATCGCAAGGGAGCGTTATTACAACTTGCGACTAAATTGTCAGACCGGACTGCCGCGGTTGAGACTGCGTTTGCTAACTTTTTAGCATTGGAAGAGGACATCCCTCTCGATGCATATCCGCAGGCATCGAGGGATGTAGTTTCGGGCAATTTTGACCAAATTTTGGAACTGACGGTTGTCATCGAACAAGCTGTGTTTGACATTGATAACAGTCGTCAGCGGGCTTCAGGGTCACTTCCTGCCAAGTCAGAAGCCTCAACGATTGGCATCACTTCGAAGCTGCCAACCTTACAATTGCCGCACTTTGATGGTCGTCTGGACCAATGGTTGAGTTTTTTCAACTTATATGAAAGTTTGGTTCACGCACGGGATGATTTGTCCCCGGCTCAAAAGCTTACATATTTGTTGTCAGTACTTACTGGTGAAGCGCGTTCGTTGGTGCAGCACCTGGCTATTTTTGATAGTTCTTACGAAACCGCACGAGAACTATTGATCAGGCGCTATCAGAATAAAAGAGGCTTAGCGGACACCCATATTGATCAGCTGTTGTCGCTACCTGTCGTCAACCAGATTTCAGTCCTAAGGACTGAGTTATTGATTCCGCTTTTGGTTGCGACCAATGCGCTGAGGACTCTGAAATTTCCGGTGGATCAGTGCTCATACCTACTGGTCCACGTAGTACTACGGAAATTACTGTCTGAGCTTAGAGCTCGTTTTGAACAGACGTTTGGTGGATCCGCACCGGATCATTTACCGCTCTTTACAGAGCTCATTCAATTTTTGGAGGACGAGTGCCAAATGTTGGACGATTCGGCTACTCAACAGCCGCCGCCAGTGCAGCGCCCACAGGACCGCACTCAGGCTCGCACGCAGCCACAGGGGCGAGTTCCCCCCCGTTTTGCTGTGACTCAGACTAGGTCTGAGTGTGAGTACTGCCACGAGCCAGGGCACGGCATAAAATCCGGCAGGCAGTTTTTGGACTCGCACGTGTCGTCGCGACGCCGGATTGCCCTTGCGCGACGGTTGTGCATCTCGTGCCTGGGCAAACACTTCTCGCGAGAGTGTCGCACCGCTCAACCATGCGCGCACTGCGGTGGTCGACATTTGAATTTGTTGTGTGCGAACTCTGCTGACGTTGGACGCGAAGCGGCTCGCAGAGGGTCTCCCACGGGCGGGTATCGACCGGGCGAACACCTGGTGGAGTCCCGCAATTTGGAGTTTCGCCCATCGCCCCGCTCAGATGACGTTCGATGTCGGGACCCCCCTCGCACAACACCTCCGCGACATAGCGCGGATATTGGCGCTGTTGAGCGCCCACGGCGGTCACCGGCGCAGCACCGCTTGCCATCGCCGCCGCTTGCTGAGCGTCCCCGGCTTGAATCGCGCCCGCCCCGTCTCGGGCTGGTAGACTTAAGTATTGTGTATTAGTATTCAAAATACAGCGTAGTTACGCACGC